>CM054112.1:250940259-251540259 GCA_028673005.1 Tanypteryx hageni
TTAAAATGCATTACCGTAATTCCATCGTTTAAATTATAAATATCTCAGCCAATTGTTTGCTCCCTTGTTAAGCAGCTCTTCCTCATTTTATTTCATATCTGGCACTCTCTTCTCCTATTTATCTCATCCCTTTTCCTTCTCTCGTTCAGTCTAAATCTCGCACTTTTCTTTGCCTCCAACTTTGCTGCAAACTTTCTGTTATCTCATATTTTTCTCTCTCGCTCTCAGCTTTTCTTTCCTTAACTCTATCTTCTTCCCGTATTCTTCTCTTTCTCTCCCTCCTTTCCACCCTCTCTCTCTATTATCTCCCCGCATTTCTCGGGCGTTGGCCAAAGTGGGGAGTGCGAGAACGGGGAACGAAAATGGGGAGCGTGTTCCTTCTTCATCCTCTCCCCATCTCAGGTGGCTATGAGATTTTCGGCGGCGGTGGAGCTCTGAGCGATGCAAGGGGGGACTGGCTCCTTTCTCCTTCCCTCTGTCCCGGGGAACGTTTTCTCGGTATTCGGCGCTGCCGTTGGGCGTGGAGGAGTAGGAGGAAAGCACCGAGAGAAGGGCGGAGTGCGGGGCGAGGGGTCCACGACCGGGGTTATAAAAGGACTCCGCCGGGAGCCACTCGACACGGGATTCCGAGCGTTATCATCCGCCTTAATTTCGGGGGAGAGGAGAGGGGCGGCTTCGTGCGATGGAGAGTAAGCCAAAGGAGTGTGTCGGGGTGCCTTTCGTTGATGGAGGACCGTGGACCAAAGCCAAGGAAGAGGGAAGTGGAAGACTGCGTGGCAACCTTCCCGTCGCTAAGCTTCCGCCTAGTGGACTAGCTGTGTGAGTGTGTGTGTGCGCGGAGGGAGATGGAGGAGAGGTGGGCATGGTAGCGGAGGCGGGGTGAGGGAAATAGGGTGGAGTGGCAGAGGAGCACCGTTCCATAAATCGCGAGGCCATTCTTTCCGGCCGAGTTATTCCGAGAGGCGGGGGAAGAGGCGGAAGGCAGTGCCTCCGTTTACTTGAAACTGTGGAAAAGTTCGTCCTTTGCGAAGAGCAGCGGTGTCGGTCGGGGAAGGGGAGAGAAAGAGGGGGTAGGAGTGAACCTCCTCCTCCGCTTTTCCTCCCGCCTCCTCATCCCCAGGTTATCCCATCTCATCTCCGTACCTTATCCCTCCAGCGGCCATCCTTCTTTCTACGGAAACGCAGCATCTCTCTCTCTAGCCCTTGCGCTCCTCGTCTCTTCCTCCCGCACCACAGTGTGCACCATAACACCTTTATCTGTAAGGCCCTTGACCTTATTCCATCGCTTCGTGGCGTAAGAGAGAGATTTTAATCCCTCTCCGCGTCCACTTTTCGCACCCACGTTGCTTCGCAACGCAGATATGGAATCCCGTGGTATTTCCTCGCAAATGAGTACCGCCGATAACTTTTGTGAGTGAAGAATACTCGGAAAAATTCGCACTGCTGCACCAAAGTGTACAGGGCCACCCCGAGCAACGGGCGAGTCAGGCGGCTGCTCGGGGCGCCAAAGTTTTGGTGGGCGCTATCCCGATCATTTATCTATAATGGTTGCAAGTGAATAAATATTGGATAGATACCAATTTATATCGAGGAACAGGGTAGAATCTTGACGGCGTTCCTTTTAATTATTCGTTATCAATAATTTTTACAGAGCGATGAATAAATTATATATATATATAAATGTAGGGGCAGCCCGAGGAATTTTGGCACGCGCGCTCAAATATACCTACACACACAGAATGGTATCGCTGATGTGATAACCATCAGTCAAAATTTGACGTATATTTCTAGCTTTAAAATATCATAGATTTTATAAACTTGAATGACATTTGCTAAATAAAATTTTAAAATTTACAAGCTTGAGCTTAAGTCGATGTAAATTCATATCAGTCAGTTTACTTAAGAGAAATTGTGCAACCGGTATCCTTCTGAGAAAACCAACCTTTTTTCCCTTTGTAACACCTCATCCTTTCACGAGAAAATCTCTAAATTATCTCATTTAATGAACCAGGATTTTTTTCGTCTGCTCTCCCTTCTCCGGTCAAGCTTCTTAATAAATTATCCCGCTTTGGTCCGATATATCTAGCCCCGTCGTCTTGTTAAAGCAGCTCCCCCTTTGGTCTATCTCTCTCACTCTTTCGGAGGTCCGCGAGATATTGCGTCGTCTCTGGAAATCCCCTACCTCGCCGTGGGAAAGGGTTTTTTATGCCTTTGTTCAATCTGCGGGGGCGCTGGAGGTGACGGGGCGGGGAGGGGGTAGAGAGGGAGTGTACGGAGGTGGAAGAGGGCGGGGTACGTGGAGAAAGGGAGTAAAAAGCCCCGCCGCCGCATAAACCTCTCTCGCCGCATACCTCCATATACACTCCGTCTAACTCTATTCCATCCCAACTCCCGACACCGTGTCTCCTTCCCTCTCTCTCCTTGGCCTCTGCCGCCGTAAAACACGTATCACCACATATCCACCCTCTCTCTCTTTTCGAATATACTTCCTCCTCCTCCGCATACCAACCCTATCTCCTACTCCTCCCTTACTTAAACACCTCCGTTACCAAATCCTTCCCTACAATATTCCTTCACCTCTTTCTGTCGTACTTTATCTCATCTCCCCGTGCATGCCAACTCCCGTTCCGCTCGGAGGCAAAGAGAGACCCTTTTTCTTGCTGCCGTCTTCCGAGAAAATTTAGTACGGTCGAAATTCAGAGATTATATTTCGGATTGTGGCTCCTCGGTTTCATTACGGATCGATGGATAACCGCTCGGACGAGATCGCCGGGGAATTAAGAGCGGCGCCGATCGTTAACAAGGAAACCATTATTACCCGAAAACAATGTGCGAACGAGGGGAAATGCGTGGTGGGGGTTGGGTCGGCGATTAACACACACACACACACACACACACGGACGCACACGCGCGCATTGCGTTCGTTGATCTCGGCGGGTTGCAGGTTATCGGTGAACGGGAAGATAAAAACCCATTACCCCCCCTGTCCCACTATAGAGGTCAGAATTACCTCCGCTACCTTCGTCCCCATCCTGCGCTGCCCACGACTCGCCTCGAGATAAAGTTCACGGTATTCATCCTCACTTCTCTTCACTCCCTCCACACTTTGCCTCCTTTACCGCCTTCCTCTCTCGACCTTTACTCCGTTGCCCTTATCCTTACTCATTTCGTCTTTAACTCGCCCTGTTAACGAGTGGGTGATTCCTATGCTCTCCTCCTATCCCCCTTCCTCTCTCCTCAACCTTCATCCCTGCCATCTTTTATCCAACCTTTCCCATTCCTGCTTTTACAACCTTCCTTCGTTCCAAGGCTCCTATTTCGACCTTCCCCTCTTTCCATTATCTTTCACCCCCTCCTTATTCATTCTTCCCCTTCCTCTCGCGGTATCTCTCCTCGCTCGCTCTCCTTTCCTAACTCCCTCTCTTTTTCTTTCCTCGTCCCCTTCCGCCTTTCCCCTCTCCGCGGCCATTATTGTTCTTCGCCTCGTGCTCCCCCTTTGGCCCAGCACTTCCCTCCTCCACCGCTTCCTCCGTCCCTAATCTCTGCCATCATCCTCCTACTTTTGCTACCTTCTCTGAGTCGTTCTCTCCCCTTCCCAATCCACCTTCTTTTATACCCTTAGAAACTCTCTCCTATGAGTTACTTGATTTATATCTCGAACCCCACTTCGGTGTTTAAGAGTCCTTGCAAGAAATGAAACTTTGGAGCTGCTTTCACATCGCTTCCGGTGGAACCTTAGTTCCTCCCAAATATCGTCTTCAAAGAGCACCATTTGGTTAAAATGAAGGTATCTACGATAACCTCTATAAAGGTACATTTACAAAGATTTTATAAGTGACTTTTATCCAAATTTAGGAAAAGAAAAAACTAGTAGCTGCAGGAAACCTATTGAATTAAGTTTTAGATTAAAAGGGTACTTTTTAATGAATATTTTTAGTATCCATAATGCTGGATTATGATAGTGAATGTCTGTTCTCCTTTTCAGCCTTTTCTTTCCTTAAAATAACATTTGAATATTTTTAGAATCGGATTCAGCAAAACTGTTGAAACTATTTCTCCGTATGATACCTCCGTACAGCGATGTGCAGTATCATTAAAATCATCCCAAAATCATATGCGCAATGCTATGAGAATTTTCATTAGAGCGTTATATTAAAAATTCATGCTTTTCGGAGCGATTATAGCATTAAATTATATTTTTAAGTAATCGGTTGCCAGTAATATTAAATTTTCCTCTTTTAGAATATTTAATGGTAATATAGTTAGAGTGATAACTTTTTGTGCCTTATGAGATTATATGTGCCTGTAGCTTGGAAGAAATTAGTGTTCCTAAGCTATTGAATAAACAAAAAGTTACAAAGTAAAGTTTAAAATTCAGCATTTTCATTACTAAATTTCTAGAAACAACAAAATATCAAAACCTTTTTATCTCTATCTAAAAAGTCATTTATAAAAACTGCCTGTCTTGGAAAATACGCATCCATTGCGTTCCTTGCATGAAAAATTTCTCTTTTTGGCCGACTAGATTCGGGGTTTTCCAAGTCTAGTCAACCGTTTCTTCTGCCAGCGTCCGAGAGAAGGGACCCTCGAACACCAACCAACTCAAGACATACAGGGAGCCTCAACTTCCCGGAGAATTCCGCCCACACCCGCTGACGAGTTGGTGGCTTCCCCTCCTCTTCCATCACCACCCAAAGTCCTCACTAACTCTCTCTTTCTCTAGGGTGTTAACGCCCCCACCTCTCCCACAGAGAGAGAGAGAGACGCCCTTTTACCCTAAAAAAACTAAGAGTAGATGGAGCGGAGGATCCATCAATCACATCTCTCTCTCTCACTCCGGTCCCTGCTGCTGCTGAGGATGGTTTTTCGAGAGCCTTGAGGTTGCATGCGCCACGCCTCCCTGCAACACCTCTTCCTCTCTCGCTCTATCGTGAAGTAACCTTACGCCTGCAAACCCCTTCACCCGCTCCCGGGAATCCGCCAGCCGCTTCTGTTTTCTCTCTCTTTAAGAAAGAACGAGAGGGAAAGGCGGTGCTCGCTTCGCTAACTCCCTTTTCACTCTCACTCTATATATATATATATATATATATATATATATATATATATAGATATATTAACTAAAGGAAAAGAAAAGGTAGTGATGAGGGTGGCAACAAGGTGTTGAGGGAAGCCCAGCGGACACTCACCAAGTTGATATATATATATATATATATATATATATATATATATATATATATATATATATATAGATATATATTATTTATTATACTCGCATCCACTTCATCTCACACTTCCTTTACCGCTCACATGGCCTCCATTTAAAATGTCTATTTTTTACACCAAATCCTGTCACAAATTCGCGTTTTCGTGGTTAAAAAATATCCGCTTATACGCCAGGTTTATCCTTCTGGCTGACGCTATAACTCCTAAACGAGATATGAGACTTTGTCTTTTCGCCAATCGATTCTTCCCCTTGTGCACGTGTTCTTGGTTTGTCCGTCTGTCTAAATTATGTTTGAAAATACCGCCATTAACTGTCTGCTTCAGTTTCTTACTTGTTCCGTGTCGAGATCAAAATCGTATATGAATACTATTTGCTGGATTTTTCTTTCTTATGTGAAATATCGTGTACGATTAAATATTTTATGTATGAAGAAATTATTATTATGATGACGTTATTACAGTTACATAGTTATTTGTGTCATAAAAACTTTCTATGACTAGATATTATACTATAAAGGAATTTTATCGAGTTATAAAGACAAAGAGGTATGTGAAAAATATGAACTGAAAGTTTGTTAAACGATGACTGGTATAATATTATCCAGAAATGGAATTATTACGCGCCATCCTGAAAAAAGTCACCAATGTTCGAGTGCTCTGAAATAATGTTTACAAAAGTAATCGACGTTAAATATTTAATGCAATAAGTGAAAACGTATTCCAATGAACATGTTTAAATTTAGGTCTTTAATTTTAGTAAAGTTACTTGCAAGCGGAGGTATATATTTGAATTTTAAATGATAAGCAAGCGAATTTTGGGTTGGTAGCCCCGGTAGTTATAACGAGAATGAAATTAAAATGGCGAAGGAATAAATTACGGCGCATATCCTTTTGTGTCAACGAATAGCACGGAAGAGATATTATATAATTCACCTCCAAATACATCATATTTACATGATTCATGCCTGACACAGCGTGCAGGAAAAGATATGTTCCAAGCAGCATCTACGGGAAAAAGACTATAGGTGTATCGTTTTTAGGGGTTCTTTACCAGCGAAGCGAGAACAGCGGAACGCCTCATGGGTACGTCTCTGCCGTCTGTCTGTATGTTTAAATTCCGAAACAACTGGATGGGTTTTTTTAAAATCAAGTATTAGTGATACTTATTAAAATTTATCGGTGAATGATTTTTAACTGCATCCGTCAAGTAGACCTTTAAATTTACATAAGCACTTATATTGACTCATTTCTCGTAAAATGGCATTCGGCAATCAATACGTAAATACCGTATTTTCTCTCCATAGATCTTATATGGTCTGTAAGATATCAATTAAAATTTTTAACAATGTCATATATATTCACTGCCATGGCAATGAGCCTACTACTTTTAGATGAGAAACATATTATTACGTATTATTGATGTAATTCTTGTAAAGAGACAATCTCTACTATAAATATTTTGAAGAATTTGTTTGTGCATTTATCATGCAAAATCTACATAACACAGAAGCAAGATGAAGGTGCCATTTTAACTGTAATAAAATGTTAAGCAAAATCGGCTTGTTTTTAAAGCGATTTTAATGACCTTTTTTATTAAAAAATGTATTTCTCTTTTAGTTTTTCCCATTTAAATAACACGAGAATGAACGCATTGTTGGATTAACAATCTGCTTGACAACCTTTATAAACAATACCTAATATTATTAAAAGAAAATAATGTATACCTTATATAAAATAAGGCATGGAAATATGATATAGTTGTGGAAACCACAAAGTATTCGTTTCATTATGAGTAAATTCCACAAAGTTGAGCCTGACCTCATTAATTATGATATACTTAGGTTATTCAATGGAGGGAAATAACCAAAAAAATATAAATCTGCCTAATTGTTTTGTAAGGTAGGTGTAAGACATTTTTTTTGTGCAATTCTGATGCGTTTTCGTTCTTTAAAAATGTTTTATGTATTCTGCTTATTCTCCAAACTTTTTAGACAGCGAAATATGTTTTTCAATATTATTAAAATTTATAACGCAAAAGATAACTCAGAAGCTATAATAAGATAACTTCTATAAGTGTTCTTGAATTTCGACCAAAATTTACAATCGTTAACTCTTCCTCCCTTGGACATGTGTATGTACATTTCTTTCCATTCAACTGGACATTTGTGTGCATCAATTAAGCTAATTGAACTTTTTACATTAAAACAACACTTTCAAAATCGTATTAACATAGTTTTTATGGCCTAAATGAATTTCAAAATCCGTGAACTCATTTGTTTCACAGTTTTGATTCAAAATATTTACAATATTGACAAATCGGACCCATAAAATCAGCCTTTGCATGGTGTAACGTATGGGTAGGCTAAATTTCAATATACCTTTAAACGTGTATCCACCGATTGCCTCCCTAGAGCTTGATATTCCTGGCCAAGTTTGTAATGAATTTTAGATACAGAACCAAATAATATCATGCGGTTTCTTCCAATAGAACAATTTCAGTGAAATAACTATATTTTAAAAGTGATTCCATCGATTGTTTATTATGATTATCTGATAAAAATAATAGTCGCCAAATATATCGATAAAGAAAGAAGGAAAAATTTATTAATTTGTGCAAAAGATTGAAAGACAAGAAATATTGCATACCATTAAGCACTACAATAAAAATCTACCTGGTTTCATTCTCAACTCTTCCTCAATATTTTTTTACTTACAAACCCGAGCAACGCTGGGTAATTTCAGCTAGTATACTATATATGAAGATATAGATCTCAACGAAAGATGTTATCTTATGACGACATCATAATCCTTAAACAAAAAAAGCGCCTCATGTAATTTGCTCTGTCTGTTGAATTATTGTTTTTGTTTCGCATTAAATTAAATTCTTATTTGACGAATATAATAGAAAAAATTTTTCTTGCCCGGATGTTATGTCTATAAAATATTCTTCTCCGTTAGTCACGACGCACTCATTCCCCAGATAATGGTTCTATGACATCACTGATTTAATTTACTAAGATCGTTATGCTGGTTGAAAGAAAGGATGATTGCGAGTATGAATATACTACGTTGCCCAGTTAAACCTAACGTTAGGTCTAGTCCAATAATGTGGTCACCTTGACTGTTCTAGCGTCCACTCATAAAATGCATTTCCTGGAAAATGAGTAAACCTGACAGAACTAATATATACAGAATGCACGCTGATTGATAGTCAAATTCACGAGTGCGATTTACCAATTTGAAAGAAAATTTTTAAATGTAAATAGTTTTTAAGGCAATCCGAGCATACTCTTTGCCATGCGAATAAATCCTGCACTAAATCTTTTATGCAAACTCGCGCTTTAGCGGCAGCAATTTTGAAGGATTCCGAGCACACACACGCCTGCGTAACCAGATTTCCAACAGAGGTCGGCATCCGGTACGTTGCCCTAAAAGATATTACTCTGCACGCCATGGATAGTGAGTCGATGATCTTAATATGCCAGACCGAACTAGTGGCGAATTTAGGATAATTTATCACTTTTTTCCTTTGAATATCTCGTTTAACGTACTGAACACCCTTCATATGGCGACATTTTTCCTTTCGTTGCGAGCCGAAGGTCTTATCTTTTCCTATCCAAAGCGACCGACTGGACTGTTTCAAACAATCTGCGTCTATTACAATGCATGACTGACGTGTGTCGGCTTATTATTACTCAATTGGTTAAGATTTTAAAAATTGATCAGTTTATCGCGATGATCTTTTGTCTGATGTATTGGCTTTTACTTTGGAGATTTAGGAATGATTTCTCCGAGGTTCGTCGATCGTTGAGTTTTCTTTCGTAGAGTCAACTCTTACAAATCGAATCAGAATGCATCGTATCGCCACGGTACGCTTCCTACGCGGCTTTGACGTAAGGGGCTCAAGCATAAAGAACCTTAATTATGGCAAAGATACTCTTTTTCTCTTCTGTAGGGCAGATGGGAATCGCTATATAAACGCACTTTGGACCGAAATGGTGTTACGGGATGATGGAGGAAAAGATTAATGGAAAAAGGAGGGCAGAGACTGTGAACGTCCGTATTTGCCATTCAATCATAAGATATCTGAGTTTCAAGAACATTGCTTTTTAGGGCTCGAATGCAAACGGTTAGAGAATATAAATGGAATTCTCAGCGAGGGAGTTCGAAACAAGTTTTCTTGGCTCTTTCAAAAGAGAAGAAAAAATCGTACGATTTCTCCATTTTCGTTTTTGTTTTTTTTTTGAGATTTTATTTATGGTTCCCTTATACTTATTTTGCCTGGAATAAACGTTATTTGGCTGCGTTGATTTATTCTAATTACACTATCACAAATCTCAGCGCAAAATGTGAATGCTGGATCAACCGTAAATTTATTCTACTGATGTTTTTCCTAAATCCAGAGAAATTTTTGCTCGAAGGAAATGTGAAACGAGTCCTCTAGAATTATATTTACAAGGGTGAGCGGCGAATAAGTTATTACGACGATTAAAGACGATGAAGGAGAAGACGTCAGTAGAATTTACTCGAAAACCTAGAGGGCATTAAAAAAGTAGATTTCTGGGAATATAGAGCAGAAAATTCAAAGAGAGAGGAAGAGGTGAGGTGAGAAGGGAACGGGCGAGAGGAATATATGAAGCCAAGGAAATGAAAACGAGGAGGACGAAAGGAAGGAGCGTGATGGGAGGGGATGGGAGAGGGGTGAGAAGTAAAGTTGGAGATAGAGCGAGAGGGAGGGGAGAGGGGTGAGAATGGGGCGTAATGAGAAAGGACGAGATACGGAGGAGGCGAATGATGTGGAAAAACGGATGGAAATGGCGGTGGGGAGATGTGCCGGTGAGGAGCCGCTTCATGTGTAGGATCTCCGTGCGGGATTCGGCGTCTGTTGTCCGAGACGTCTCTGGATCTCCACATGGCTAAACGGCTTCGGCGGATATATCGCCTCTTGTAAAACTGGCCATTTGGCACAGCGGCCAAAGCGACATTTTAAACGCTTGCCCTCCACCTCTCCCTCCCCTCTTCCGCCGGTTGCTTTTCGGTCTCCTCCTCCCTCTCCACGTCCTCCCGTTTCCTTCCATATGCCGTCATGCTCTACCGCTCCGTACCAGTGCGTAGCCAGTTCCTCGAAGCACAGCTATCGCTCCATCGCTTTAATGCTAAAACTACCGCGATAAATTCGGTTTTCAAGCATAATTTTTTGTTTAATATAATCATAACTATTGCTCTATAGAGGCTACGCATAAACGCGTTATTATAAACAACTATCAGTAAGTATGTTCTGTGGATGAAAAGCGACTACTTCAAATGATTTACAAAAATTGAGCTTTCGAGATCGTTTTGTCGTACGCGCTATCATCATTACGAGGCATGAATGTTTCATTTTGTGACAAACTATTTTCCTAATAAATAGTCATCTATAATTGCTTTACCAGCGACATTACCGAGAGTACATAGGGCTTCGCAAAGGTACGCCCGTAATCGCCGCGGGGACGCTTAATAACTGAAATGGCAGCGAGGTTCATTTTAGTGATGGAGATGGATAATAACAAAAGAATGATTTTATTTCATCAGGTATTTGCTTCAATTTCCTTCTTTGTTAATGTTATTAGCGCTAAAGTAGCTATTTTTTATTGCAATTAAGCCCTTATATTACTTTTCTAGTGGATAATCCGAAGGAATTCACTCAATAAATGTCATTTTGTACATTCAATAGTACATAACAAATGACGGTAGAAATATTCGTCGCTAGCGCCACATCGTACGCTTGTGCTGAGTGCTACAGTGTACTACGTCACCATTAATTAATTATCCGTTATTGATTTAATTTTCTAACTCCGTACATACATAATTCTTGCATTCTATTCCCTTAAATTTATAATACACTGATGATTTTTATGAACGCAATATTCTGCCTTTTTTTGTTTCAAATGATAATTAATATAAAATACTTCATTCTTGGTGGAAAAGCGTCAACAATTACTTTTTAGATTGGAAAGAACACTGGGAGATGAGTATTGATTATTTCTCAATTAGTGTTATGCAAGAATCGCGTTGGCTTCCTGCGACTCGAATCGCCATTGCACCATTTTTCTCACAGCAAGTGGTATTCGTTTCCGTGCCTGGGTAATTTAATCAGGAGTTTCTAGCTCAGAGATGGATTTGGCGGCGGTATAAAGAATTCACTAATATCGGCGACTGTTAATTGCCACGTCCTTGGGCCTCACTCTTCAGCTTTAATGTGAAAAATAAACAAGATAGAGTTTGGGAAAGGAAATCGCCTGAGTTGTAGTTCTCTCATGCTACCCGTTCCTGGACCGACTCGTGATTCACGTGATTGGGCACGCTTTTTAGGTCTTGTGTTTTTCGCATTCAACCGTTTCTCTTCGGCACAAAAACAGCTTCCTGCCTGCCTCAGATTTTAAGCGCTAAAAGACTGAATCGAGCGATGTGAAAAGAAGGTTTGGAACAGAAGACACGAGTCTTCTCTCCCTCATATTGTTTCTCTCCCTTTCCCTCCGCCCTCTTTTTCCCCCCGCTCTTCCTAACAGGACGTCTCTTCCTCTTTTGCCTCCTCTTCTTTCCCGCTCTCCATTTAAGATGGCCGCAGCGTGGCGTGAGGCAGCGGCAATTGGATGTGAGGAGTAGTGGGAGGGTGTTTTCCCTCCCTTCCTGCCTTTCTCCATATTCCCTCTCTCTCTTTCTCCTACGCCTTATGCTTCGAGCCGTTTTACTCCTCTCGGCGAGAAATTTATGGCGCCGTTGATTGCTTTTTGCTCGAAATGATAAACGCGACGGAACATGCGGATTTAAATCTCTACGATTTTTACGTCTTGAAAATTTTCCTAAAGGGATCGAGCGTTAAATTCAAACCAAACTATACATGTGTGTTGCAGATGCTTCAAAAGTTTAATATCAGTCTTCATGTTTGTCACGACCAACGGAGTTTCATGCCATGTTTTCGTGATGATGTCCTTATTATGTGCGTCTGCAATTTCCTTGAATAAATTATCATTATGATTGAATTATGACTATATTTACAAATAATTTACGATATTTAAAATTTTATATTTCAAATTTGACTTATTTTACGCAGAAAGATACTCAGAAATCCTTTAAAGAATTTATCCATATTTTTTAAATTCCTTGCTCGCTCAATTTCATTTACAAATGTTTAGAATAAATAACCAATTCTTAAAATAAAATTTATCTGTGATACATAGTTAAACGCTAATTTTGTTATTAAATAGCACTAAATCTCCAACAGACTCCACCCTTCCATAGCATTTACGCATGGATTGGATATTGGCCGCAAGCTTAATTTCCTTGATCATTATTTCAAACAATAAAATGTTTCCTCTATTTATCGTGAACCAACTAATACCGACTAAAGAGTACTTGCATTCCCCAACCATCACTACTCCCATATAGATACTTGCAGCTTTTCATTTTTTAATTCATAGACTTAAAAATTCTTGTTTCCAAAGCATTTCGACAATGAACGAATTATTAATGGCCAAGCATTGTACACCAAATTTAGTTAATATTTAGTTAGCATGTTAACAAATATCTCCCCCGTCTATAAAAGCCGATAAGTCCCCGCGTTGGTATAAAATAAATTTCTTTGACTACTGCTGCTATAAAATCATCCCATGGACCCCAAAAGTTTATCGATTTAAAAAATACTAAATGTGAAAATTTGTTAATTATTTTCATTAAATATTTTAATATGCTTATTTATGTTGATGTTAGGGCAAAAGATTAGAAAGTAAATAATTTCTCAATTTTTTTATCCAAAAAATACAAAAATATTCGTTTCAACAGCCATAAAATTACAGATTTCGTATTATTTTTTAAATAAGTTTTGGTAAACAGTATAGTAATATGATTGACTATATTTTTAAAAGAGGAACGTTTTAATGATACACTGAAAAAATAATGACCTATGTCAATTTTTTTGGTTACACTGAACTCTTGAATTTGCCGTATTCTCGCTCAGCACAGTCGCAACAGACTATGTCACTGTGGTCTTCGCATATAGTTCTAAAACAGGGGTCTCAAATTCACATCAGTGCGCGAGCCGCATGAGAACCCTCCACCAAACCTGCGGGCCACATTAAGACAACGTGTCAAGTCCGCGGGCCGCAAACTTTCTCTGTCCTCACACCGTTTCATATTCCTTGGAGATTTACTTTCCTCTTCCACTAAAATGAAATCGCCCCATCACTATGATGTTACCTTAAACCCATTCATTACTAGAATAGTAGTTTCAGCGTCTAGGATTAGGATATTTGAACACGCAAAACGCAAACTGGAAGCAGGAAGAACATACTTATTACCCCACCTGTGCAGAAATTTTATAAATCTGAATGAGCAATTAACTGCGTGTATTTTAAAAAGGCTGATTTAACCTACTTCTTAAATTTCTTAGATTTGCATGAAATATTATATAAGAAATACATTTGAGCATTGACCGTCTAGTGAAAACTACCTTACTTCGCGGGTCTTATCTTGGGGGCCGCATGCGGCCCACGGGCAACGAGTTTGACACCCCTGCTCTAGAACTAAATCGACAAATATTTTTAGTCTTCCGATCCTTTTCACGTTTACAGAAGGCACATCTTACTTTTCGCAATAACGTCTCTGCATCTTGTTTTGTTGTGGGTTTAATATCATCGTTATTCGAGGCCGCATGATTGTTCACCCTTATGTAACGTCTCAAAGTTTGTTTTTCGATCCTTGGTCTCAAAAAAAGACTCAATGAGTGACAATGCTAGTTCGTGTAGAAAGTTCTTCGCGACATAGGCTGTGGTGTACCCAGTGAAAATAGTACCTTTGCATTGTCACTACATTGATCAAGCATACCATAGAAAACTCTGTTAGTTTTTCCGGTGGTATAATAATTTTGGCACAACTGATCAAATGAATCCCTTCCCTTTTTTTAAATTATAGTCCAAATTGATCTGGGGTTTCGTACTCTCTTTATCTACATCGTCGGAATAGTGCATGGATGATACTCTCTTTTCTGTGGCAATGTATGACACAAGCGTTGTAGTATTGTATATTGCAAATCGTGAAGTTACTTTTTCTTTCTTTGAGAGGAAATACGTTGGCACTTCCCTCTTGTTTTCCTCAATGTGCCGATCATACTTAATTTATAGGTGAAATCGAGAAAAACAATTGTCCACTGTTGTATTCCTGTTGTTTGCGAACGTAATAAGAAAGAACTGATTCATTTGCTGGGTTATTACTTTACCAACATACGGAATCCCGTTCAACATGTAGAAAGTTGTGCTATCATTCAACATAAGAATTGTGATACCGTGTTTGTCGCGTTTTGATCCAATATATACTCTGAATGGACATTTTCCTCGAAATCCAAAAAGTTGTTCGTCTAAGGTCACATTTTTGTATGGTGTGTATAAGCTGGTACAGTTATTTAAAAATTTGTTTCAAATTTCCCTTAATGGGGGAAACTTGTCTACGTTTCTTCTCTCAATCCATGTACATTCATTATCAAATCTTATATGGGATGCCAGAAACTTAAATCTTTTTTCACTAATGGTTATTTTAACAGAATGTTTCCAATCCTGGCAGACCTTAATTCCTAAGTATCTATTCAGGATGATTTTACAACCCCTGCGCAATATAGTAATCCAAGAAATGCTTTTAATTACACTAATGACGTCTCTCCATGATAGCATTGGAGAAACGTTGCATTGGATCGCCTTCGTTGAATTTCCTCATTGATATGAGTCGGCACCTTGTTTGACTGTCTTGTGGGATAACCAGATGGTCTAGCCTGTCATATCTGGAATCAATGTGTTACAGTCGAGATGGTTTGCTGGGTCCTCTTTTTGTTGTACGCTAATTTGTTTCTGACAGTGCAGTAACAATTCGTCGCCTGAATGCCAAGTGATCCAAATTTCCACCATTTAGTCTATGGAGGAGCCATGCATTCTGCTCTGCCATGTCAATACACTGCATTATTACTGGGAAATACCATTTTCCCCCCCGCACGGCTATGCGATACAAAGAAATGTTTTGATCGGCATGACGATCAACTCCCCCATGTGCTTATTGTACATGTACACCATTTGCGGCTGAGAAATTTGTATTTTCTTTTTGTCTTTTCTGGAATATCTAGTTACACTTTGCACCGGGTGCACAGATACAGCATTTGACGCCACACTGACAACGATGTTGTCATTTCACTTACAAATGTTGACTTGCCTATCAGCTGTTTGGTAATCAAAAGAACCTCTTCTGTTTTTTCTTTATGGCAGCTGTATCCTCTATGGGGCAGTTTGATGTCCTGTTGTCCCGAATGGTGGCAGTAGCTCTGTTTTTTCGCTTACCTAGCTCAAGTAACAGTGGAACACTGGTAAAGAAATTATCAAAGAGGAAGTGGTAAGCAGCATCTGAGAACTCAGTAGACCTCAAAACATCAGAGTACTGTAGTATGACAATTCCTCCCTGGCCATATTCTAGATATTCCTCTTTTACTGGTGTTTAAGCCCCCTGGTATGGTTCAAACCAAATGACAAACCCATTGTCTGTTGCACCAACCCAAACTTTGTATCCATATTTTATAGGTTTATTCCTTATAAATTGTTTGCACCCATGTCGTCCGTAATAGGGCACCATGGCTTCATCAATGCAATGGTTTTCAACATATAATTTGAACTTTTTATTCTGTAAACTTATCAAAGGTCGAACTTTTGTGAATGTATCTTGTTTGTCCAGATTTTTAACATCATTTAGGTGCAAATGTCGAAATATGAAATCAAAACGATCTCGTGACATTGGAGAACTCGCTAGAGCATTACAAGTATCACTTGAGTTTTCCCAATACATTCGCTGCTGAGCTGGACTGAGGTAACCACTTAAAAGTAGTATGCCAATAAAGCACTTCATTTCTTATATAGTCACATCACCAACTTATTTTTACGTGCGATATACTGTTGGTCTCAGAAACAAGCAGCCAAATCACATCATCATCAAATATTGAGCAAAACCTATCAACAGGCGGTATACCATTTGAAGCTGCTTCAATATGTACCCAATCTGGTCCTCGGATTTCCAAGTCATACATGAATTTTGCTTTTTCTTAGGTGGCTTCTTGTTAGCTTTTTTTATTTGACGATGGCTAGAACCTGATGATCCCAGATACATTTGCATGTGATTTTCCATTCCTCCAATCTCCGCTGGTGCTCGAAGAATACTACCAGGAAGATTGTTTATGTTTATATCTGCATCTTCTTCACCAAAGTCTTCATCACTGCCATTACCAGTGGCATTATCCGGAGGAGGGATGAATATGTCTATATTTGGGAAAGGTATATCCGTTTCTTCATCCTCTAGAACGCTCAAGATTTCATCCAGAGTAAGTTCTATTTCATCTCGAATGTGGCGCTTCCTACTAAAACAATTAAAGCTGTTCTCATGTACATTGCATGAATATGACAAATATATACAATTATTACATGTGAATTTTACTGAATGTTGATATGTATGTTGTTATGTAGTTGATGTGTATGAAGAAATGCCCAAGAAGTGTGTAAAGCATTTCTGTGACCATGCTAAATCAGTATACTCCAGCCTGCATTATTAGCATATTCTCGGCTTATATTTCTTACGCTAAAGACAAATATAACGGGTTATAAGGTTGGCAAAAAATTTTTGTAGATAGTCTTAAATGTAATGTGAATATCAGTGAGAGCATACAGTTTAGAATTATAAATAAAAGACTGATCAAATGTGGAAGTGGCCATACTCTCCCGTTGTGTACCAAATAATACGCCAAAAAAGACCAAGGACAAAAACTAAACGGAAAGAAAAATAAAGAAGCTTTTACAGACCCGTGTAAAGATTTAGGGCGAAAAATAACGAGAATGAGCTAATAAAATCAAGGAAAAGTTTTGCACAACCAGAACTCGAACGCGGTATCCTTCACTCCAAAAGACAGCGCTTGACCACTATACTATCTTATCTATAGAAAGGTAGGGTGTCAATTTGCGTTCTATTTACCCGAGCAGGAATAAGTTGTATTTTGTGAAAGAATTACTGTGCGTATACTCCCAAATGGGAGTTGAGCTTTGATTCTAGAGTCAGTCACTACCCACCTATGCATTCGCTGGAAAATTCCTATTATTCATAAGGTGCCTTCCCCTAGTAAGCCTAACTTAGTATTGGATTGAATGCAGTATTACGTACTAACAATATCTGAATAAACATTGTAAGGTTGGAGAGTAGTAACTGCTTTTACATAGTACTTCTTTGAATTATCCTACCGTCCTATATATAGGTCGGTTGTGTTTATGCAACCACAAAACGTAAAGTGAAGGTGTTTTTCCTGTTTACATTTAACGATTTAAATGGGACAGAGCTATTAATTGTTTGCCTTTTTCAATTCATTTTTAATCATTCACTTAAAGAAAAATTTTAAAATATCTTGTATTGTACTTGTAATAAATGATTTTCATAAATCGAATGATGAAATCGTAGGTTCTCAAATCAATAATTATTAGATCAGTATAAGTCGGAAAATGTGTAAAACAATATTTTATAGTTAATCTTTTATAGAAGTCTATATGCATTTACGTAATATATTTACTAGCGAACTCAACTCCACATCCTTAGTAATCTTGGTTCTTCCCGTATGCTACCGATTGCTTCTAATTGTATAGCTTAGTTCATCTTCGAACTCACAAGCTACATAGTTGTCTTATACATATTTATTAGTGTATTCCATTTCATTCGAATTTCGCCAAAGGAAAGTGATCGAAACTGCTGCTTGTGTTATATAAAGGCATCTATCTCAGGATAGGGCCCTATCCAGCCAAGGTGGACGCCTTAATATTGGGTATGTTTTGGGAATAGTTAGTTAGGTAATCTTTCTTTCATATTTGAGACAAAATTAGAGATACTATCATTACTATTTTTTTAATTATGAGAAATTCATTCAAGTTTGTATATATTATTATATCTCGGACATGTTTATGCCCACGAGTATTTTTCAACTGTCGCAAAAATCTAAAGAAACAGGTATCATATTTTTCTATGATATTTTCTTTGCGAAGCAGTTTTAAATTTATTGTAGTTTTATGTGAATTGAATTGATTTGTTATGAATGAATGTTTTATTTGAAACATTTTTTGTTTACTTAAACATTGTCATCCAGCATTATTATAAAAATAAACTTTTATCGTGTTGGTTGCATTGATAAATTTATCTTTTGGTAATCTAAAGATTTTATTGTAAAAAACGCCATTCAAAGAAAGATGGAATAACTAACGCTCTACTAAATATTTCGTCTATGTTATCACATAGTAATGTATTAAAGTTTTAAGAAAACTAAAAGAGGTTTTGCTTCGGCATTAGAAAATTCGCATGGTAAGGTAAATGAAAAATATCGTAAACGCAGGAATGGTTGAAATGAAAAGAATTGATTAAAATTCTAGCTGTAAGCATTAAGGAAAGTAGTAGTAATGTAACAACAAAGGAAGGCAGTTATGAAACAAAGAATTAAGAGAGGTTAAAGTTGGTCGAGAGCAGAGAATCGGAAGAGGAAATGGACCATGGTGCAGATGAACCATTCCGAGCACGTTCGCTTATCATGCAGGAGCGGATCTGAACGCATTTTTCTTCTGCACCTCCCTCTTCCGTTCCCTCTTTCATCCAATACACGCTCCCTTTCTCATCCCCTTTCTCTTCCATCCATTCCCTCTCATTTCCTTCCCTCCTCTTTTTCATCGTCTTATTCCATTCTTCTCTCTCTGCCTCGCCTCTCCCTTTCACATCTGCTCAGTCCTTTTGGCTCACCCTCTTTCTCCCTCTCCCCATACTTTTAATACTTTCCATCCCATCTACTCTCTGCTCTTTTCATTTTCCTATCCCATTTTCTCTCTCTACTCTCGCTTCGCTATTGCACTTTACACATCGGTTCTCTTATCAATTCTCTTCGCTGCTCATCCTTTTCTTTCCACCCTATTCCCGATTCTTTCATCTATTCCATCGCACTCTCATTTAACGTCCCCTTCCACCTCGTCCCTTATAGCTTCCCTCTGATGTCTTCCCACGCTTTCTCTTTACTTCTCTCTTTATCCTCTTTTCCTCCTTTTTCCTATTTCCTCACTCACTCTTCTCTTTTCTCCATTCAGTTCCATAACATTACCACTACACTCATCCCCTTTCCTACCTTTAACCTTTTACCTCTCTAGCTCGCGTCTGAATTTCCACCCTCCTCCCCTCTCCCCTTTATCCCCTCTCCCCTTTATCCCCTCTCCCCTTTATCCCCTCTCCCTATTCTCTTTAACACCCCACGTCCAAATGTCGTTTCTCCCACGCATCAACCCCATTTCCCAACCCTCTTTCCTCCGGTTCCCGTTCCCTCTCATTTTAATTAAGCTCTTGTCTCCCTCCTCAGTGGTGCATAAAAGCTGTGCGGTTAATTTAGAACCACCTTCTATTATATTGACATTACATGAATAGCGGTGTTTGAAAGGCGAAGTAAATATAAATATCAATGCAAAATTAAGGAATAAAAGACACAAATATTAAAATAATTGAGCATTCAAAGGGCGGACACTTCTTTGAGAGTGTGTGTACAGTGGAGATAGAAGGAACTCGTTGCCGATGATAAATCATGTGGCTTAATTATCTCATAGCAAGATAAAGTGTATGTATGCTATATTTAAAAAATAGAGCCAAAAGTATTATTTTACTATGATACAAAACTAATATATAAATTAAAATCGGATATAATTAATAAAATTTCAGTAATATAAGATTTAATTATTTCTACTTCTCATTAATTGTTGGAATTTTTTAAAAAGAATATCGGATGCCATTATATTATTGCCATATTGGGCGTGAAGAAAATAAATTTCATCGGGTTAATATTAACCAGGTCTAATAGCATAAATTTAAAATTAATTGAGCTTGAGAAATTCCTATAAAGCAGCGACGATTCTTAGCATTTTTAATTCTTCCTTCACTCGGATCCCCTCAATCATCAGTTTCGCGCAAAAGTAAAAAATGCTATTACCAAATGATATTTAAATTCGACCCCTACGTCATATCCTCTTCCATTCCTCTCTTCCTCTCTTCTTTCTCTATAATTCTTTTACATCCTATCCCTTCCATCTCGATTCCCCTCTCTTCCTTAACATACGCTTAGAGATGAAATGTTGCTGGTACCCATTTACCTCTCTCACGCTGCTTATACATTATAGCATTTCCACAAAACCTTTCAAATGTATTTACTCAATTCCAAATATCACTGTTTGCATCCTCGTCTAAAATCTCTTTGCTTTCTCTTAGAATTTAAGTCTTCTCTCATACTCAAGTCCTCATCTCTTCTCCTTTTCTTTTTCATTCCTTCACTTCCCCATTTCCGTACCCAATGCTTTCAACTCCTCCATTTATTTTTCTCCTTTGATAAATCTTTTCCTTTTCTGACATGTTGATCCTATCGTATCAACAGTTTTATGCGCTCATCTTCATTTTCCTCCCCTTATTCGGACTTTTTCCTGCTCCCTTCAATTTAATTTTTTTATCTCTTGCCCGTACTTTCCTGTTATTTTATTTATTTATTTAAAAAACATTTCAATTTGGCCAGCCGGCCAGGTGGCTAGAAAAACATAATATATAATTCTAAAATTCCAATTTTACAAATAAAGTGCTCATAAATTATATTAGAAAAATTAAAAAATATTTAACAATATACAATTTCAAACTAATTACAATCAGTGCCTAGAGTGCGGATTTTCGTGGGTTCATGAAAGGCCTTCTCGGCTACCGTAGCGGTCACGGGGCCCACGAAGTCCCCACCGTACTTCACCCTTCCAAGCAATCCCCTACTTTTCCTGCACTTAGGCACAGTTACATATATTTATTTTTATTTATTTATTTAATTAAAAATTTCACATACAGCATTCGCCATTTTAGAGTGAAATATATAACATCATGAGTATAAATAAAAGCGAATAAAAAACAGGAAAAATACAGAGAATAATAATAAGAATACAACACGAAAGAGAAAAGGGAAAATAACACTGCGGATAGAGCACAAAGAAATCAGAGGTGAGAATGAGGTAAATGAGCTCTAGAACCTTTGATAAATGATTTACAGGAAAGGATAAACGGATCTATGTGGGAAGGTAGATAACTAAATAGGGTAGAAAGACGGAAAAAAAGAGAGCGCCTAACAATAGATAACCTTGTGGTTGGAATGTGGAGTAAATCCATAGAGCGTGTTATTCTAGAGGGTACTCGTAAACCGAAAGAGGCCAAGAGTTCTGGACTGTCTATATTAGAGTTTAAAATGTTATTACATAAGGAGAGGGCAGATTTTTGTCGAGATACCAAAAATTGGTCTAGGGACAAGGCCGTTAGAATGGCTTCCTTAGAGGAAGTCCGGAGAGAGGGTATACGATATTTAACTATTCTAACAAAGAAATTTAGTACGCTATCAAGAGAAGAAAGATTGAGGCTGCAGCCATAGACCAAATAGGGGAAGCATAATTCACAACTGGGAAAACTAATGTGGAAAAGTATAATTTAAGGGAAGCTGCATCCTTTATGTCCGTAAATCTGTATAATATTCCTAGTAGGGACATAGCTTAGCGTATTGTTGCAGTTATGTGTGCTGTGAAGTTTAACTTATTATCAATTAATACCCCTAGGTCCTTCTGAAGAATGGTTCTGGGTAATAAAATAGAGTCAATTGTGTAGTTAAATTCTAGAGGATTTTTGCGAAGAGTTACGGTCATTACGGTGGATTTGTTTGGGTTTAATCGAAGAGAAGAATCAGAACACCAGTTGATTACGATGTTGAGTGCCTGTTGAAGTATTAAACTGTCTTCAGCGGAGTGAATTTGCCTAAATATTTTGCAGTCATCTGCATACATAAGTATTTCGCCTTGAGAGGGACGTAATTGAGATGATAAATCATCAATAAAAAGGTTAAACAAAAAGGGGGCAAGAACACTGCCCTGAGGAACACCTGAAGGAACAATTGACCAATTTGAAGTATGGCCTGAAAGAATGACTCGCTGATATCTGTTATTTAAAAAACTACGTAATAGCAGAAGGAAATTTCCATGCAAGTTGAAGCGGTGGCTAAGCTTATGAAGTAGATGGTTGTGATTCAAAGAATCAAAAGCCTTAGAGAAATCAAGGAATATTGTATCTAGTTGTGAATTATTTTCTAAGGCTTCCACGGAGTGCTTTTAAAAACCGCTAGATTTGACAAGCAAGAGCGGCCCGGAACAAAGCCATGTTGTTTGGTGGATAAGTGCGGAGAAGTAAAATAAAATAGGCGGTTTAAAATAATTTTTTCACAAATTGAAGAAAGAATAGGAAGTAAAGAAATTGGTCGGTAATTTGTAACGTCCGATTTGGAACCTGATTTATGAATCGGAATAATATTCGCACGTTTCCATTGAGAGGAAAAGAGACCTAAGGAGTAGCATCTGTTGAAAATTATACTCAATGGAATACAGAGAGAAGAAGCACAGTTGCGTAAAAATACAGGACTTAGTCCATCAGGGCCTATAGAGCGATGTGGATTAATTTTGCATAGGAATTCATAGACTTCACATGGAGAAGTTTGTAAATCAGATAATGTAAAATTAGAAGCTACATGATGCAAGTGTGGGTCTTCAAACTCACTGGAGATGTTACGAGGGAGAGCAAAGCATTCGTTAAAAAAATTGTTAAAAAGTTCCGGTCTATTGAGTCCCACAGCTAGACGAGGGCCATTAAAAACTATATCTGGTATTTCCCTATTATTACGACGCCCATTGACGAACGCCCAGAACTGCCGGGAGTTTGAGGAGATATTAGAGGAGATTTTGTTAATGTAGTTAGTATAGTCTTTTTCTAATAGGGACTTACATAAGCGCCTTAAGTTAACAAAAGTGTTTCGTGATTCTAAACTGCGGTGAGTTTTCCAAAGTTCCCAAGCTCGGTTTCTGTTTTTTAAGGTCAAAAGAGTGTCTCTACTATACCAAGGAGGGAAACGTTTAGATTTGGGCTTGACATAAGGAACACAGTCCTTAATCACTCCAGCAATAATATCCTGCAGGTAGCTCACTGCTTCATCGGGAGTTAAGGAATCCAATATGCCCCAGTAAAGTACAGCTAGACGGCGATTGACATCATCCCAGCAAACTTTCTTCCAAGCGGGAAACGGTCGAGACAGGGTGGGGGGACCCCTGGATCGCCAGAGGTTGCCTGGTAAGCGGAAGTCCACGTCAAGGGACTCATGGTCAGAGTCGAAAATATTTCGGCCAGGAGTGATAGAAAGCGGAGAAACTGAGGAGACGATATAGTCCAGCGTTGCCAGATCTCTGGTAGGAAAAAGATTATGTTGGGACAGCCCAAGAGCGGTAATGAAATGTTCGTAAAAGAATTCGACATGGGGAGATTTAGTTTCACCTCTAAAAGAGGACTCCCACTGTATGGAGAGATTAAAATCACCGAGTAACACTACAGGACCAAGCGGTAGCACTCGCATAATAGAAGTGAGGCAGTTTTCTAAAACCTTGATATCACTCGACGGGGGCCGATAAAAACAGCCAACGAACACTTTTTTATGGGCAGATGAGCAAGATGGATTGCGTGCGAAAGAAATTTCAGTCCACAAGATTTCACAAGAAGTTTCTAGGTCATTTCTTCGTTTTGAGGAGTAACCTGATTTAATTGCTAAAAGCACGCCACCACCTCTAGAGGATCGATCTCGGCGATAAATTTTGTGGGTATTGGAAAATGCAAATTCACTGTCCTTAACGGAAGAATTGAGCCAAGTTTCCGTAAAAGCTATCACATCCAACTGTGACAAAAACGTTGCATACAAGTCACAAGCTGACAATTTGTTTTTAATACTTCTCACATTTTGGTAATAAAAACACAAGGGGAAGCCCTGATTAGGCCCCGGATTTAACTCAATATCACCACATAATAATAACACAGTCATATAACCCACCAAAGCAGTGTGAAGGGAATGAGAAACAACCGTCCGAAGGCTCATAGGAGGGCAGCGTCGATCGCTTCTCTTACGGGGCACAGAGACGCCGTAGGCTTCGTAACGTTGGGATAGGTACAAAGCTGCAGAGCAAGGAAAACTAAAAGCTCTATAACTGCAGAGGAAATGCCTTGTTGGACCGTACGAGCAATCAGACATGGGAGTAGAATATTCACGGTGACTTCTCGCGTAAACTTGCACTACTATCAATAAAAACACCAAGGAAAGATAGCAATAAACACGGAGCGAGGGTGAACGCCTAGACGTATCGTCCGCCATCTTGAGTAATCAATATATATTGATGTTACTAATATTCCTCCTCACAGTTCGTCTTATTTTTACCATGCATATATGAACTAACTCTACGTTTAAAATGTTTCGCGTCCTTAGGTAAGGGCTTGAAGAGCACTTCAGGTAACTTGTTCCACTCGCTGATTCCCCTGTTTAGAAACGAATACTTTGCTGTATTTGTCTTCTGCGGTCTAAGTTTAATTTTAAATTCATGGCTATTTTTCCCTAAAAAATTCGACACCTGCATTCTACTTCTTAAGTCTTTCCATGCTTCATTATTGCTGTATGCCTGGTACAGTCCCCCTAATCTGTTAATTTGTCTCCTATTTTCTAATGATTCCCAATCCAGAATTTTCAACATTTCTGTGACGCTGTCTTCCTTTTTAAACCTACCTAGCACATATCTCGCAGCTTTCCTCTGGACTTTCTCTATTTTCCTGTTTTGACCTATCCCATGCGGATCCCATACATTCGTCGCGTATTCTAATATTGGTCTGACTATAGTTTTGTACGCCTTTTCCTTCGCAGCCCTACTACTTCCTTTAAGATTACGCATAACATAATGTAGGTTTTTATATGCTTTTCCTATAATACTGTCAATATGCCTATCCTATCCTAGATCTTTTGCTACGTGGACGCCTAAATACTTGCAGCAATCATATTTTGGTACCATTTCGCCGTGTAGGTTGTATCTGCGCTCACTTATTAGTATTTTGTTCGAGAACCTAACGTGTTTGCTTTTGTTAATATTTACGCTCATTTTGTTTATCCTAATCCAAGCTTCTATCTTTTCGATATCCTCTTGTAAAATTTCCCGGTCATCCTCACTTTTTATTTGCCTATATATAATACAATCATCCGCAAATAGACGAATCCTTGAATTAATGTTATTCGGAATGTCGTTAACATAAATAAGAAATATTAACGCAACTAAAACGCTTCCTTGGGGCACCCCTGATGTGATATTCACAAAATCTGACAAACTTGTACCTATTCTAACCCTTTGAGCCCTACCAATAAGGAAATTTTTAACCCATGAGATCACTCTCTTATCTATGCTTAACTTACATAATTTAGCTAGAAGAATGTCATGAGAGACAGTATCAAATGCTTTTGCAAAATCTATTACAATCCCATCCATCTCTTCCCCTTTATCAATTGTGTCTGCAATATCCTGAACTAGTCCTAGTAACTGAGTTTCACAAGAGTAGCCTTTTCTAAACCCATGCTGATTTTTACATAGCCAATTATTTACTTCCCAAAAGTTGCGGAAGTAGTCAGCAATTATTTTTTCCATCAGCTTGCAAACTACTGATGTTAGACTAAAAGGCCTGTAGTTTTCAACGTTGGTTTTGTTCCCTACCTTATAAATAGGTATTACTATCGCCTTCTTCCAGTCCGTTGGTATACTATCGTTATTTAAAGTGACAGTAAATAATAATCGCAGATACGGTACTATTTCCCTAGAACCCAACTTTAATGCCTCTCCCGCAATATCATCTGGTCCCCTAGATTTGCGATCTTTTAACCTCGCCACTTCTTTAAAAATTTCCGCATTTCAGCACTATGATATGATAGTAATCTCATATTTTGACCAATTGTTCTTAGTGCTCATTTTTACAATATATTAAAATGCACTTATTTAAACCAGAATTGATATGTTAATTTATTCGGAGCTCATAATCGTCATACTTGTTTACATCTATCTAATATATAAAAGGCAAAAATTGAAAATCCCCTTCTAACAAAAATATTTCCGGAAAAATCCAACCGATTTTAATCAATTTTTTTAGGCGATAAGGCAGGCCCAAAAGTAGGTTTGGATACCACTATTAATCCTCTCCACTCTCGCGTAGCACAGCCCTGGTGATAAATCCGTTTCTGTTTGTCTGTAACTATGTCCCCTTATGGGAATGGCTGAACCGATTTGCAACATTCTCTCACTAATTTGTTCAGCATTACAACGAACAGGTTTACGTAAAAAATACAGAATAAATAGCTTGTTTAAGGAAAATAATGTTTTACCTATAGTGTATATGCTTTTCACATACAAACACATATGTATATAAAGTCTGATCGAAAGTTATGACATTTTTTCAAGAACACTTTTACGGAACAAAATACTTCTCTGTAGGTAATTTTTAGAAGCAACGCTTTGTATGTTGAGCGTGCGGTCGGTGCGAGGGTATATAAGTTGCAGCGTCGGCCGCGAGAGTGTGCGCCGAGCGCGCGGGCGGTGCGAGGGTATATAAGTTTGTGCAATCCCGAATCGCACCCGGGTAACGCCGGGTCACACAACTAGTATAGAAATAATCAAGCTGCTCAATGTTTTCGATGTTTATTTTGTATGAAGTTGTTCTCCATTCTATCACACTTGGTGATTTTTTGTTAGCAGAAACCCAAATTGACATACCTCCTTTTACCTCGAGGTTTCCAAACATTTTTTTGGCTGTTGGAGAACAATAGTTATTGAATTTGATTTCGTCCTTAAGGTGAGCTCGATATCTTTTTCGTGAAATCATTCTCGTAATATGTTCCCAGTAAAATAACATCACATAATGCAATTCTTTACCCTTATCTCTGTCCGTATTCTCCTACTCTTCCACTGTACTAATAATTGTATAACTTTTTCTCCCATCCTCCAACACATCACTACTCATATCACTCCAACTGTTTTTTTTCTCTCTATTTCAATTTCTGTTTCATAGTATTCTGATTTTAAAAACCTACATTTTGTTTTTTATAGTGTGTCTTTTATCTTTGGTGTACTTTATTATTTAGGAAATATACGTGGATTTTATCAGGTTAACTCTCATTATTTAAATTCATCAAGCGCTCACTATAACAGCTATTTTGGCGGTTATTCGATTTTCTTAATGTAACTATTATTTGAGATTGTCTGATAGCTTAATTATTTTTATAAACCATTAGGGAGACCGCTTTGAGATTTTATATGATCAAAAATTAAAAAATATAGTGTTTATGTATTTACGTATTATAGTGTTTAATTAAGGTTCTTAAGTTCAAATAGTGGGTGCTAGATTACGAAGACTAAGTAATCGTCAACCTAAGTTATATTTATGACTGCATGGTTAGCACTATATAGATAGATGTCTGCATGAAAAAATAAAGTTTAATAATATTTCTCTAACGTACTGCTACATCATCATGTCATTTGAGTCCTCCTCCCAAGTTCTCCGTTACTAAAATTCCAACGTTTGGGTTTATATGGTTTCTTAATATCTTTCAGTGGAACTATTACATATTTCCTTTTCAGTATAGTTAACATGTTCTTCTTTTTGACATTTAAATCTTAAGTTTTATATTAGTTATCTTATTACCGGAGTCAATTAAATGATTAACCACCACTCCAATATGGATATAGAGTTTTTACAAAAAGGTACTCTTGTTTTGATAGTTAATGGTTAACAAAGTATGTAACATAAATAATACTTTCTAATATCAGGAAACACACAAAGGTTGGGAAATTAAACTCATGGATATAAATGCTCAATATATTTTCCCTCGTAATTCTTAAACGTTTGCAAACGTCGATCAAATTTTTTTAACTGTTGATAAGTTTTTCACTGAGGTTGTAGTGTTTTTTTAATTCTTGAACGGAATGATCTTGGAATATTCACACACACACACACACACACACACACACACGCACGCACGCACGCACGCACGCACGCACGCACGCACGCACGCACGCACGCACGCACGCACGCGCGCACGCGCGCACACGCACACACACATATATACATTCAAAAATATCTTCGTAGATTTTACGAAAGTCAGACAATCATATTGATACAACCATATCATCGTAATATCAATTGCAAAAAAATCAATAGCTGCGATGGACATTTTGAATTCTATTGTTTGAAGCTGATGCAAGAACACAACGCTATACGTGAGTAAACTCACCGGTCTTGCATTTTCTCTTCAAGTAGAAACAGTCCAGCAACAAAATTACTCCATTGAATATTAAGAATACCGTGTACTGTACTTCCTCTATAAATATATTATATAGATTTGGTTTCCATGTTTTTGCACTTTTATCTCAATTGCCCGGAAACAAGTTTGGTATCAGTCGCTTCTTTCTCTTCAGCTTGATCGAGTTACACTTCCGGATCCCGCATCAGGATGTTTTCAGTATCTGTTTAAGTCCAAGCTATTTACCTTCTTCTTATACAAAGACACTCCAACGCTGTTTTCCATTCTCCTGGCATTCGCTTCTACTTCCATTTTATAGCTGAAAAATTTCTAAGCCCTCTCTTTCCCTCTTTTCCGCTTTTAGTGTCTCCTCGTCTAGCAATTTCCAATGGCCCACTTGCCTTTCTGATTTTCATATTCTCGAGGGCGTCTCTCGCTTCCAGAAAGAGAGTGCAGCGCCCTCTTCCGTTCACTATATGCTTCCTCCCGTTCCTCTCTTTTTTACAGGCTATTTTCCTCAACCCCGTTCTTTTTCCCTCTCCTGCATATATTACTCGACTCGCTAAATGCCAACTTTTCCGCGCCACCTACCCCCATGCACGCTGAACGCGAAGCCATTCGAGTCCTTGCAATCGCAGCCAAAAAGTCCCCAACTTTTCTCGACCGCTTTTAAATTCAGTTCGGCGACTCGGTTGCGAGCACTCCAGTAAATGCAAAGATCTTTACGGAGTTCCGATAACTCTTATTGAAATGCTTACCCGTACAAATTTTCCATGGAGGTCGATTTATTATTTAAATTGCCATAGCAAAGAAACGATGATGATCATTCGTTCATTACTATTCCATTCCCAATAACTTAATTGCCCCATACTTACCATCAATTTTTTATTGCTATGATAAAATTAATTCGTATATGCTATAGTTTAAAGAAGATCAAATATTTGATCATAACAATCCACTTATTCTCGTTTCATTCTATCTTACGGAGTTAAAATGTTTGGCGTTCATATCTAAAATATTTTCTCGGCAACAATACTCTACAATTCTCATTTTTATGTAAACAAATTTAATTTCCTTATGTGATTCATTTATATGCACACACATCCACATGGGTGACATGGCTTGAGCTTAAACATGTCGCGCTTGTGAATTAATTACCCAAATCTGTGCTGTCATTAATTATATTATAACAGTATAAAATTTTGCTATATGTGCGTCCAATGCAACTACCCCTCCCATATAATTTTTTCATTATACGATTAGTCATACTTCCCGCTATTGCTTACTTCTCGTTTGTAGATTACCTCCCCATGCCACTCATTCCCTCTCCTTATTTTTCCTTAACATTGACACGTATATATACTTACAGGAATCGGCCTTTTTATCGTTCAGTCTTTTCACGTTTCTCTTGTTTACTTTCTCGACCGAATTTAATCTCGCAGCTTTTTGGCTGTATCACGTATTTTTGATCGAGAAATACGTCATCCCGTGCCAAACCAAGTTTCTCTGACTCGTAAGGTTAACCGTCAGCCAAAGCATCCATTCTGTTTTCTTTTTGTCGTCGGAATTTTCTCTCGCCATTTCTATCAACTCTTTCTTTCATTTTTATCCCGGGGATTATAGCGTAAGAACCTTTTTTGCCTTTTTTGCAATTTGATTCCGCTATTCTCTTCTTGATCTATCAAAGCGCAAGATGAAGTGCAAATTAATGCAACGAATTTAGCCCCATCCATATCAGATTACACTAGGAATATAAAACATATCCTGTGTATATCTGTGACGAATATTCGCATGTCTTTTGATACTTTCTTTGTTGAACTTGCTTTGTGCTTTGGAGAATTTGTGGAAACGAATCAATCGCATCTATTAGGTTTGGTCTCTCATTTTTTCGCCTATTAAGCCTCCGTTTAGATCTATTTGTTGGCCGTTACACAGTGAAGTCTATTTCTCTGATCTGAGACCTAACAGAAGCTCATTCATGTAGATCGTCCACGATGAGAAAATGTTCGCGGTCTGTTTCGGCTCTCCTTAAATTTGCCCCCTGTTCAGCTTCAAGCAGAATAACTGTATTATCCGTGGCGTTCTTTGACATCTACATCGCTCCCTCCCATCTGCCGCCGCGATCCCCTCTTTGACCTCTCTCTCCCCAACAAAGCAATCGCCGAGGATTCACGGCAGCTGAAGAGACGCCACCAAAGAGAATTATGATAATCTCCTGATATTGACGTGCGGTCTCGCTCGATTCCTTTTAGAGCAAAGGTGTTGGAAATGGGCGGTAGAGAGGAAAGGGAGCGAATGGCGTTTTTCAGTCGGAGAGAGAGGAATAGGTTAGAGGAGAAGGGAAAATGTGGTGAGGGAGTAAGGAAGAGGATTGTGTATGCGTGTTTATATATTTCTCTTGCATCAAAGAAACAACTGTATGACAAAATAAATCACTAGAGAAAGGGATTAGGAAGTTAGGTACTGCACGTTACTAATCAGTTGCATTTAATTACGAGAATAATAAAACAAAAGAAAGTAGAGAATAGTTGAAATTACCGATTTTTTCGGTTCATTTATTTCAAAGATCATTAAAATTCGCACACCTGAATCCTTTATGAAAAAAACACGATTCGTCATTTTAAGAGTTCTAATGCATTAATTTAATAAAAAAGTAATTTTACAAATCGTACCGTTATCGTTTTCGTAGCGAGTGAAGTGCTACATTGCTCTTAGCAACTTTTGTCAATGTCTGTCAACCGCTCTGAAAGTAATTGCGTTAAAAACTATAGATTTTAGTGCTTTTCGTCATTGCTGAAAAGCGCTATTATCTTCGTGATATTCCTCCGTCCGTCCGTACGCATATACCAGGGAAAAATTGGCTGAACCGGTTTCAAACAAATTTGATACATAGAATCTTTGTATACATGACCAAAATGACATATTTTTACCGGATAAAATTAGGAGGGGTGCCACAATGGCAAAATAAATCTTTTTGGTAATTATAGATATGGAAAGCAGGGCTGCGACAATACAAGGATTAATAAAATTTATTTTACACGTATTTGTGTTGAACTCTCCCCATCAATATTAACCATATTTAATATTTATGATGCACACACACACACACATATATACACAAAACCACAATAGAATACTTAAACAGGATCAGGCAAACAGGGGTGCTACAATTACAAATTAAAATCTTTCAGTAATTAAGGGTTTGAAAGGGAATGACGAAACGGATTTCAACTAAATTTTGTATATAAGATTTGTGCAAAATACCATAATAAAATGAAGTTGTTTAAAGCAGAGCTTAATATCAGGGCTACCACAGTAAAAGGTAAAATAATATTTCTCATACACGTATTTCTAGAGAGATGACCGCATGGATTTCACCCAGGACCCGGTCGAAGGGCCGACAGTCAAATGGCCGACTGCAAAAAGGGCCGAATACCATAAAGTAGAAAATAAAATAAAGCAAATTTGCAGAAATATATAAATCACTAACTTAATTAAACAGACTAACGCATTGAATGGAAGATATATCAGGATATGACTAACAAAATTGTATTGAAATTTAAAATATAGTCCTATTAATGTATTGTTTTATAATGTGGGTTCGGTTTGATCATGCTTACTTACACAAGTTTCAAATAATGTTATATATAACTTTAAAGTACGAGAGTAAGTCTAAAAGTAAAGGAACAATAACGAATCTAATATTACTTTTCAATGTAATCCCCATCGACTTCAACACACCGGTTTCAGCATTTCACAAGTTTTTTAATTCTGCTAGAACAAAGTTTTTTTTGTTGCATCTTTAACCAATTTTGCACCGCGCCAATTACTTCTTCATCGGATGAAAATCTTCTTCCTCTTAATGTTTCTTTCATTAGGCCAAACATGGAAATCGCTGGGAGCGAAATTTTGGACTGTGTGGCGGGTGCTCCATCAATTCAAATCCCAACTCATTTACTGTTTCGATTGTCCGATTGACCGTATGGTGACGGGCGTTGTCATGCAACAACAACAACAACCTTTTGAAGTTTTCCATGGCATTTGGATCTGATCGCGGGCTTTAGTTTTATTCGTAGCACATTACAATAGTTCTTACTGTTAACGGTATCACCCTTGGAGTTAAATGGACCAAAATCGCACCTTTCATACCCCAAAAAGTGTATGCATAATCTTAGTGGCTGATGGTTGACTTTTGAATTTCTTAATCACGGGTGATGACGGGTGTTTCCAAACCGTACTCTGAGCTTTACTCTCCAGTTCGTAATTATGTACCCAAGTTTCATCTGTGGTGACGATTCGCTCTAAAAATTCATCTCCCTGACGGCGATAACGTGTGAAATGGGTACGTGAGACTTCCAATCGTCGAGTCTTATGCTGCGTAGACAATTTTCTAGAGACCCACCTTGCACACACTTTTCGAAAATTTAGCGTGTCGTGCAAGATGGAATATGCTGAACCATGACTGATGTTTAAAGTCTCCGCAATGTCGTCCACTCTGATTCGTCTGTTTTATCGTACCATTCTTTCAACGACTTGAATTTTGTTCTCAGTCCTTGACGTTGACGGCCTTCCTGATCTCTCATCATCGCATACAGAAGTTCTTCCCTTTTTGAAGTGATCTATCAACTCGTAAATTTTACTGTGCGATAAATAATTATCACTATATTGAGTCTGCATTCGACGGATAATTTCCAGAGCTTTAACTCTTTCAACAAACAAAAATTGAATCACTCCCCGCATTTCTTCATTTGTGCAAATCGCTAATGGAGCTTCCATCTTTATCGGCTAACTACGACACACAGAATAATAACCCGCTTACGCAGCGCTACGACACAATAGCTGACATCAACTATACTACACTAAACCAGTACAAGTTGTATTACTACCCAACTGAGCGAGAAATTAAAAAAATCCCTTTACTTTTTTACTTACCCTCGTATAAATAAGTAAATTGAGTTTTCAAGACACAATTATCGAAATCGTTAACAAGTAACTTTGAGGAGATTATATAAAGGGATCAAGACCATTACGACTATTTACTAAAATTTCTTAATTAATTTGCAATTATTCCTAAAAATACCGTAACAACAAAAATATGAGAAATAACCGAAGAGTGTAATAAATATTTCGGCCTTTTCTTTATGCCATCCTTCGGTCCCTTCGGCTCTTTGGCATACTTCGACCATTTGGCTGTCGGCCTTTCGACCCTGAGCCATTTAAGATTTTGACTAACAAATTTATCTTTCCATTGAAAAATAGAGTTTTTATTCCATTGATTGCATTTATATTTCGTGTGAAATAAAACTTAAATGCTTATATACGCTCTCGTAATAGATTGTTATCACACGGGGGAATTTTTGATTCATTTTATCTACTCAGATGAGGTCTCAAAAATTACGATGTCATGGGCCTCGCATGGCATAAACCTTTTCCGAAGAGTCCGTGGGACAAACATGACGGCTGAGATATCTTTCCAGCACAACGGGGAGACACTTTAACATGTCCTTTGTTTTCCTAAAAACCCTATATCTCCCTCTCTCTTTCCGACACAATAGGCAACTAAAAAGCGCGGCCGAGTAATCCGCGTGTCGAATGATTAATGTATGTACAAAGAGAGGATTTGCCCGATTTTCCTTAACGCTCTCTTTTCTCCCCTTCCCTTCCATCGCTCGGTATCCACTCCTCCTCCCTGTCTTTCTCCCTCACCCCACACTCTTCTCTTCTCGCTCAGATATCCCAGAATCCCCTTTATCCACAACCGCCCGCTCGAGGTTTTTCCATATTAGCTTCGGCTTCCTCGCGTTTTCATTTATTCGACGCCTGTTCTATCGCCATTCCCCATCTATCCACGCGTGTCACGGTGCCATTTCTCTTCCCACCTATTTGCCATTCTTTATCCGTGTCTTTCCTCGTTTTCTTGGTCATACTGTCGACTTGTTTGAAAGAGTTCTCTCACCGGCCTACGCAAACCATAACGTTGCTACGCCCTAATCCCTCTCTCCCATTTTATTTTATCTCGCTTTTTTCTTCCTCCTTCCTTCAATAATCTTTTCCTTTCTTTAAATATGCCGCACCTATGAAACTCTTTCTCCTATTTCTCTCATATTTTCTCCACACTCAATCTTTCCTCTACTCTGCTTTCTATCTTCTCTTCCCTTTCTTTTCTCCTATTTCTCCCTCTGTCTTCCCCATATTCATCTCCACTCTACCATCTGATTCGGATCCCATTTTCCCTTTCCATTTTCTCCCCTCCTATTACCTTTTCTCCTCCTATCGCACGGTCACTCCCTTGCCACTCTTAATTCGACCACTCTTCACCCTAGACATATTCGCTTCTCCCACGCGATCTCTCCTCCTCCCTTTGCCTCTCCCTTGTCTTTCCTCGTAACTCCCTTGCCTCTCTCTTTCCTTCTCTGTCTAATTCAGTTTCCCAATTTCGCTTCTCACTTTGTTCCTCCTTAACTTATAATCCACAATGAAAGAGTATATATTAACTATTAATTATTCATTTTTTGGGTATAAATTATAACGCATCCTTTTCTTAACTCGATTATCTTTTTCGGCAAAACACCATTATAAATTTCTTGAAAAATGAAAAAATGAAACCTCCCGTTCCATTTTATTCCCGGCCGCCTTTTACATCCAAAGCCAAGTCTCCAGCTCTCCCTATCCTATCCACAAAACACCCGTGCCGCCGCAACCGCTTCTGGAATTATCTATGGACCATTTGCGGTTATAAACTCATGCGTCCGGTGCCCCTTCTCATCTCCCTTGCCTCATTCCACTTGCTTCCTCAATCTTTCTCGGCATCCTTTTCTCTCTAATTCCCACTCCTTCTCATTCATTTCGTCTCCCTATTTCTCCCACTCTCATTGTCAGCTTCAGGTCTCTAATCTTCTTCCTTTCTCTCTCTCTCACACACACTTTTACCCTTCATCCATATGTCGTTTTCTCTTTTTATCCTCCTTACTCATGCCATATCTTCATTTCTTTCTGTCTTTTTTCCCGCTCACGTTTCTTTACACCCATTCTCCCACTTATTTCTCACCCTATCTCTACTTCTCACGCTTTCTCCTCCTCCTCCTCCCATCCCCTCTCTTTCTCTCGGCACGATGTCCCTTCTCCTCTTCCTATACGAGTCCATTAAAGTTATCAACATAAATAAGGGATTTCGTGGCGGTATCAGCGGGTAACAGAAATGGCATGTAGCCAGAACGTGAAGAATGGGAGCGTGGCAGAGAGAGGGAGGGTTGGATTGGACCCCGCTGGCAGATTGGGATGAGAGAGAAAGAGAGAGAGAATGGAAGAAGAAGGATGGAAGGGAAAAGGGTGGGCTGGGAGAGAGGGAGGAGTTGGCCCGAGGAGTAGGAGTTGGAAGCGAAGTCTGCGAAGGGTGAGAGAGAGAGAGAGCTTCGGAAGTAGTCGTGACTGCGATAGCGGCTGCCGCACACTCCCCTTGATGAGGGATAAAATTAACAATTTTGGGAATTAAAACGAGGAATGCTTCGTCGAAGTGTCTTCCATGTCTTTGTATCCTCTTCAAGAGAGAGTGTGGGAGAGGAAGCATTCCCGGAAGGACGGAGGCGCGTGGTAACTGAGGGAGAGAGGGAAGGAGAATGGAGGACAGGTTAGCGAGAATTTATTTCCGTTAGGCGTGGTTATGGAGGGGAGATGCTAGGCAGTGGGTAGTACAATGGGGGGAGTCGCAGTCAGCGGCGTTTGTAGTTTTGGAAATGCGAGTGAGATGAAGGGGAGAATTTAAAGAGCATCCGTGAGAAATCATTGGGGATAGGAGAATTTGCGAGCGGGCCGAGGAGAGGAAGCTTTTCTCCTGTTATTGAAACCTCTAGGCGAATTACTCGTATGTAAATATTTAGTTATCGCGCTCTAAGAATGTTACTGTAGTTCTGAATTAAAAAATTTCTTCGCGTTTCGCACTGTATTTGCTTTTCTCTATCTTTTACCATGAAAAATCTATATAAATTATTTTCTTAGCCTGATCATTCGCTCATCGTTTCAAAATGAAAATAAGATAATTTGATTGAAAAATCAAGGTCGGTTCCTTAATATCTTTCTATAAATATTGTGATAGTAAAATGTTTTAGCTCCGAAAACACAAAAATATAATTTAAGAATATAATAACTGAAATGAAAAATTAAACTCTTTTTCATAATTTTGCTTGTTCGTAAAATCAATTTTCAAATAATCTAGCTGTCATCAAAATGACTTAACCAAATATCTTAAGATTTTCAAATGTTTTTGCGAAGCATTTGGTTGGAACTTATGAGACTTCCAAAAAATTCTGTCTTTGCACACCTCATCACGAATTGCACGTTGCTTCTTCATTCATATTTTAAATATGTCTCAGAAGTGCCTTATCTTTCGAAAGCGTTTTTAGTTTTATTCTACTTACTTTCATTTTCATCTTTTCTGTGAAATGGCAAACGGCCTTTGGTTCGGCCAGATAGGTTGCTTACGAGGTGGAACGCGATTGGAAAAAGAATAAGTAGCTGAGAAGAGAATGAGGAATAAGGCAATGGTCGGTCCGATGGAAGAGAAAGAGCGGAAGGGAGAGTCGTAGGAGAGTGAGGGGGAACGAAAAGAAGGCGGAGAATGATGGAAAGAGTGATGAAATAAAGGAAGTTTTGGGTGTGAATATTAAGGATTTTAGTAGAAAACTGGGAATGGGAGAGAGAGAGAGAGAGAAAGAATGAAAGGAGGTTAAGGAGAGAGAAGAAATAATAACTATGAGAGAGGGAGTTTGAAGAGTTATTCCATTCGGAAACGAATTACACTGTAATACTTCCTCATTTCCCTCGAAGCCAACTTTCGCTGAGTTGCCTCTTCGCAAGCGGGCGCTATTTCCTTTCTCGAGCGGCTGAATAAAATACTCGACTGTTTCCGAGTATTATTTAAACAGAGCGGTTTCAAAACGGTTAAAACTTAAAAAATTAAAGTAATTTTATATTTATGCGTTTCAGCAATAACATAACATTGAGTACCGTAATAAACGAAAACGGGACATAGGACATTTAATCTAAAGATATATGGGCGAGCAGGCAGATGCTTTAAGAAATAAAAAATGAAGTAGGGGAATAATACCTTTTAAAAACATGAGTTTATTATAATGAAGATCTTATTCCATTTTAGAAAATTTCTAATAATCTAATACCTTATTTAATAGAAGTTAAACCTTTTAATTTTTAAATATCTGTTTTAAACTAAATTATATAAGTACATGGCGATATAAATAACAGACATCATTAGCGAGTGAGACAATAAATTTCAGAGAAAAAACTGAGAAAAGTTTGGCTCTTAGGCAAAAACACGGACTATCGAATACTAGCTCAGTCATTCTCGACGAATTCTCAATTAATTAATTATAGATACATTCATTTAACTTATCCATCATCGATTGCATTCAACAGTTTCCATTTTTAACGCCCCATCTTTGAATATGAATTATTCATTCCCGTAAGTATTGTAATTTTTATCTTCTCACTAACAACGGCAAAATGTGGTAGTCGATGCAAAAGCTTTAGCAGTAGACATTTAGAAATTATTCTCAAAGAGGCGTATGTCTGGTAGTGATTAGTGAGCGTGTCCTGGTAAGATCCTACTAGGCAGCTAAATTATTCAACCTGTTTCGGCCTTGCCCCAAATTTGTCTTCTCAAGATGGACAATGGACATAGTTGCGCTCAATTCCATACATCTAGATCGACGTAGCTGCAGGATTTTTTTTAAGGTTCAATCACTAATATCTTTCGATTTCAATAATACACGCTACACCATTCGCGATTGTCTTCTTTAAGTCTGAGTACACAGCAGTAATTAACTTCATTTCGCTCTTGCCTAATAAATAAACGAATGACTCCAGTCCACTCGTGGAGACGAATATTACCTTTTTTCTCTCGCAACTATGACTACTCATACGTTTGGAATGTGTGGGATAGATGTCTCCTGGTTTTAACAACTTAAGTAAGTGTTCCTTACCGTAGATTTCATGGGAATTATTTTGAAACAGGAAAAAGTTCTGCTATGACTGGGAATTGAACCCTGGTCTTCCACTTGCCGAGCGGATATTCTACCACTGAACTATCGTAGCTGATTATTTTTTCAGTTTCTGAATGCGGGTTGTCAACAAGTGGCTAAGATACGGTATTTTGAGCTGTTGGTTACTAAAGAAACTAATAGATATTCTAAGAATTATGCATTGATATGGGGGCAAGACACTTTTCGTGATTGTCATCTTCAAGTCCGAGTACACAGCGAAAATTACTTTAGAGGGGGACAGTAAATATTTTTACACTGCTGGAGATCAAAAGTCTTTCAAAGACATTTTTTTGTCGTTTAGAATTACCTTCGAAAGAGTTTCCAGATATGATGGACGTATTTCCATCTAAGCCGTAAAATTCACAGTTTAACACCAAAACGCGTTATAATCTTAGGCAGAAACCTAACACCTCTTCAATTTTGCAAAACTGTTGAATTTTTTATATTTTAGAAAATCTACACGCGAATGAATTACATGGAGTCATGTTCAATATATGGCATTTTTAGGAGAGTAGAAAGAAAATTAAATGAGTATAAAAATTCTGCAGTTGGAGTAAGAATATATCGCAAGATGGATTGTAGTATACTTTTTCTTGTTTATGATGAAGACATGACGACAAAAAGAAAATGATAGGGTGAATGCTTTTATGAATTTCAATAGATGAATTTCCTATTCATAAGTAATTCAGATGGTTAGTTTTTACTATCAAAATATTTTTATTTAAACAAGATATGAATTCCTTTAGCAAGAAATATGTTATATTCAATTTTAAAAAGATGTAAGAATGCATACATAAAATCGTTGCGATGGAGTATAATGTACAAACAATACAAATGGTGTGTGTGGATCGGTAAAATATTGTCTCGCGTCAAAGATATGAAAATTATCCATCAAATAGCGTGGCCAGTGAGGAAAACGCATTCGTGTCTCTTGATCTATTCTTATTCGCGTCTTTCAATGGATTCTGTTTATTTTTCGGATTGTCGATGATATTTTTAAGTTTTGTGCATTGCGGCAGTACAATATATTTTTGTCCCCATTATCGCCAACGTATAAAATTCCGGGGAAGGCGGTTTTGTAGAGACTATAGAAGTATGAAGATAGGGAGTAACCCGTTACTTAAACTACAGACCGAGAAAAGAAGAGTGGAAGGAGATAAAGAGAAGGAGGAAAGAAGGAGAAAACTAAGAGATGGATGAATAAGAATAGAGAGAGAAAAAGAAATGAAATGGAATAAGGAAAGTGCAGAGAAATTGGAGGATGTAGGAAGATTATAGGGAAGAAAGAAAGAAGAAATGACCGGGTGTGGGAACGAAGAAAAGACAGAAATATTTATGAGAGAAGGAAAGGGAAAAGAGAATGATGGAAGGATGAAAAGAGCGGGACGGACGAGTGCCGGGGAGGGGAATGTGGAAGAAATGTAGTAGAGTTATAAAAAGGGGGCGATAGAAATAGTTTTAGAGAAAGGGGCGGAATCAGATGCGAGAAAACGCCTTGCAACGTTTTTATGTTGATTGATAATGTTGAAGTTTCCTACTAGTTTCCTGGAATTTTTGGCAAGTTTGAAGATGTTTTAAAAGGATTATTACAGGAATCTTGATTTTTAAACTTTTACCGAGAGATCGCCTAGAAAGAATGAGATTGTATTTCGAAAGCATAGAAATTGCCTTTAAAAACGAAATTGTAGTATATAAGAACAATTTAACCTTTCTCTTTACACGTGCATAACGGTACGTTTCGATTGTTGAGTTAAAACTTTAATTGGTTGTGTAAAGAAGTTAAGTAATAATTTTGGAATTTAAATGTTGAGGAGAACGGGTATAGGATCCCCGCAATCTTCTATTCTTCAGCAAAGAAATGGTACATAGCGAATAGATGTCGCAGACGGCTGAACTAGAGGAGACACGGAGGAAGAAAAGAAGTATCAAGTGAAGCTAAGGTGGTAGTGTCAGAAGGGGATAGGGAATAGGGATAGGGAAACACCCTCTCCGTCTTAGAAAAGACGGAGAGGGTGGTTTGGCGGGGTGACTTGGGCGGGTATGGGGGAGAATCTAATGGATATTGTGTTAGCACGGGGAACGGTCGTCATCGCTGCGGTGGCCGTTGTCACTGGTGTTGGTGATGTCTGGTGGCTTTCAAGCAAATTAAAGGCGCGAGGATAAGACGTGAGAGATAAACATGATGGCTACGCACAAAAGAAATCCGAAGCGAGGAGCGAGGATTAAGCGAAGAGGGGCGAAGGGAGGGAAGGAAGGAAGGAAGAGAGAAAGCGAGGAAAGAAAGGAGGAGGAAAAGGAGATAGTGTAAGAGAGGAGATGGAACAAGCGAGGGCAGTGTGAATTAGGATGAAAGCGAATGAGATGGAGGCGCGAGTGCGTGAAAGGGATAGAGTGAAACGTAGAATGAGAGACACGTAGAGGAGTAGTAGAGAGAAATTAAAGAATTGGAAAGCTGAGCAAAGAAGTGAAGGCGCTGAAGGAGTGAAGAGGCTTGAAGAGTGGAGAGAGTCATGGAAGAAGAAAAGGGGGATGAGTGCGGAAGTGGACGTGAGGTGATAACGTCGAAGAAAGTGAGTTGGAATTAGTTGGGAAAAATAATATTAAGAATTTTGGAGATCTATGCTGTAGTAATTAAAGGCGAGGATGAGAATTTTACACGTGGTGCATTCTTAAAGGAAACCATTAATGCAGAAAAATTCGAGTTAATTTCCAGTACTGTTTTCTATTTTCCACGAAATTCGGACTGTGTGGAAAAATTTATCATACCGGAATAGCATTATGAATTCATTCTTTTAAGCAGCTCTTACCGCGTAAAGGAGTAAAAATTCATTTGGAGAAATTTGTCGTGTTGAAGTGGTATCTAAATCCATTGTAGTCAAATTTGAGTGCGTTGATGTTTTAGTTTGATTTCTTGATCGATTTTTAACGGGCAATGGTGAAAAAATCATTACTTAAGAGATTCGACGTTTTTTATAGATATTATAAAGGACAGGAATTTTTTCAATATTTCTTGTGCTTTAAATGACGAATGCGATGAAGATAAAAGAAATAATTCTAGAAAATTTAAGTAAACTGTTTCTTCGGGATGCGTTGATAAAATGTCATTGCTTTGATAATGAGCTGCAGATTAGGTGTTCCATGTTGTTTTTTTGATTACATAACGTTTAGTTTATGTCAATAACAATTTAAAAAATCTAATTTTCTCAAAACGTAAAGAGGGTCATTTTAAGCAGAAAAATGATATTGTATATTATCATATGGGGATATTACTTCCTATGCAATCCTCACTTGGATTCAAATCCTCTATTTGTTTTAGTTTATCGGTCTCTCTTTCTCAGCTGTCCCCTTCTTAACTATTTTGTTCTTTGTCGCACCTCTTTCATCATCCTTCACTACTCGCCTCTTCTCTCTTCTGTCTCTCCTCCGGCTCCCGTTCCACTGAATTCGTTCCCTTCTATTTTAGGACTATTGAATGAAGAAAATCTACATATGATAATTGTATAAAAATAAAAATGACGAATAGCAAAATCGAGAAAAAGTCGCATAAAGATGTTACCTTCATGTTAACGAAATAATTAAACTCAAACCACTCGCTTTGTTTTTTAATGGAGAAGAAAGTTTAATGCACATGTATTTTTAGCATTTCTCTGGAACTGTGTGTTGGTGCGCGTGCGAGTGTACGATTTTGTGGCTTAAAGCTACCTCAGCCTTTCCAGAGCGTGAGTGTGTGTGTGTTTTTGATCGCCGGAGCGGAAATTTCCATCCCTTCAAAGTCAGCCGGTTTTAGTGCGCGGTCCCTAGTGCGGCGTGAAAGCTCGTGAACCGACGTATGCTTCGCCTGTGTCTTTTCTTCATTGTTTTGTAGAAATCAAGAGACCCGCCCTTTCCTGTGCGAATTAGTCGGCGGCGTACCGTTGATTGTCGTTAGCTTGAATTATACTGAAATCGTTGTCGTGAGAATCATCCGGGCATTATTCATAGTAAATTGAAGAGATATACATATATCGTCTCGCAACCTTTTTTTCTATCTCTCCTACATTTTTATTTCCTTCTACGGGAATGAATATGATCCTGCCAAGGGACTGAGGCGAAGAAACAAAGGATTTGATGAAACACTCATAGAAGATTTTTACACCTCATGACGAAGAGAAATCAGATATATTCTATAGAGTTTGGCCTTGTTGTGAGGTTAAAATGTAAAGACAGTCGTCGGAAAGAGTGGTTACATATTATGTTAATTTATTTAGAAAAAAATTAATGTGTATTTTTAATAAATAAAATATCTCGGACATTGGAATTACGACGTCGTATTATTACGTTGTTGGATTAAAAGTATTAAATAAATCTAATATAGATATTATTATTTTCCATTTAAATAAGTTTGACTCGTTGCCATGATAGTTGATATTTTGTCATTGATAAAAACAGAAGCAAATGTCCTTTCTATCAATAACTTTATTACAACTTCTATATGGCAATTTATATATTTCTGCTTTTGTATTCAAATCCAGAGAATTCAAAAAACTCAAAAACGGCTGAATCTATATTAAATATTTTTCAACTTTTAATAGACCGACACTTAAAGAGGCTTACGGGTGCCGTGTATTATAACGATTCCAGGACTGTTTAATTCTTCTATTTGAATAACTTTGGAAATGGTGCATCATATTTTTCATTTACACATTAAAATTACTGCAAATAATCGTACTACCTTGGAACTTGAACCAATGAACGCCTAAAAGAACGAAAAATGAATGAATGACATGAAAAACTGTCAATTTTCAAATACAAGTTGATTTGATGCACATATGCACTTTCATTTGAACACGAAAATTTTACGGTTTTTATGAGAAACTCATAAGTTGTCGAGGAAAACCTCATTGTTGGTGATTTACCAAAATTTCGTACACTACATTGGATTACATGGAAAACGAAAAATATTTTTTGAGTTTACACCTATGGCCTCCGATTTTAAGTTATCGTTGAACACTATGAATATATAAATATGGAATTAAGATGCCCATTTAAAATTTGATTATAAGTATTTTGTCAAATGAATTCTGGTCAAATCTATGTCATGCTTTATCGAGTGAAATCTCTTTATGGAATAGAGATTTTGGAAATAGTGAGCAGCATAGTCATGTGGGATGTCTGTAACCAAAGTGCTTTGGCAGAGCTAGAAAGACTTCGAGCTTCACAAAAGTTCAAATAAATACTGTAAATAATGCAACTTAAAATTAAGTTAATGCATATAATGGTGTTATCTATGTAAAAGATATTTGTAAAAATTCATGTTTATATTATCACTTGTTTCGTATTATAAACAAAATGTAACGCTAATTTGATACGGATTTGAAATTTGTTTTAAAAAGATAAATTCTTTCTTTCATCTATAGAAGAGTACATGTACTGAATTTGTGTGTCAATTTTAACCGATTAAAAATGTTACTTTTTATAACCCTACTCTGATTTCTGTGCTTTTATTATGGAGGCAGGAATTGAGGTTGATAGACTGAAAATGGTAGATATTTCGGAAATTTCCGTCGGTTATACCCAATCACCATGCCAAATTTCGGATCTTTTGCCGTACCAGACGTACCTTTGATTTTATATTCTCCTGTTTTGTATATGTAAGATGCATCTGTTAATATATGTATGGAGAAGGGCATTAAAATTTTCTCTTGAAGTAATCTTACCCATGGTCTTATTTTATTCCCACTTTGGAATCAATTCCGTAGGAAATGACCACTTCAATAAGACATGGTTTGAAAAGCGTCGGATGGATTGAAGGGTGGTTGTGCGGGTAAATTTTTGTGCAAGTGATGAGATGAAATAATATAGAGGCGCCAGTTGAGAGAATAGCAGGAGGATGGACTGAAGTGAGGAAAGTGGGGCGGAGAATTATAAGGACACAGATAGGAAGTGTGGGAGAGGGTGGGATGGGTGGGGAAGCGGACGCCTCTGGAGGTGGGCAATCCATTTGGAATTCTCGTCTCGGATCCGGGTCGCACCTTCTCCCGCTACGCTTCTCTATATCCTCCCTTTCCCTGCTCCTCCGAATTGTACGAGGCCCTAATGAAATAACGGCCACTTCCTCTGTTGCTCTGTTGCCACCCATATTGCCGCTCTTTCTCTCTCGACTCTAGCTTCGGCATCTCCTCCAAACTAACGATCCCTCCACCTTAACCCTTCGCATCGACGCATTGCATAACCCACCCATCTCCTTGTCTATTCAGCTCTCCAACCGACTCATCCTTTACCTCTCTCTCTTCCAGCACCCACCCACACCTGGAAAAAAACTATACTGCACGCGGCCCAACCCCTTGAGGTTAAAAAACAGTAACAATCCATCTCTTCGTTACTTCCTGCGTATATCCTCTCCTCACGACTCTTCCGCCCCCGAGCTTTTCTCTCCCGTCTCTCGTTCTATAATATTTCCTTTTCTCATTTTCATGCCTTCCTTAGCCTTCTCACTCTGTCCTTTGTTTTCTTTCCACTCTCTCCGTCTCTTTCTCAGTTATACCTATCCCGTCTTCTTTCACAATATTTTTTTTTTCTCATAAGTAAAATTATGTAGTCAATGGATTCTTTTAATCATGAATTTCTATTAACAATTATTGTTTGCGAAGCAAAGAAATTAAATTTTATAACAACTTCGCAAGTATGCATAATTACTGGTCAGTGACACTTCTGGACTGGAAGTTGTTTCCAGGAAAGTTGTATTTGGTAACGAGATCCTTCCATTGGGCATTTGATCGCAGCGTTCCCTTAATGATTATTAATTTAAAATGCCTTGTAGACTTTCCTTATCGCGTTTTCTTCTATCGGAATGTCAGTTATAATTATTTTATTTCCATATACACCCATCCCGGTTTACGCGTTTCTGGAAAAAGATGCGTAGAGCAAAACCCTGCATAGTGGGATAGATTTCCCAATGAGAATACAAAGGTTGGATTTGAGCTCTGTTTTGAGTTTATCGTACAACGTTTCAGTTATATTGCATTCAGAATTACTTTTTTATTCTTTATTATATCCTCATTTGTGGAACTGAAACATTTCATGATTTTTAAGGCTCGGAGACAATTTCATAACTCCACTAAAGAGAAAATGACGGCTTTGGCATTTGAGTTTGTGCTCTAAAACGAAAACCATGCTAAACCGAAAATGTGTAAAGTGATACTGTGCCAGAATTGGGATAGGTGTAATGGATATCTATTTTGTGTATGCGGGAATAATTTTTCCTAAAAGAATTTTCTATTTGACGAAGTTCCTTGGATTTAAGTTAAAGAATAAAATTGCAAAGTGAAATGAAAATTTTAAATTCAATTGAATTAAATGAATTGAAAAGGTCTCTTTTAATATTCATCAAACAACGTTGATTTTTGTATTATTAAAAACAAATAATAAAAATTTTAAAATATTATTTTTTAGAATGTAATAAAAGGCAAAAATTAAATTAAGAAATCAAAGAGCCACGCAAATTCCTCAGAAATTCTTAATTTGTAACAAACTATCTTCTAAATTTTCCAAGTCTCCTTCTAATGTTTTTTGGCTCAGGAATGACTAACATACGGAATAAATTTCGCCACTAGATAGGTACTCAAGTGTATACATTTTGATAGATTTTGGATAAAAATTAATTAAAAATGAGAACTTCATTTGCTGGCGGAATATGAAGAAGCCCATTTTATTTATTGAATTTTATTAAGAATTTCAAACTTAAAATTCTTTTTTAACTCAGTAAAGTATTTATCTGACAAAGTAATTTATTCCATAACTAATTAAAAAAGGAATATTAATACTCTTACACATGCTAGGTTCATAATATAATAACTATTGGCTTATTGTATGAATGCACTACATTACTAAACATGGCCCTACTAACGCTCTCTCATTTCCTCGAAAAAGTTTATCACCATAAAATTTTGAGGGCGACACCTGCCGCCCACCAATTTTTTTAAAAAGATTTCTTCTGTAATTTTATAGATGGTATAAAAAGGCAACGCACATAGTGAAAATATTTAACTTTCTAATTATAACCATTTGCTCTGAATCTTAATTTGAAAATTTTGAAGGCACCTTCTGTCACCCACCCATTTCTCCAAAGAATTTGTCTGGCAGCGTAATAAATGGCATTATAGATAACATAGCACTCGGCAAATTTTAGTCTTATATCTCCTACCGTTTACTTGCTTTTTTAATTTAATCGACTGTACAGACTCTCAGACAGAGCTAAAACAATCACGTTCATAAAATTAAACGAACTAAAAATAAGTACCTAGCTATAGTTTACCCACAACTTTTGAACGCTGTTTTAAAATTACCACCTATTTTTCTGATCTAATTATGTATGCTGTAAATTTCAAAAATGTATACCTATATTTAACGGCTCAAATTTAAACGTTGAATTGGTTTGTTAACATTACTCTTAGCAACCTGAAAAAGCGGCCAAAAGAAAAAAAACACGTATACTGATCTTATGCTTCTTGTCTCTCAGCGTAAGCCCATATTCTCTCTCTCTCTCTCTCTCTCCGATCCCGTATCTTTCCTTAATCCCCTTTCTCACCTCCGCATCTCTCTGTGTATCCATGAATTTTCGTCATTTTGGCACGGACATAAATCCCACCTCTCTACAGCACCTTTCTGCGGAAATCTGCTTTTCCCTTGCGCCTCTCTCACACTCAAATCCTCTAGCGCTATACTTTTTTCTTTCTACTTCTTCTCTGTTCACATAGAGTTGGATCAGGACGCGGTGAAAAGAGGAGGTCTTCCTAAAGTGCAGCGGAATCCTTGACTAGGCTTTTTTCTTTGTCTCGCTCTCTCGCTTTTGCCTCCATCCTCACACAAATCCTCCGTTTCCAACTGTATGCTCTGCTTCTCCTCCAACCTTCCATCTACTCATATCTATTCTTCTTTCTTTTCCTCCTCCCACTCTCATCTTTACACTTCCTCTCTTCCACTCTTTCATCCACTCCTTCCTTCCTTTCCCCTATGCATATTCTCTTCTATCCTTCATCTCTCTCGCTTGATTTGACATCCCCTGGCAATCTCACGGTTCTTCCGATTAAGTATATAACCACTTACACTTTCTATCATTCTTGAACGAATTCTCACGCAAGTCTTGTTCGCAGTTTCTTTTCACGATGTTTTTGAGGGCGTAATATTGTTTTTCCAGTAAAAAATCTTAATTCCTTTGGAAACGTTTTTAAGGATCTAGAAAGGGTGCTACTTCGTGTTTCCTTTTAGTTAACACTTATCTTTGATTTCAAACTGTTGCCGGTTGCCAGATAAATGTATTCGGTGCTTACCCGTCAAAGTGTCTCGGAAATATGGTATTTATCCCGTCCTTTAGTTTAAAATTATCCTTAAATGAAAGTGAAAATGTAAAGCCGAAGGTTGGGTAGGTGAGGAAATGGACGGGGGGAAAGGAGCTCGAAGGTAGAGACAGTAGAAAGGAGAAAAGGCGATTAATTTTGGAAAGAGTAATAAGCAGCGTGGATTGAGTGACTGTGGTTGAGCAGGTATTAAGTAAAGAGCAAATAAAGGTATATGTCTAAAATGAAGAACACGAAAGGAATAAATAAGATGAAGGTTGAAAGGAGAAACTAAGATGAAGGAAACGCGGACTATCTTCAAGTATACCGAAAAAAGTATAGAACAGAGCGGAATGCGTAAGATGTGTGGAAAATAAGTAATGGAGAGGAGAGCCTGAAGGAGGAGAAAGGAAGAGAGAGAGGGATAAGAGAGATAATGACATAGAGAAAGAATTTGTCGACTGGTGTATTTTAGAACTGAACAGAGACCGAGATTCCTGCGATTTCGGACGAATCTCTTTGCTTGTACAAAGAGGGAGAATGGAGTTACGGGGATTGGTGTAGCGGGGCAGCAGAAGCTTGGAGAGCAAGGAGACGTGGGAGAGAGCACAGCGTCACAAAACCACGACTATAGGAAATGTCTTTCCTCCTCCTCCCTCTCGCTAAAAGAGCGTGTGTGGGGAAGAGAGAGAGAGAGAGAGAAAGAGAGATTTACGCTCGCGAAGGATCGCGGAGAATTTATTTATGTTTTTTGAAAATCATTTTCGAAGCAATTAAAGGAAGGCGGTTTATTTTTTCTAAGGAGAAAAGCAGTTCGTGAAATGTCAGTCGGCGCAGGCGGAAGATTTTAATGGGGTCTTTATAACATTTGTAGGAGAGGATTGAGGGCTGAGTGCCCGTGCTTTAAATAAATTAAAAGGCACATTGAAATTGCTCGTCGAGAGCGTGGATTTATCTAGGTGCGACGTAGCCGCTAATGTATCGTCCACAGAATAGTTGGCTTAGATGGAGTCGTGCCTTCTTGCCTAGTCAGCGGAATGTATTACATGATTAAAATGGTCCCTCCAAGTGCTGTTGAAACATTCAAAAGGACCTTGGATAAAATTGTGGGCTTTTTGGGCGAATATTTTGAGATGCTGAGTATTTGATTTCTTGCAAATAGATTGTGGTCGTTTTTGCCTCTAGGAATGGTTGTGTACGGGTTATAAAACGAACCTCGAACTGGCGTCGGAAGCGAAGATTTTCGGAGGGATGGATCGAAAGCGGTTGGGCACGGAGGAAGGAGGCGTGGGGGAGGGGGAGGGACAACGTCGCCCGTTGGAACTAACGACCCAGCAATCATTAATTCACGACCGCCTTCGTAATCACTCGTTTCGCCCCTCTTCCTTCGCACGGCCGAAGAGTGGGTGCGCGGCGGTCCGAATGACTAACGGGAAGGAAGGGAAAGAGGGAGAGAGTTGCGAGGGGAAGGTGATAGGGAGGAGTAGGTTGGAGGGAGGGGTAGGTTGGAGGGAGGGGTATGTGTGAGGGAGAGAGGTAGGTGGGAGGGAGGGGTAAGTGGGAGAGAGAGGGAGGTGGGGGAGGAAATGGATACCGCGATGTGGAGTAGAGGATTAAAAGATTCGAAAAGTATCCTAAATATGAGAAATACGCAAATTGGTCATCACATATGAAAAGCCTTACAATCAAATACTCGCCTGAAATTCTTCAAATAAACATTACCTTCAGTAGCTTTACAGAGAAAATAAACAACGGAATCGGTTTATTAATGAATTATCTGATGATGTTACGCATTTGAAGTTACTGTCTGGTAAGAATAAAGCAGCATTGAAATTTTTAACTAATTTAAACACTCCAGTCGACTGGAGAGTATATAAGCATCCGAATATCGTTACTCGAGCATGATTACAAGGCAATCAAGTTAGTTGGTGAGGCTAAGCTTCTTGGAAATAGATTAAGGAAAATAAAGTCAAATGGTCTAAATTGCCATAAGCTTAATACATGGCTAAATTATTGATATGGTATAAGTCTTTTGAAAAAAAAATAAAAATAAAATTTACGCATGATAAACTTATTTGTAGCTGCACCAACAAATGTTAATGGACAACGATAACGCAGCCTATAGTATCATAGAATCTTCCACACATTGTTATTGGCGCTTTTCTTGTACGATTTGTCTCTATAAGTTTGATTAAAATATGCAAACAAGAAATAAATATCCCATTGAAAAAATAGATTTCCAAAAAACTTCTAAAGATGAAAATTCGATTAGACAAAATGTATTTAGTTATTAATTCTGCTAAATTATTTCATAGTAAACATGTAGACAATTTTTTATTTTTACAAAAAATAACTGATTTTGAAATTAACAGTAAAAATATTATCGAGTAACTCTTGAAAGAAATAATTATTCTTATCAGAAACAGTTTTCCTATGGCAATTTATTTTGAGTTGTCTTTGAAAGTTCATACGTAATAATGTAAGACAGTAAAACAATGCGTTTAAAGGTATATTTTCGTACTAACGTAATTGCAATGGTCTTTGTGGTGCCCTATTATCGTTTTAGAAATTTACATTTTTGCATCGAATGAAAATTTACTTTGCTAGTTTGTCGTTCTTTTTAAATACATTTTGAATAGTTTTTCGTATTGTTTAATTGAGAGCACAAATTTAAGGTGCTGCTTTGAAAATGAAATTAAAATAAACTAGCAATTCAGTAGCAAAATAATTTTAAAAACAAATGAATTAACATCTAAAAAATATTTTTCTGAACCTTAAAATTATTTATTGAATAAACAATAGCCTTTCTAAAATGCGATAAATTCCACTTTTTCTTTTTAATTTTAACATCTTAAATAATAATATTTGTAAAATAGGTCGTACGTCGTGAGAGTCCTAAGATTTTTCTCGATTTTGAAAAAGTTCCCGGCGTTTTAATTTTCCCTTCAATCCACGAAATTGTAAATGGATACCAATTGCGTACTTCACCCGACAAAAAGCAATTATTATTTCAACTCGCCAAATTCGTACTTACGCCCTCATTTAAAGTTCACGGGTCGTTCCGAGTAGCCTTTCACCATTCGTTTAATACTTTCCATACCTAAGTCTCAACGCCGCATGCGGGCGGCTTAACGCTGCCGCCGCGGGAAAGGCTAGCCACTCGAGTCCAGGCAACCGGTAAAATGTTGTACGGGAGAACTAATGCGGGGAAGGGCGAGTGTGTAGCGGGAGGCGAGGGCGGGGAGATACCAGGGCGGGGTAAGGGCGAGGTGAGGTCGAGTCGAGGGCGTCGTAAGAGCGAGGCGGGAGGAGGATGGCGAGGTGGGAGAGACTGATGTAACGTGGAGGTGGAGATGAGGTGAGAACTATGGTGGCCGTGCGGAGGGCGTGGCGAGAGCAAAGGAAGGGATAGGGGCGAGGGACGTAAGAGGGAGGGATGGCAAAGGGAGAGGGGGAGAGGAGAAGGCGAGGAGGAGAGATGTGGGGTGAGTGGAGTGGGGGAGGAGTAGCACGAGAATAGAGAGAGAGGAGGAGGAGGGCGCGGAGAGGACAAAAGGAGGGCGAAGGGTAAGCAAGAGGGGGCGAGGAGAGGAAGAGGAAGGAAACACGAGAATATTGCAAGGGAATGGCGGGGAGAGGACAAAGGCAGGATGATGGACTTGTAGCGTAGTGTGTGGCCGAGTATAGGTAAGGACAAAGGGTAGCGGAGAGGAGGGGATAGGGAAAAAGAGGAATAAAGATTTTAAGGAAAAGTCAGGAAAAGGCGAGAAGAGGAGATAGGGAGGGCAGGGAGAAAGGAAGGCGCGGGGAAAAGAAGGGTAGAGGAGAGAGCAATGAAAAGCGTGGCGAAATCGGTCCCCGGGTCACCTTGCGTGCCCCAGCTAACGAGCCACTTGGGCTTAAAATGTGATATATTCTCCCCAGCAAAGCGCTCCCAAACGACAGCTCCTTCGATACTGTGTGCGGTCCAAAATGGGGGGACGTATTTAGAAACGTTAAAGTAAAGCGTAACGATTTGTGCGAGAGAAAATGGAGAGACTGCCAGAAGGAAGTTTGGTTTTAAATTATTTTCAGTAAAAATTAAAGTTGGGAATAAGAGAAGCATGGCAATTGATCGAAGAAAATAGATTTGTGCTGATTTATAAATTATTTGGTGATATATTGATGCGATCAAGGTATATTAATTATTACTTGCGTCGGTTCAGCACAGAATGGGCAAAATTTCTGTTACAATCTAATCTTATCTCTTTATAATTTACACTTGGATCATATGCGATACTATCTTTAAGATTTATAAATTAATTTTGAAATTTAAGTGATAATTGCGATTGTTACAAATTTATATCCTGAGTTTTGTTGTCATGGGTTTTTTATGATAGTAAAATTTAGTTAAGTTCTTTATTAATATGGTAATACAATCTTTTGGGTATTTTTTACGAGATTTATTACAAGAAAAATGCAATAGATGAGTGAGTGATCTGACGTGAAATATGCTAGAAAGGGATGGGAATAAGGGAGGAAATGGTTTGTTGAGTTTGGAGGTGTGTCGTGAATAGTGTGCAGAAATACGAGAGAGGGTAAATCTTTGGAATTACGCTTTCAAAGGAAATCGAGCTAATCTCCTTTCGATTTTGATAATAAAAAATAATAGGGAAGTACAGAATAACTATTTAAAGTTTTATTGCAGTTAACCTCGGTGGGTATTCTTCTTACTTAATGCTAGCCAAGAAATGCTCACGCATGTAACCGTTTTACAAAAAAATTTAATGTGATATAACAGTTATTCCGTTAATGCTTACTCGGTTTATTGCGTGATTGATTTTATGAACGGCCTTATGTTTTCTCTCTGTCTGTCCATCTGTGCAGTCAGTTAAATTAACGTAGCGAGTAAACAGCAAAAGATATAAGACTGAAATTTGCGGGGCATATGCGGTCTATGATTACATTTTTTACGCTGTCAAAATCTGTTGGAGAAATCGGTGGGCGGCAGTAGATACCTTCAAAATTTTCAAATTATGATTCTGAGCAAATGGTTATAGGTAGGAAGCTAAATCTATCACCATTTGTGTGACCTTTAATGTCATCAATAACAATGCAGAATAAATCTTTTTTTAAATCGGTGGAAAGCAGGGAGAGCCTTTAAAAATTTCAAATTAAAATTCTGAACAAATGACAATAGATAGTAGATAAATTAAAATTGTTAAATTATTTAATAAATTACTTTGTCATATAATTATATTACTAAATTTATAAAGAACTTTAAGTTTGCAATCTATATAAATAAAACTCTAATTCTGTCTGTCTGTCTGTTATTCTGTTTGTTCGGGCATCACTTGAAAACGGCTTAACAGATCAGCACGAAATTCACATAGTGTTTACAGTATGGCCTGGGGATTTACAACGGCCTATTAAAAATTTTGTCCGCCACTTCTCCGTTATTTTGAAATACTTGCTTTAATATTTGATATATGTAAAAACGTATTGGAATAATAGTTTTAGGAAATGTAATTTTATACAACTTTTGCTCGAAATATTTTTCCATATAATGCATAGTTTAATAGATATCTTAAAAAATAATTATTTTAACTACCACAACCACACCACCTATCGGTGACTATTGTAAACACTTTACGCTTACTTAAATCTTTGTAGCGCTTTTATTTATTTTGTCAATTGTCGGAGCTTCGTGGCTCTATCCAAAATCAGAAGCCTATGGTTAGAGTTTATTTCTGATCTTTGTAAAGTCTTTAAATTTTTCTCGCAGCTCTTTAAAACATTTTTTATCATGTAACCTATTTAGAATTTTTAGAATTATTAAAGGTATGGAGAAAGTCATGTGGTGCCCACATCGGATTTTTCATGTTACATCAACAAGTAAAGCTCCAATTTTTTCCTTATGCTACAGTTAAAAATATCACTGAAGTTATACTTGGTGTATTTTAAAACTAATTCGTCGTCATAGGCTAAGAAACCCTAGCGAATACTATGAAATTACAATTTATAAGTCAGGGAATCGGAAGAGCAACGTATTGACCCACATATAAAATACGTTGCTCTGCCGTTTCCCTGATTTATAATTGTGGAATCGTTCCACAAAGTTACGCTCAAGGCTATCAATTTCTTTAACGAAATTACAAATTCCTACTCATTTGGATTTAATCTGAATGAATAGACTATATGTGCGTATGTCTGCTTAAAATTCGAGATAGGTTACTACAACTTCGAATAAAAAACCAACGTTCGATTAATAGTGACTTACCATATATAGCCAGCAAAAGAAGACATTTTACAACCTAAAACTAACGTACTACTTACTGTGAGATAGAATATGGGCAAACCGCGGGTGGACCCGCTACTCTTAATGGTAATTCTCTTTCTGTGAGCAATTTTTTGTTGGAAGTAACGCGAATTACTCGGTTCGATTTTGACAAAAGTAACCTTTTTACATGTGATCGGCGAGATGCTTTGCCTGTTTTACACTGTTCATCGACCATGGTAGCTGTTTTGGCTTGATTCCATGAGACTTCATTTTCTTCCTTTGATGAACAACGTTTAGTAAAAATATTAAAAATATATTTGCTTCCATTTAAAAGTTAGAAGCAAGATACGAACTAGGGAAAAACATAGGATCCTTAAAATAACGAAGTTTATTTTCCCAGTAAAGAAAATGATCATATCCTCCTAAATAATTTATACATCACTTTTTAATAAAAAAACTAATTTTTCAGGTATTCAATGGGAATATTTTATATCTTCCATCATGACTTCACAAATTATAGGAGTTTGAATTCGCCCATTGGTTATATTTTTCTGTAATCTATGTACGAATGAAAAAATCCATTAGCCGCTACGCGAAGTTACATTAGATGTAAGATTAAATGTGAAGAATAAAAATTACTCAACATAGGCCGATTAAATCTCTACCAAGGTAGGTTCACATCAAAAGCGTTCAGTCCCTACCAGTAAATCATACATACCTGGATTGGATTGGACTGCAGGGATAAGATATCATCCTATCAATCTGAGGGTTAAATTAAATATGCTAAGGCGGTTTGAAGCTGGAGAGCGTATAGTGTACATTGATCGCATATTGGATCTATCTGCTACGATTACGAGGACAATCCATGCAGAAAAAATAAAGGGCAGTGCTGAGAGTGTGACCTTAAGAAGAGCTTCTAGAATTTCCATGAGTAGAGAAAAGGTAATGGAATAATGGAGCTGCTGTTATGTTTGTGGATCGTTTATCAAAGTCAACGCTATGTCACCACGGGTTTAATGATGGCTCAAGAAAAACCCAGGGCAATATGGCGGGACTTGAAAGAGCGTGAAGCTGACGAGAAAAGGTCAAGACGTTAGGTCACATTTACGATAAGCTGTGGTTGGTTTGAATGATTTGAAGGGAATACATATCTTCAGAATATCCGGGCTACTAGGGAGGCAACAAGCGCGGAGACCAAGGTGGCAGAAAATTTCTCTGTCGAACACAAGAAAATAATTGAGGATGTCTACTCTACCCAGCAATGGCTCAATGTGAACCAAACTAGCCTTTATTGGAATAGAATGCCGTCATGCACTTATATTTCGGGTTTGGTTACAGAACCTCGAAACCCACAACCTCGAATGGACGGAACTTCGAATGGACGGAACATCGAATGGACAGTATCTCTAAGTGACACAATCACGGGTGAACTGAATCAACAAATGGATACAATCTCGAATAGGAATATCAGTTATAATATTTACCGTTACGTTTATTGTTATTGATATTTTCACAAGTGGTATTATTTTTACATGTTTTAAATTTAGAATACAGCATTAATATAAGGGAAATAGCTGGAATATTTAGGTAACTTTTAAACCACATTGGACTAGTATTCTCCACAACATGCAATATCACGTAGATATTAAAAAGTGATATATTTAAATTACCCATATTATATTTCAATACATGAGGGTAATGAAAACTAGATATTGTAAACTACATATGGATTATTATCGATAAAATGGCTAATTTTTCATTAATTACATCACAACGTATATTATTTGGATGCTAGTCAACTTAACTTTCATCAGTAATCTATGTTGTGAGCAAATCCACCAACATATTGCTCCAGGCATCGCTTATTATATTCCGAAACAATTTTTTAATACGTTCTGCCGCAGAAATTTGCCTCTTTTGCCCTTTATTATGTATTGCGCCTCCAATCGAGCGATCTTCAACTCTGTCAGACAGTGCTCCTTTTTTAGGCACTAAATAAACTTCCAAATAATAGGGTGGCATAAGGCGATGGGCGACGCGAAACTCCAGTGCCATCCCTCAATTCTGTTATTTATCTTTGGGAGGTGGTGAAGATTCACCTAGTACTGATTCCAAAGCTTGAAATAGTACATTTGAGTTCTATAAATTCGTCCTCTCCGCAACGGCCGTCCAAACCAGTTATCTTCGAAATAATCTGTCAGTGGACGAGAATGCACCCTTTATAATCGTCTTTAAAGAAAGGCGTATTCATAAGATATTCGAATGCCATTTCAACATCTTCTATGGGAACAAATGCCAACGCAGAAATCTTTAGTACATTGAAGGAAAACTCCCAATTTTCAGTACCTACTTCGGTAACATTTTTATAGGTCAGATTATCCTTGAATTTGCCGCCAAAGACACTGTTTAAAACAAAAATAAACCTCTTCTCATTTCAGTATTAGTAAATATTTCTTTAAAAGCCTTAATCTTTGCTTGTTCAAAGTTCGTCATAATGGATTTAGGTACGAGTCCAGGTTTCTTCTCACAGATGATACGAATGGCCTTCGGGTAAGTCTCCGAGGACTTGTTCGGAAGAAGAGCGTAGACTAATGGTATACTTGTCCCGAATTTGATAGCATGAATACTCCACAGCTGAGTAAAATGAGGAGGTGCTGTTTTAAAAGTCTCATCGCACATCCAGTGATCCGCTTCTGCAAGCGCGTCAAAATTCTTTTCCTTCGCAAAGAACAATAAGTATCCCTCCAGTAAATAGCAAAGCCTCTTGAAAATATTTAGTGGTATCCGGACCTTTCACCCAAAGCACTTCAAAATTTCCTAGAACTACATTTAATTTGGACTAACTATAAATAATAAAATGACACGGAAATTGCTTGACTAAATGATTGTCATATACATTTGGGAGAAAATTCTTAATATGTGAATTTTTTAAAAACATCTAACTTAATAATATCTATATAGATTGTGTCAATTCGAGGTAATGTCCATTCGAGGTTCAGTCCATTCGAGGTTGTGGGTTTCGAGGTTCCGTCCGCGTACAATATTTGGAGGGGAGAGAGGATCGCTTCGTACTTCAAAGCGGCCAAAGACCGCCTGACCCTTTTCCTTGGAGGGAACGCAGCTGGTAACGCTAAGATGAAACCCTTATTGGAGTATCGCTCCGAAAATCCAAGGGAGATCGATCGAAGACGCCCCATGTTGCTGAACCAAACGATGAAAAAGAAGGCTTTCCAGATGCCTCTTCATTTAATTAAATGAAGACAAAAATATAATAAATTTCCAACAACCAGACCAAAATATTCCGTCAACAATCCATGAAACCAGCGACTCATCTCTCGGATTTCCACACCACACTACATTTTCCATTGGTTTATGAGATTTCGTATTATTTTAAAAGTAATTGTGTTAACAAGTTTACTTTACCCACTGCTATTTAACTATGAAGTTTGTTCCACTCCAATGAGTTCGAATTCTCTTATATTGTCTCGTATTTGCTCAATTTCCATTCTCAAACTTTTATTGTTTTTCTCACGGAAGAATCAAGATCTACATCTGCTCTGCTCTCACTCGGCCACTCCACGTAAAATGACGTGGAATATTTCAGGATTATCGCACGCAATATTTACAATAATGCATATCGCATATACCCTCTAACATCATTTTGCAGTGACTCTATGACGATGCTGTGTGTTGGCAGTTATGGGACACCACAAAGCGAATGATGAAAGTGGGTAAAGTAATTGATGTTTCAAAGTATGGTATAACGGAAAAAGTAATAAAATATTTAGCTTGATTATAAGATATGCGTCTTGATTTAGTGGTAACTCATGAAAGTAAATAATGAACGTTGTTAATAAAGATACATGCTTAAATATTCCAAGTTATATCACCAGAACCAAGAAATAGCCGACATTAAATGACGAGAGTGACTTTTAATATCGAATTTTCCTAGTAGTGTGATAGCATTAATTTTGCAATTTAAAGATAACAAGCCAAGCGGCTGTATTTGGGACATGACTTGGAAATTAAGGGAAAATATGTTATAACTCAAATCTTCAACATGCAAAGAGCAACTAAATTTGATATTTACTTGCAGTATTTTCTTGGGATATCCTCACATTTCATTCAAAACTCTAGCAGTAATTCTACGCTTCTCAAATTTGATAACACCAATACAAAACTTCCTATCAAATTAGAGGATGCTTTGCATGACTGAAAAAGGATGTGGGTAGGAATGAGTCTAATAAAACTTTAGTATGCATGGGCGGGATTTTTTCCTGCCCACAGTGCAATTTCCGGGTTTTACAGCCGCGGCAATTAATGTGAACGAGGCCGAGACAAGTTGAGTTAAGAGAAGAAATGCGGATACTTGTGAAGACATATCCGTTTTGAAACAGTTTTACTCGTAGATTACGTGATTTTCGTCATTTTTCGATCTAACAAGGAGAGATTGATGGATTAAAGTGATCTAAAGATCCTATGCAGACAGGCATAAGCTGTAATAACTCTACACTCAGACCAACTGACTGAAAAATTAGCCTTTTATTATTATTTTTGTAATTCTTTTAAAGTTTCTCAAACCGCCCTCAAGTCCTCCAACCTTCTACCTAACTCCCGTAACCTATCGCGCAATCCTTCACTCTATACATTTTTTACACGCTCGGTTTATTTATTTAAACGTCCAGCATGTTTCTCAGATTATCATACCATTTATATTTCATTAATATTGAATTTAGCTCATTATTACTATTTTAAATATTTTAAAATAGTATTTCAGCTCTTGTGTTATTCCTTCTCGTGAATAATGCAACTAATGCGGTTTGCAGATATCATTTCCCTCTCCTTCCATCTTTCTTTCCTTCTCGTATTAAAATCGTTAAATACGCACTTAAATCTATAAGAGTTGAGCTAACAATAGCATTCCGAGGTTTAACAATGCAATTGGTAGGCAAGGCAACATCCCGGTAAAATGCCAAGATTTCCCCAAAATATGTTAATTAAACGTTTAACATGAGTAATTTCGAACTGAAAGCAGTGAAACATGAACAGAATAAGAAACTATATAATTTAAAAAGAAAATAGTTTGGATTTGAAGTTCTTATGTTAGTTCTTTTAAATTTTAATCTACAAAAGAAAATATTCTTCACGTCAAAAAGTCGATTTTTACGTGTTATCTTATGGGAAATGCAAATAATCACCTGGAGTCAAACCCTGGACGCTTTTCGTAAATTTTCCTCCATCGCAATATTTTCATATCCGAGTAGATTATCTCTGCTAAATTTCAAGTTTATATCTGCATATTTGATCGAGTTATTCACGTTTTAAGAGCGTGCCATGAACCAACCAACCAACAGCGTTTTATTATAAGGGGAGGATAACGGGGGGATGAATCACGATATGAATTAATAAAATGATTTCCCATCCTTAATAATAGTTATTTGTACGAATAGAAAATATATGTGGAAACCAAAATTATAACAGCAATAATTTTGGTATAATAATATTTCATAAATATTATTTTTTATATTATTATTAATTAAATATTATTATAAAAATCTAATTTGGTATAATAATATATTTTTATAATAATAACACATATTTAATAATTATAAATATAAAAATATATTCTCCAATCGGGGTTTGAACGCGAGAACTAAAAAATTATGCGAAAAAAGGGTTCCCGCCAAAGACCGGAAATTTAATGCTATGAATCAATTACCAGGTTTTCCATGGAAAGTCGAGGAAAGATGGGTCAACGGGAAAATTTGAGAGTACGTGTTCAGGATGGCTATCGTGACGTCATCACAGGATGTCGCTCACCCCCATCGCCTCCCGTTTTAATACGATTATCGTAGCAAATTTAAATTGCACCGACAGAAGATATGGACTTCAATGAAAGACATGCATATAAAAAATCAAATTTATTACCGTATATCACACATTGAGAGAGTACAAAGTCTTTATCAAATTACATATCAGTGAGGTATTTGAAAATAAATATTATACAATAAAGATATAAAAATGAATTATTGTAACCAACTTTTATAACGTTAATACCTTTAATGCATGAAAACGTATTTAAAGGAAATCCACGTGGACGACGAAAAACGTCAAACATTCACGTCAAGAATGAATATGTGGATAAAGCAAAAATCTATGGTAAAGCGATTTTTCAGCCCTGAAACGCAGTTCTCCTTCTGATCCACCTGTAAAACGAATGAAAATGAATTTCTAAGAATGTCAATCATTAAACCTGCTAAACCTAATGAAATTGATGCAGGAGGCAATGGACCTGCTTCAAATGTTGCAATGAATGTAAAAATAAAGCAAATGCGCTTACGGCCCCTTGCGGTTCATAAACAATTTTTCTATGAAGATCACATTACCATTTGTAAAAATAAACACATCACATTGCACTATAAAATATCCACTTTGTTTATTTATAATTTATTCTAAGCACAGTTGTATTTGCTGTTGATCAGGTGTTCTTAGCAGTCACAGTTAGGCCATTTAATATCTATATGCATTCATCAAATTACAAGGAAAACTTTTGATATGGAAATTTCAATTTCTAGTTCGAAAAACATATACTTCTAAATTCGTTTTGAAACAAAGATAGAAGAATTATCCATACGAATACAAGCAATTGCATAATGAGAAACAAGAAAGAATCAAGTTAACAATTTCTGTTAACAATTCAAAATATTTCAAATTAAAACATAATGAGACTTTGCTATGGTATACTTATTTCATTCTATTAGAAGCACAATTCTATTCCCTGGAGTCTATGTTACAGTTTAACTTCCAAAGAACCCACTATAATCTACGAATAACCACGAGATGTTTTAAATAGAAATTTCAATTACTCAATCTAAAATTACGGCTTATTTTGTGAACAACTGACAAGTACTATATTCACGCCCAGGGCAATGGATGGTACAGCTAGTTGAAGCAAGCGAGGCTTAACACAAAAATGAGAAACAGTTCTCGAAATGCTTCTCGTACACACAAAAATGAGAGAATTTTCCCTCCTTCCTTCCTAGGAGATTTACCTAGTGCAGATATCTGTTAAGAAAATATTAAAGCATTTTCACAAAACACATTCACATACATCATAGAATGTTTTTCAGAAAATTTTTCAAGAATATATGCTGTCTTAAGACTTACCTGACTCAGTTCCCTGGAAAGCAGAACAATTGCACTCGGTCGCGTCTCGTTAAACAGCAATCTGCCACTGCACATTTCTCACGCGATGAAAGCATATCTACTATATATCTACTCGACAAAATCAGAGTAACTTAGTCAACCGCTCAATAAGCAATGGCGGATTTCTATCAAGCAAAATGACCGCTGTGATAATAAATACAAGGAACATGTGGCGCTGTGGCGGAGAGAGAGAGATAGAGAGAGAAACAGAGAGGGAGAGAGCTGTCTGCGACTGCAGCGCAGTTGGTGGCCCCGTATCATCATAGTGAACTACGTGTAAAATTTGGGTATCTATTCTCCCATAATAGTTTCATCCCCATGGTTCCTGCCTAAACCGCCTCGGCCACCGAATATGTTTGGTTGTTTCTACTCCAAATGGACTTATATCGCGTTTGCGTATTTCCGCGACATTTGGAACGGTTATTACTCGGAAGCTAAGGGCCAATGGAAAGGATTTTGATACAAGGTAGGTATCTCTTATTTCATGTGTACCTTCTACTCTCCAAATTTCGTCCGAATCCCTGAGGGGCAGGGCGTAACCCCTCCTTGTATGTGTACTACTATTATAGTTAAATCTCGTCGTTGTTCGCTCGAACCTATGAAAATGGTGCTGCCCACAAACTCCATTATTGTAGACCATTTTCGTAGTACTTGTTTGTGATATGTGAATGTGCTTGTGCAATGAAATATATTCTGAGTTAGCGCATGATTATCATGAAGTAGTACAAGCACCTTCAATAGAAGTCACAGCTGGAGATCACAGGTGGCCTTTGGAGACATTCTCCACACAGCATTGAAATCCAAATTTATGAAAATTAGGCATAATGCAAAGGAATATCTAGTGAGGAATGCTCATTTCATCATGAAAAATGAAAATAACTGCGCCAGATAATATGCGGAAAAGGAAACATTTCGAAATTAAATATTGAGTGAATTAACTCCTGGACTGTATTATAAAATCCTCTCGCACTATACCTCAACATGGCTGCACAAGTGTTTAGCGATTTCCTATAGCTGCATAAGAATGTTAAATTTTCAGGTAATAATGTTTATTATGAATGTGAAAGAGATTTAATGTGCTCATGAAAGTTTTTTCGCTGTTTTTACTAGATTTAGTCTATTTATATTATATTGTCAATTTAAAAATAAGGAAAATAGCAGTTGCGACTATAAAACTGCTGAATATAATCTCGAACAGACCTCCAACTTAGCGACTTTCGACATCCAGTCACGATGTTCTCAGTAAAATGTTAGATAGCATTAACGGTGTATATTATTATATATTGTTTGCCGGTAGAAGGATGTGCTTTGTATGTCCTAGGCTTGAGATTTGATTAGCTGGGATGCGGATCTGAGAAAGTCAATTATTCTGTACAAATCTCTATTAACTACAATATAGCGATTTTCTCTAGTGTGTTTCTCAACTACCAATATTTAATAAGTGCTAATGCAGTTATAATCAATCAATATTCATTAGCGTAATGTCTTTAGCCTAATAGATGATGTTAGATAAATTGTCAAACGAAAGTTACCTATTCAGTTAACGGGAACAAATTCGGAGTCATTATGTTTTAGCCAAAATTTCAATAATTCTCATTTTTAAAGATTTGGAAGATTTCGTTATTTCGGATTACAACCTAATTTTTAAGTTAATTCGATAATGATTTCAGTCCTGTCTGCAGTAAAAAAGAAATCCATTCCGTTAACTTTACACCGGCTTAAGTCAAAAATGGAAACGAAACGTATATTGAACGCATTTCTGTGTTAAGAAAATTCAAAGAAAAACGCTGCTGTAATCGTTTCCCTTAAACGTTTAACGGTGGTATTCTTGTGTGAATATTAAGTCAGGTTGAAAATGTATTCACTATTCTTTAATTATTGGCTTTTGTATATGTGTGGTTCCATTGAACTTCAAGGAGCGTTTAGAGTTGGCAGGTTTGGATTTTACAGGCCTGTAAAAGTTTTATAATAATTTATTTTATATCTGAAAGGGATATTTACAATGCTAAATTATAATCTTTTTGCTAGGCAATATGCAATATTCTAAGTTAGGCTGTCTTGTTTGCTATGTTATTTTAGCTTGCAATTTTATGTGATATTTTACGAAATTTGGTTCCATGCGGATATAACTTTTATTTTCTTTTAACGAGTAACAATAAAAGGCAACAAATTGAATTCTTTGCTAAAGAATCAAAGCATAATGCCTGAACTAAAACGAAAACTGAAATGCTATAGCGTACCACACTATAAAAGCTGTTTTAATGAAAGACTTTTTTACTAGGGAAAACGGAATCATTAATAACGGCTGAGAAAGCGTAGTAAAGGAGTTTGTTTTCTCTTACATTTCCGAGCTTCTAATCTCTTCATTCGTCCCTTCAAGGCCTTCCATTGTCTCTTTGAAACAACAAAATGCGAGAAGCGATATTCGCGTTGCCAGTAAAAAAGAACGTATTTACGGTCACAATTAATGAACACAGCTGAAAGCGTTGTCCCCAAGGCTGTGGACGGCGCAGATATATCGGCACATGGGAGGACAATGTTCCATTAGGGATATGTTAATGCAGTGAATAATGTCGGGTGCTTAGTCGCATCTCAAAATTCTGGGACATTCGCCCACGTATGATATTAGGAGTTCAATGAGGGAAATCACTTATGTGTTTAATTATAGGGTGGAATGATGGAAAATTAATCACAAAGGTCGTAACACGAAAAATGATATATTTTAACTATTGCAATGGTATGTATTTGGCCAGAAATATGAATTTTAACACCAGGAAATTCTTTTTTTTGCTTTCTCCATATACAAAGAATAGAGAAAGTATTGTTTTCATGAAAAAATGGAATTCGAGATTTCAACGGAAATACATGTTTTAACAGGTTTTGACTATTTTATCGATGATGTCTGTCGGTCGGTCTGTCTGTATGTAATAGGATATTGTGGGAGCTCTAACTCAAAAACTTACACCCTGTCAATACCTAATTTTATATTTAGAAAAGTAATATATAATAAACAAAAGATTAGATTTTGGCAACAACCGCTCAAGCGAAAGGGGATGTTTACTTAGGTCATATTGCGGTTTTTGGAAAATTACTTTTAAATCTTCATAAATGTAAATGTTGTTTATTATAAAATTCATAGATAATATTATTCTCTATAACGTTTGTTTGAAACATTTTTTTGTAAAACGCATTGTTACGGAGATATTCCATTTTTTGAAATATTTCCTTGAATATTTGATGAATGTAAAAATGTACCGGAATAAAAGTTGTAAAAAGTTTAATTTTGTACGACCTTTGTTTGAAATATAATGTATTCTTTAAGAGATATCTTAAAAACTAGTTTTCTTACCACCACCACACCAAATACCGGCGACAAATTGTAGACACTTGACGCTTACGTCTTACTAACGCTCCTTTTTAGGCTGGTTTCCAAAGGAATATGTCCCCTACTAACATATTTTGTACTAATGGACCGATTTTCATGAAACTTGATATGATGCTCGTGCTGCCAGGGCTCACCTCCGGGCTATGTTATATTTGGCGAAGATTGAAGTCCCGGGTTCGATTTCAGGAACCTTTTTTCCCTATTTGTTTTACATAGGATATTTCAAATCCATCGTGTAGAGATTTTTCTTTAATACATTAATATATCTTAAAATAGTTATATCGGAGCGAGGTTTATAATGTTATAAGAGGAAAAGAAACAGATTCTAATTTATATCACCGAATTTTGATAATTGATCGTATTTCCTTAAATTCCTACTAAAACAGCGTTTTTGCGTTTTAAATCGCATTTAAACGGATTGTTGCCGTAGAGGCGATTATTACCGAACTCTGCTTGAGCATAGACGAGTGAACAAATGGATTATTTTCTTTTCCGCTCGACTACCCCTCAGAAGTTCATCCATACATATTAGAGTATAAGCAGTAACATTTATTAAATTCGTTTATTTAAAAAATACTTCCAAAATATAATGCCAGAAAGACATTTTGACATTGCTTTTAGTATTTTAAATCTGATAAAGCTCTATTTATTTGCTTTCCAATTTCTCTCTATCATTGATAAACTATGAACTACAAGTGGTATTGGTGGTATGAGAATTCCTTTGAATGACTAACACATACTGAAACATTTCCTGTCAATATAAGTAATCAATTCGGGACATCAACTTTGGGAAACCAGCCTGCATTGATCCAGGTTTGGACTTCTTGTTATTTTCTTAATTGTTGGAGCTTCGTGACTATATCCAATATCAGAAGGCTATGGTTTGAGATTATTTCTGTTCTTTTTAAATTCTTTAAATTGTTCTCACAGTTCCTTAAAATATTTATTATCATGTAACCTATTTGGAATTTTTAGAAATATGACAGATATGGAGAAAGTGATGTGGTGGCCACATCAGATTTTTTTATTAAGCTTGGTTGGCAAAGAGCTTATTGGTGGGTTAAACTTGGAACATCATATGGATAAAGTAGTGTATATTTTTAGTAATGGAGCTTCGTAATTTATATAAATAATGTCACCTAGAATTTTCTACGTTTTATATAAAATTTTAACTCATCCTAAACTATTGTAACCAAATCACATGCTAATTGAACGTGTTGTTTGTGCTTTTATTGGCAAGAGAGAATATTAGAAAATTCTAAACATCCCTATTAAAATTAAAGCTTATCTGATTCTGCCATTCTGTATGTATGATTTTAGGAATTAATGTGAATCCCTCAAGAACTGTCAGTTCAATTTTCATAAATCTTTCGTCAGATACTTGGCGCGTTGCCTTGTCTTTTAAACGGGTCATCGGTCATGACGATCAATTCTAGAAGAATTTACTTTTTCTATTTCATTACCATTTGGGTAAGTGTAGGATAGTTTTAGTTAACATTTAAAAAACTGTTTGAACCAAGATGCGGACTCGGAACTTAAACGTGTTGTTGTTCAGTAGAAGGAATTTATGCCTTCACTCAAAAAAACTTAAGTAATTCTAAATTAGCTTAAATATTGATTTTAAATCCGAAAAATTGAGGAATTTTCAAAGGTTCATCAATAAAAAATTATTCTTACTATGACTACTTAACATATTTTATCACTTTTGAGCTAGCCAAATATTTTTTCTTTCCCATCATCTATTGACCAACTAATACACTCTAATTGTTAAACGATAACACATATTTTGGTATACGTATCAAGAATTTTATCAATTCAGAAAGGAATATAATTTATTTAAATATGCCTCTGATGAATGGAAATAAGTCAGCAGTGGTCAGTTATACTACCTTTGAAGTAATAAAAAAATAATCTAAAATATTTTTATCTACATTTTAAGAAATCGAATGAAAAATGACGGGGAATCACATATTAAAATAATAAAAAGATTTTTATATCTAAATTTTTACGTTTCCTTTTGTCTTGTAATTTTTGTCTTAAGGCATCTTTAATATAAAATGCAATCGAAAGGCTAAAATAAGTTATATTAATATCGTAGTAGATTTATGTTTATAATATGACGAGAATCATTACATAAAATGTTATAAATATTCACTATTCCCATTATTTATTATCTTTTAATTATTTACATATGGCATCGCTCATTCTTAACCGTTATTTCTGATGGAAACCTATACTAGTTAAATAATAGCATCAATAAATGAAGAAATGAAGGGATATATAAATGTAACGTTCGTTTTCTTCTTTAATTTTATAAACAAAGCATTTTTTTAAAGCTGATTTAATAATAACAACTTCATAAGTTAACCTTGGTCTCTCGTATGTCATTCAGTTGAAGAAATTGCAAAATGCTAACCGAAGTTAAAGAAGGTAAATGAGTCGGCATGCAGTCAATTATCACGTTAATCATTATTTAGCATTGTTAGAGGATTGAATAATTGGCGTATTCCCGATCATAGACATTACTTAATGCTAATTAGACCCGTATTTGAATTTTCTTGACATTTGATATATCTCTCAGTCGTATGGACATACAAGTCCTATTTTTACTGATCGTTTCTCATCAATTTTTTAAACGAAAACGGAAAAATTTGATATTTTGACAAGGTCAGCCCAAGTAGTTTTTTTAAAGATCGAGTACAAATATAACTTGTTCGCATCAGAGGCAGTTACAGAAATTTCCCAATGTAGAGAGTGGGAAGAGGAGACGATCGCCCCAAACGCCCTTTTCTATCAATTGAATCCGCCTACGACTCTTTATTCTGAATATCTACTCCTGTCAGGATCTTTCCTTTCCTTGTCGTATGCAACTTATTTGCAGCGCATGGTAAAGAAATTTATCCGGAATGGGTATATGGAATTCATCCGAATGAGAGGAATGGTGATATGCAGGAGCCCTCCCTCCCCACCTCCCTTCGCCTGTTGGATGTTACCCAGTGGTTCGCATATTAGTTAAAAAATGTATTCATGATTGTTAAAAAATATTCTTGAAATAACATTTTCTTAACTGTTTTTGGATTTTACTGTGCTTAGAATTTATCTCCAAAAACAAACTGAACTTCATAACTTCCCTTAATAGATGTTATTGGTTTGAGGTTCCGAGGTATGGTCAAGTTGTAAAATAATGAAATGCATTCGGAGAAGAAAATGTATAAGGTCTTGAAAATAAGCGTGGAAGTTGTGAGTATAACCTATGGATTTATTTGCAGTCAAAAGAAACAGTTAAAGAGGCTATTGATATAAGAGGGGAATGTTGAAAGTGGTTAAGGGAGGCTAGATTATATTTGGAAGACGAAGAGGATAGGAGTTGTGAAGTGTTTGGAGAGGATAGCCACCAGAAAGCGAAGGACTTAAAACTGATTAGGCTTGAGTCTACACATATCGTGAGCCAGACGAGAGTAATAACAGTGAATCTGATGCTGGAATCCATGACGTATTACGTGGAGATCATGGTACACAATTTACTACCCTTTCTATTCGTGTCTCTGATTTCCTATTTGCTCCTCTCTATAACAGGCAACTTTAAACTGGTTCATGATAATATCTCAGCCACGGTATTCCTTGTTTAATTCTTCATCGCCATCTTAATAGTACGCAGAAATGAAGAAAGTGAGCGAAGAAATTAGAAAGAGAGGGAGAGAAACGGAGCGGCTAATGTTTGGAGATACATTCTCGAGACATGGAGCGCGCCTAACTGTTCTCTCGTCATTACACGCGGGGCGGGTGCTTGAGATCGGGTTGGTGCTGCGCCGTCTCAAGTAGGTGGGCGGGGTAAGACGAAGAGAGGGGGAGTAGGGCTCGAGAAGGGAACTGGGAGACGATGGAGTTCTATTCTTGAAGACTGTTCGTGCGCTACGGGCGGGAGCCGCTCGCTAAAGTGTTTGTACTATCGTGATTAGAGCGTTGGCGTTGGGAAGGGCAAGAGAGAAGGAAACGGTCGGGATAGGGAGTTAGGGAGGGTAGTGTGTGGAGAGGGAAGAGGTGGGAGGGGAATGGCTGAGGTGGGATGTCTTGGTGGGAATGTGGGGAGATATGTTTGGCTGTGGGTGGGGAGGGGGAATTGGGAGGTGAAATTTGGCACGAGGGAGCTGGTGAGTTGCGGAGAAAGTCACGATGACTCTTGGTGAGCATTAATGGCTCGGTTTAGTCTCTTTATTTCATACTCATTGCGCTCGAGATTTTTTTTGCTTTAAAGGTTAAGAAGTTACTCCATTCTGTTATTAATTTTTGTTTGTTGAAAAAATGTTTGTCGGAGTACCACATTCATATAATTGATACTTGTACTGGTTTTCTAATATCCCAGAATAACTAAACACACTTGCGTCAAATTATTTGATATATCTTGGTAGTGGAAATTATTCTTAGCTTAGTCTTAATCTGTTTACAGTTCTAAAATTTGCCTTGTTTTTATGATTGATTTGCCATTATTATGTGATGCTTATTTTTACATTAATGCCTCGTCCGACCATTTTTAAATTTCTATTTTCATTGCCCTCTAGGGAGAAAAGTCCAAAACTTTATTTTATTAATAAATATAGTTATCTTGAGACAAATAAAGTAAATAAATTTATTTCTTGAAGAATTTTTTGTGTGCATAACTACTCATTTTCTCAAAACGATTCGTTCAAATAATATCAGTGAAATTTAAATCTGTATAAAACAACTTCGTTAATCAATAAACATGGAGTGGAGATGTTTAAGCACGTTGGAAAGTAGCCTCCCATTCCGTCTCAATCTATAACAACACAGCGTGCTTTGGAGCGTGCGTTCCTTTTGCAATCTTGCCCCACATAAGACACATACACTGAGTCCCTCGGAGCCATTCTTTCCCATGCCTCTCTCTTTCCTCTCCCTCCTATCTCCTGCTCCAATAGGATTAGCCGAATTGAATTTCCGAGACTTGAGTTGATTTCTTGCAGAAGAAGAAGAAGACGATGAAAGGGTGTGAGGAGGAGCTTTGGTAGATTCCACCGTTATTTTTGAAGTGTAGGAGGGAGGGGAGATGCGCGAAAAAGGATAATGGCAGTGGGAAGGGTAGCAAAGAGAGAGAATTTTTTTCATCGAAGCTGGTGAAGGGTGGAATGGCTTTGGTAGGATGACGGTGTTTATACGGGAAGAAGTGTGACGGGAAGGGATAGAATTCAACCGGAGAAAGGGGAAGCATGGGACGGTATTGCAAGGAGCGAGCTCTATTTAAGGTGAAAGAGGGTGGGGAATGAGAAAGAACCCGAAAAAATGAGACGGAAAGGAAGAGGAAAGGATTTGATTGAGAGAAGTGAGATGGTTCATTCAAAGGGATGGGAAGTGAATGGGATGGGATGGCGAAAGAAAGGGTATTATGGGATACGTAGAAGGACGGGTGGAGTTTGTGTAAGACTGGGATGGGAAACGGGAAGAATGGTACGGGAAGAGGTGGGATAGAATGTGAAAAAGTTGGAGAAGATGGGATGGACAGGGAAAGGATGCGATGAGTCTTTGAAAAGAGGGGCTGAAATGTAAGCTCGAAACCGGTGTTTTTGGTGCTGAGCTGGTTGGAATGGGTGAGAAGGGGTGTTGATGAGAGAGAAGAAGCTTGAACGGTGTTTAAGCCTAGGATGGAATCTCGCAGAGAGGGAGGGGAAAAGGGGATGGCAAGGGGGAGGGGGTGGGGGGAGGGGCAGCTAAATGCATTAGATTGGGAGTTTACGTTAAAGGATGCTACTTCGAGATGCGGGTTTTGGGCAGCACTGTGGGGAAATAAATGGGAGAAAGAGCAAAAAGGGATGTTTGGGAGAGATAGAAGCAGAAATTAATAATCAACGAGTTTCTTGAACCTTTTAGTACAAGATTCATAATAGTGAGGTAGCGAGGTGGATAGAACGATACTAAACGTTAGAGTTAGCAATGGCTGATTTAGGCATTCTGGGATCCCTGGCGCTAAACTATTGGAACTTCTGGCTCTAAACTTTTAGGGGCTCTGGCGCTAAACAATGGAGACCCACAATCTAAATATGTAGTGAAACCTCATCTAACGAATACCCCTTTATTAACCCCTTTTTGACGATCATTTAAATAAATAAAGCAGGGCAAAAAATGTAATTTTCTTCGTGATTTTAAAAATGAGGTATATAATATTTCAGAGATTGCATATAAAATATTTTTCGAGGCCCCGTACTTCAAGAGGCTCCTGGCGTGCGCCAAGTGCGACATTATTTAGTCAGCTACTGAGAGTTAGATTATTTTAAGTTGAAATTAGGTATCTTTTGCATTGATAGTGTTTAATATAACCACGCCAAGAAGAAATGACACTGAATAAAAATTGGAATGTATAATTTGGAAAATATTTCCGCTTATTTTTTGTAAATTATAATGTATGACAAGCTCTCTATCCCAAAGATAAATTAAATAATTATAAAATCATAATTTTTTATTGTTACATATAGTTAGCATTAGGTTTGTTAGTCAATCTTTAGAAAATAATAAAAATTAAAAGAGAAATTAAAAATGCACCGCCTTATTTTAAACGAAGAACAGTGTTTTGTAAAACTTAATTGAAAACCCTTTCACGAAATAAGTTTTAAATCAGAATTTGGATTATTTTTTAGCATACACTTTGTTTATGAGAATAAATGTAAATGCTTTTTGTAGTTTAGGATTTAAAAAATAAAGAATTCCAAAGAATTTGATTATATTATGCATTTATAGCTATCCATTTTATAATCAGAACTTTAAGTAATTTTAATTAATATACCCGAAAAACAATCAGTTATTATTTTTTACTTTCTCCATATACGTATTATAGGAGAAAGTATTGTTTTCATGAAAAATATCGACTTCGAGATTTCAACGGAAATACGTTTTGAGGTCCCCTGAACACGTTTTGACCATTTTGTCGATGATGTCTGTCTGTGTGTGTATGTATGTGATAGGTCTTTTGTGGATGCTCTAACTCAAAAACTATTAATCGGGTCAACGTGAAATTTTATGTTTAACATTTTTATAAAAGTCAAAAGAACTGATTTGTTTCAGAGATATCTTATTTTTTAGCTGCCATCACCACGCCACCTACCGACGACTATTGTTAACAACTGACGCTTAGTTACGTCTTATTAACGCTCCTATTTCTTTTATTAATTGTTGAAGCTTTGTTGCTTTATCCAATATCATAAGGCAATGGTTTGAGTTTATTTCTGTTCTTTGTAAAGTCTAAAATTTCCCTGCAGTTTCTTAAAATATTTATTATCATGTAACCTATTTGGAATTTTTAGAATTACAGGTATGGAGAAAGTCATGTTGTTGCTACATCAGATTTTTTTTGATAGTTCTCTTTTATTAAAAATAATAATTTTTGAAAAAATAGCCAGTTTACAGAATCTTCTCAACAATATAAATAAGAAAATGCATTTTATTGCTATTTATATTTCATTATTTGAAAGAGTAAAATAATATAAAACTAAATTATTTTAATCTAATATTAACTCAAGCTTTTCTCCTAGTTATTATGAAATATCAGCGACCGTCCTGAATTGTTAACGGCGTAGTGCAATGTGACGTCACATCAGTTGTTGCTCGGAGGGGCTCATTAACGTTTCTTCAAAGAGAATAATAAAACACCATTACCTAAATAAATAACTACGTTGTGAAAATATGTAATTTCCTGTGCCTTTTAATTCAATTTTCAGCATAGCATCGGGGAAAGTATTCTCTAAGATTGTTATTAAGGTTAGAGGATAACTTTTTCTTACAAAATTATATCAGTAATAAAAATATATTAATGTATTATTAAGTACATATGCATCGAAAAAGGCAGAATGGAGCATTTTTGGGATGCACCGTTAACTATAGTATCATTTTATGCTAGTAAACGCAGCCTTCTTTACAAAAATAACATTATTTATTTTTATATCGTATAGTTTTAACAATTTCACCGTGCTAGGGTAAAGCATTCAAGTTTAAAAAAAATGTAGAAATAAACTTAGAGTTACAATTTGCGTTCCAAAGTTTTGGAGAATTGTAGTCGTGGATTTCTGCCTCTAAAAATCTTAAGGTGGATTTTTACTGGAAGTTTTGATTTTTCCCATTTTGGAAGGGTAGAAGAGAAAATTAACGCAGATACGCAAGTTCATAATGATGACAACGAAAACATTACGGGGTATCCGAACGTCGGAGACAGCACCTGTTTTTCTCTTACTCAGAATAAATCGTTAAGTCGAAGAAACTAAAACTAGAGTTGGTTCAACGACGGAAAGATTATGTGAAATGGAAAAGAAACTGGAAGAAAAATACAACTAGTGAAGCAAGTCCGCAATAGTGGAGGCCGTCGCGTAGCAATATCGTTTGAAAATGTTCTATCGATCTGCGGTGCATCACGAGCTCTGAAAAATCCGATGTTTTACATTCGTATCTTTAAAGCATGGTTCACCCGGCCTAATCCATTCGTTCCCTTTGGTACTTTCTCCCTGTGCATTGCGTCCAGTAGTTCTATGACTAAACGACATAGACCTCATCAAAGGTAATGGCAATCCTTCCCGAACATAGCTCGCTTTGCCGACAGGGCGTAACAATTCTTGCTTGATAATTATCTTTCTCTCGATCTCCTTTTATTGTCTTCCACGTTTTAAGGATTCTGTAGCACGCGAATTATTTCCATGGCCTCCTCTGTGAAAAGAGACCATCGATGGCAGGAGCTTGCGTTGGTTTGTAGCAGGCAGCGAACTCGGAATGGATTTCGAATGAAAAGCAACGAAAAGGGCGGTATGGATCTTGTAGAACGTGGGTGGGCTATGGCGCAGGGCCGGGAAAGACGTTTGGCAAGTGGGTGGGAAGTTTTGCAGTGCGCTCTGTAAGAGGGCGTGAAGAGAAGGGAAAAGGAACTACCGAGCTGGGAAGAGGAGGTGGGATTAGAAAGAAGTAGGGGATAGAGAGAGAGAAAAGGTCGAAGAGGGATTAAGGAGGCGGGTGGAGAACCAAGGGAAGAGGGAAGGTGCGAAGGGAGAGAGGCGTTGCCGGGAGACGAGGGACTATGTAGGGAGGGAGAGAAACAAAGTGCTGAGAGGGTGGCAAAAAACTTCTGAGAAAACAAGGAGGGATCTTTGGTAGCTCCCATTTTCTCCCTCTCGTTTCTCTCTCACACACGATTCCTTTCACGCCTTAACGTTTCAAACAATTTCTCCGCGCTTTAAATCATACAAATGACGAAGGCATGTTGTTTATTTCATTGAAATTTCTTGCTTATGCTTTAATGGCAGGGTAGTAAAGAAAAAGCCAGTTTTTTTCAACTAATGCGGCCAATTTAAGTTGGAGCATTATTCTATTACAATCGAATTGGATTTGAAAATAAGATTAGAAAAATAAGTAGAAAAATAGAGACTAGCAGGTTATTTTACTTTTCATATTTAATTTTTCAACTCGTAACATAACGCTACTGATGAAATCGCGATGAAATACATTCGCGTTAAAGCATATATTTATACTTGAATTTCGTTCTCTTTTATCAATTCTTACGGTTTTCACTAACATTTTTCTTGCCCCTTCGTAAATCTCCCATCCTATACTTTTACTCTTCCATCCATATCTGTCCTGAGATATTCAACTCTCTCCATAATATTATTCCTATATCCTTTCCCAATCAGAAATGCCTTTCTTATCTCCATTCCTAACCCCTCTACTCCTTGTCCAATCTTCCACCCTTTCCCCATCACTACACTTCTAATCCCACCTTTCTAATTTCGCCTTTCTAATCTTTTCATCATAATCAACCACCCTTTTCCTGATTTCACAAATCTATTCTCTCCACTCTACCGTTTTCTCTAATGTTTAACCTCTACTATCCCATGATATCCTCCTAAAACATTGTTTTACGATTTTCCTCTTACCTACCGTTCATCAGATTACAAAGTAAAATTGTTAATGAAACGCGTTTCAGTAACGTATTTTCTATATCCTTCCTTTGTCATTCCCCTCCTTTCTCTGTTTTCGACCTATCCACATCTAGTACACTATATGTAACACCATCTATTCTTTCGCATTTAATCTCCCACTCCATTCTTAAATAATCGTTGTATAATCTTTTCTTTCTTTTCTATCTTTCCACACCATTCCCGCCATTAGTCTACATCGTCTTTTATCTCCGGTTTTTTAATACAATCGTCCAATAAACCATCTTTAATGCTTATATATTCCAGCCATTTTTTATTTGATATGAATTATTATTTTATTTTACTGCGAGATCATGCTATGGTAATCGGGTTAATATCAACAAGATTGGTCCCAAAACGACATTTAAGAATTTAAAAGTAAAAATTCTCTAAGCCGTTACCTAAACGCATTTTGAGAAAGTCGATTTTGCCCTTTATCCTCGATGGTAAATAATAAAGTATATGTGTTATTTAGCCAAGAGTTGAACTAGACCCGACAATAAACTTATACTTAAAGCAAACATTTCAAAGAATATCAGGAGTCATGGCATAATTAGTAATGTTTGGATTGTTTTATGATAGTTCTACTTTTAGCTATGGAAATTTTACGTTAATTTCTAAACGATTTATATTTAAAACAGGATAATATAGTTATTGAATCATTGTCAAATTCCTTTACTTAGTTAATTTTATACATGTGAACGTACACAATTCGCATTCCAATATTCCATCCAGAATTCTTCCCGTGTGCCAATTTCTCTCTTCTATTCTTCGCCTACTTCTCTTTCCCGTCTTCTATCTCGTCTCCCTATTTTAACTTTCCTTCCCTTCTGATCTCAGCCTTCCTCCCAATTCATTTTAAAACATCTCTCCCTTTCTTTGTTACCTTGACACTCCCATTTTCCTTCTCCTTTCCCTCATTTTCTCTCAGATCTTTCTCTATCATCTTTTACCCTCTTCTCCCCATTCCTCCTGCTTTGCCCTCATATTTCCGTCTACTCCTTTATCCTCATCTCCTTCCTTAGCATTGTGCTCTTCCTTAAGCCCTCAGGCTGTTTACTCCATTCTTCCCTCTCACGCCTCCATTCCACGACGTCACCAGCAATTAAGCCGCGAATGATCGCATGGATAGTCTCAAAACGCTTTTGGAATTGTCGATTTGAATAACTTCTTCTTTTATTAATTTTACTGAAAATCCTTGTTGCCTTACTTGTTTTGTGATCTCATTTATGGAACAGTTATATATATATATATATATATATATATATATATATATATATATATATATATATAGAGAGAGAGAGAGAGAGAGAGAGAGAGAGCCACTGGATTTTTTTCGCTCTTCCGAACGGTAAAGAACGATTTCTCTCACCAGACGGCTACACTAAATTCTTTATTTTCATTACTTTGCATTCTAAGATACCTCATATCATTGTCTTAGAAATTCATACTACCCCGCAGCCAGGTCTCAAAGCTCCTACGGTTATGGAAAAGAATCGGGTTTGGTTTATTGGGTCCTGTTTTTGTCCTCCACCAGATCCGGTAATGCCTACACGCCATGGGTTGTTTTAGTAATACGATCAGCTAACATATTCCATTTACCGATAATCCTAGGGGTGCCTATTGTGTGCTCTGAGCGACAAGATCTTCCGACCACCTTTAAGATCTGAAGGGGCTTTCCGAACTGAAAAATTATTACCAATGGCTGGTTATCGTTGGAGTGTTTTCACCAATTATGAATCATAAAATTTATATTTTTTCGAGTTATCCTACGTTAGTCGAAATTCTAAAATATTCTACAATATATTTTGGCTAAAGGAGTATTTCACCTTTGTTAGTTTTGGCCAAAGTTATTGAGCTACTATCAATTAAGAATATGACATTTACCGGAAATAATTGCATAATTTTTGACCATCATTAATAAAAAAATTTGGATTACGTAAATGCACGGATATAATTTATTTACATTTAAGATGACAAGCAAGACAATTCTCTGTTGGTGTTTCTAAAATATTTCAGATGTGTTGAGTATAAGTGCACGTATTTTAAGATTTGACTAAACTATCAGCAATGATTTGTCAGCTAGTTTTGCAATTCTATTTCAATATTGAACCAATATGAAAATTTTGTCATCAAAAGACTAAAGTCAATGCAAAACTAAAGAAATTTTTCAAGCTTGAACTTAGATTAAAATAATTTTATCCTGGAAATATAGACGGTGGCGCGTTCTATTTACTTTAAAATGGAATCAAAGTTTAAAAATATGCACTTAAATATAAAAAATTGAAAAATTAAATTCTTGCCTTACTTAGCTCCAATAACCATAACAAGGCGATAAAAGATCAGATGCGCCATTTGGCTACAATGCAACCGTCCTCATAGTTGATTCATCAAAAGTAGATTCTAAAAAAGAAACTACTGGAGATATGCAAGATATGTATTTATTTTTTAATTTTTGTTTAGTACTAATTCCTGCATTTGCTTTATTGCCATTAGACGAGCTAGAAAATGAAAGTAGAATAAAAAGTTGATATTTTTTATTACTTGTATTCGTAAACTTATTTGAACAACTTTCCTGTTAATTATATTTGTTACCTGAAAATTTTAAAATCAAATACGTCTTTAAATGGTAAGAAATAAAAAATCCCTTATTACCAATTATCAGCATTAATGTGTGTATATATATATATATATATATATATATATATATATATATAACGCTACGGCAATGCGTGGCACGCTTGAGGTCCCGAGCTATGGAAAGAACTTTGTATTGCTAAACACAGCTGAAACATATTACATGTTTGTATCATAATGATAGTAGTAGTATTGTAAAATCTGAAGATAAATCTGAGATAAAGAATCGGAAAAGGACCGGAGGAAAGAGATAAAGAGGAATACGGAGAAAAAGAGGGAGAGCTATGGATCGTGACAGGAGAGAATGAGGGAGGTGGGAGAAAAGAGAGGCAGGGAGAGGGAGGAAGAGAGAGAGGGAGAGAGAGAGAGATGACGAGATCATCTGACTCTCTAACTATTGTATCGGCAAATCAAGAGATCGAACATTGTGTGTATAAAGAAATTTATGATACTAGCGCGAAGATACACTGCGAGGGTAAAGCTAGTATAATTAAAATAATAGATTTCTGAGTGAATTCAAGTTGTCATTTTTATCATCATCATCATCATCATGCTTCTGTCCGAAGACAGGTTTTAACTGAATCGCTGCCTCCATTTCTCTCTCTCCCTAGAAGCCTCTTTTATACCTCTATAAGTAGTATATCCCTGCTTTATATTATCTAATATTCCTATTCTTTTTCTCCCTCTTCCTCTTTTTCCACTAATTTTTCCTTCTAAGATCGTTCTTTGTAAACACTGTCTTCTCAATATGTGCCCTATCCAATTTGCTTTTCTTTTCCTGATTGTTTTTATTAGCATCCTATCTTCTCCCACCATTTCTAATACTTCTTCGTTTCTCTTCCTCTCTGTCCATTTCACTTTCATCATTCTTCTCCATACCCACATCTCAAAACTTTCTAAATATTTTTCCTCCTTTCTCCTTATCGTCCACGTCTCTGCACCATAAAGAGCTATGCTCCATATGTAGCATTTTGCTAATTTCTTCCTTGTTTCTAGATTTATTTTCTTGCTTGTGAGAAGCTCCTTCTTCTCGTTAAATGCTGCCTTTGCCATTGCAATCCTACTTCTGATGTCCTGTGTACTACTTCCATCCTGTGCTAAAATACTGCCGAGATATTTGAAACTACTTACTTGTTCCAATTTTTGGCCATTTACCATTATATTTAATTCTTTATGTTCCTTTGAAACCACCATGACTTTCGTTTTTTCTGTATTGATCTTCATTCCATATTGTTGGCCAACCTCAACTAGTCTGTCTGTCATCCTCTGAAGCTCTTTCTCGCCTTCTGCTATTAAGCCCTGATCATCTGCGTATTTAATGGTGGTAATACTTTCACCTCCTATCTTAAATCCTTTCTCTTCCATCAACGCTTCTTCTGTTATTGTTTCTGCATACATATTAAATATCGCTGGTGAAATAGGACAACCCTGTATTTTTATCATATAAGGTATAATTTGTTCAATCATCATCATCATAGGTAGTCTGTCCGTAGACGTCAGTGATTATTCATGGATAAACCTGGTTCTCCATATACTCCTATTTACTGCTGTCCTGTTCATATGTTGATAACTCTTTTTCCCTTTCATATAGTACCTTTTTCCCTTTTTTTATCTAGTTTTCTTTCTAACGTCTTTAGTCATATTCTCTCTCCTCGGATAATGTCCAACCCAGTTTTCATTCCTCTTTCTAATAGTCTGTATAATCATTCGCTTGTCTCCTACTGTTTGTAGCACTTCATCTTGTCATCCTGTCTGCCTATTTTATCTTCAGCATTCTCCTCCAAGTCCACATTTCAATATTGCTCAATTATTTCCGTAAATTTAAGAATATGTATAACCGTTCTTCATTCATCAAAGCCTTGCGGGTGGAATAGACGTTTTTATGTCATTTGACCACTCCGTTTCTCTTCTTACTGCTTCCTTCTTCCACTTTCTTCCACAGACAAACCTCGAATAAATAATTTTCTTTCTTTAGTTATTCCGCAGTTGTAAAAGTTAATGTAACTTATATTTACTGGTCAGCCCTGAATTTCTTTCTCTTTTTAGTTTTCGTATTTCAACTCGGTCTACCCTTCACGTTACTGCACGTTAATACTCCAAGACTTTCAGTGATACAGCGCTCTTTAGTTTACCGCCTCCCATCTCTCCCCCTCTCCACAGATTTTAACACTATTAATAAATGTAATACTAGAGGATGTCATAAATTTCTGACTCCGCATCACAGAACCGACATCTACAACAGATCATTCACCGTCACAGCATGCAGATTACGGAATAGCCTCCTATCCAGCGGCGAACTTCTGCCTAGGCAAACTAGGCAGCTGCCTAGGGCCCCAATCTCGGCGGGGGCCCCGACCAGGGGCCGAAATGGTACACATTGAGGACACATGACACGGAAAATAATATGTCAATTTTTCCGAACGAAATAGAAAATAATTGACCATAGTTAATTTTTTGACAAGTCAAGTGGCAACACTGTGTTTGTGTTCTTTGTTTGTTTTGCATCGCACCTGACTTCATTCTATAACTTGTCACTACTTGTCAGTTCGCGTTGAAAGTGTGTGTTAGAAAGTTGTATCAATTTCAATTTTGCGGCTCAAAGGTTTTATCTTCCACGCGAATTTCCTGAGGTTAGTTAAGGATACGATACGAGAAGTGTTGGCGACGGAAGCTAAAGAATGTGATAGAATTTTCTAGTGTGTAGGGGGCCCCGGCTCTGTTAACTGCCTAGGGGCCCTGGGTCTCTATGTCCGGGCATGCTCCCATCCCTGTGTTCCTTCAAAAACTTGTACCACAAATATCACCTATCTCATTCCCTTTCTTATCCTTCTACTGACAAGCAATTATTTTCTCCTACAGGTCATCGAAAATATTAAATATATCTATATGTATTTGTACGTCATAATGTGTATTTATCTTATATGATCCACTCTATTTTTAAATATTGTTATCAGTAGGTCTCGCAGGGTTTTCACATCCCCCTTCTTGCGTAGGTGTTTTCCTAGGGACTAGTTCTTTAATTGTCCTAAGTTTTTCTCCACAAACAAATGTCCATCTATTTAATTTCCGAAAAAGCTAACTTGGCATTGTATTTATTTAATACTTTATTTTATGTAATCTTTTGTTTAATTTTTATTTTTTGTTACTTTCTTCCTGTTTGTAATTGACATTGTGTTAGATGGGAGAAAGGACTACCTAGTCTCAATCTCGCCCAAATAAATACGGATATCTATCTATCTTATTTCCCTGACCCCAAACTCAAATGCTTTCTGTCAGTCACTACGGACATTTATCTCATCCTTCAAACCTCAATCTTAGTTCGCCTTCTTTATTTCGTTTCTCTTAATTGATTATTAATTATTATTATGCATTTTATTGCTGATTTATTTAGTTATAATATTTCACTATAGGTGCAATTTTATGAATACATAATAAATAATTTAGTAATATAATAAATTGTATTTTCAATAGAATAATGAAACAATTGTAAGAAATTGGTTATCCCATTTACTTTTTATAAAAGTTTTTTCTTACATATTTAATTATAAAATCTGTGATTTTTCTTAGCATGATAATGTTATAAATATAATTATTATATTAAAAGAAAATCATTAATCATTCGCATTCATTAATTATCTATTTTTCAATAAATTACAGCATAAATGTTTCCATTTCGTTGTTCAAATTTCTTCCCTTGTAATTGAACTTTCTTCTTTCACTTTCACAGGTAAGTCGACTGAAAATAACGCTTGTCTTTATATTGACGCTTGCTTCGGACTAATCAGGAGTTTTAATTCGATGGAGTGGGTCTATCGAATCGGAAGGTAAGAGGCCATAAAAGGGGCGGAAGAGGAGGGAGAGAGAGAAAGAGGGAGAGAGAAAGAGGGACGGAAGGAGAGAGAGAGAGAGAGGGAGTGAGTGAGTGAGTGAGTGAGTGAGGGAGGGAGGGGGAGAGAGAAAGAGGGAGAGCTGTCGAACGACCTGTTGGGAGAAGTAGGAAAATTAATGGAGCGAGATATTGAGATATTCGAATGAAGTGGAAAAAGTTTCGATAGTCGGCATTTTGAAATGGGAGGTTAACTCATTTGGTGAGATTCGGAAGCGTTCGGAGACGCTGCCGCGGTATGAGACAGGACGGGAATGGAAAGGAAATGGGGGAAAAGTGGAGGCGGGATGGAGTTGAAGGATTAGAGAGGACAGGGGAGATGAGGGATTCGGATGAGGAGAAGAAGTAGGAAGTCAGATGGCAAGGGGGAAACAATGGAAGGGTAGGAGAATGGGTGGAAGAATGTGGAGACGGAGGAGAGAACGAAACGGGTGGAACGCGTTGGCTTTCGGTGAGAAAAAGGCTAAGGGAAGGAGGAAGGAGTAATTGAGGAGAAGGATAGAAGCTAAAGCAGGCAGAGAAAGGAGGGAAGGGAGATCGGGATGAGCAGGCAGGAATGGGAATTAGGGGGGAATAGGGAGGGAATCGGTTCAGAATTGGAAGGAAGGAAAGGAGGGAGATGGCTGAGAGGATTAAGAGATAGGGAAAGAGGCTGGGAGGTGGTGGACGGATTTAACGGCAGGAGGAATTTCCGGTGGTCAGGTGAGCATAATTTAGGGCATATTGGGATCGGAACCGGCCATGGAACCTTCCCTATTATTAGTTTTTCATTAAACATCCGCGGAATGACGAATGCCCCATGAACTGAATGAGCAAGGGCGGCGGCGAGGAGAGGGCACGCAGCTCATTCACGCGCGGCAGGGAGGGGTGCGCGATAATGGGAATGGGAAGAATGGAGTATTGCCAGTGGATAAGAGCGTGAATGCGTGCATATTGGATCGGGATGTTTATTACTGGTGGATGGAACTCGGGCTCTTTTGAGATTGATAATAGCGCAATGGAATCGATCATTCCATCCACTCGCTTCAGCAGCTGTTTCTCTCCTTCGCTTTCTCCTTTCACCCGCTTCCTTTTATTCTCCCCCCACCAGCCTCCCCTTGCTAACTCCGTCCATCTCGTCTCTCTCACTCACACAGACTCCACTCATTTCTTATTCCTGTCGCCTATATCCCTCTCCCTATTCCATCGCTCATTCCCTCCTCATCCATTTATCACACCACTCGTTCACTCCCCATTTCCTCCTCTTTTCCTTCTCCGTCCCTCTCTGCCTCTCCCCATTACTCTTCACGCAATTTTAACCACCTACCCTTTCCGTTGCCATAACAACCACTCTCTTTCCCCCAATTCACTCCGAAGCAACTTTACTCCCTTCCGTTCTTGCAAAATACGCTCACGAAATTAATCGCTGCGTCTATGCCGAAAAATATTCACTTTTTTCGAATTAATTTCGTGGAAACGTTTAATTTCAGTATTGCCTCAGGAAAATTAGCGTATTATTCAATACAACTCTTTATTATTTTACTATCTTAATTCAAGTAAATCCGAAATATGAAAGGAATAATGAGTTATAGAAGACAATGGGGAGAGAGAGGGAAAGACTTGGAGGGAATGAGTGGGAGGGAAAGAGAGGGTGGAAAAGAGACGAAGGGAAAGAGAGAGAGGGAAAGAGAGGGAGGGAAAGAGAGGGAGGGAAAGAGAGGGAGGGAAAGAGAGGGAGGGAAAGAGAGGGAGGGAAAGAGAGGGAGGGAAAGAGTGGGAGGAAAAGTGTGCGAGGTAAAAAGAAATAGGGAGAGAATGAGGGAAAGCGGGAGGTTTGGTGGGAGGTAGAGAAAAAATAGATTAGATATGGCCTTTATTTGAGGCAAGATTGAGATTAGGAAGTCCCATCTTCCACCTAACCCCTTGCAATGATACAAATATAATAAACAATTCTAGAATTAATAATAAGGCAATAACTGTATAATGATATAATAACCCACTTCAGAAAAACATCCACATAGAGGCAGAGAGAGAGTGCGAGTGGAGAGAGGGGGTCAGAAGTCCGAAAATAGGGCTAGGTATAATTTTCTACGTTAAATATATGCCAAAAGAATCAGTTATAGGGCTGCATACGGGCAGCGGAACAATTCGCCTCTCAATCCTTGAGAATGCTAGAATTAATAAAATTCAGATAATTACTCGTCATAATAAAGTACTCGTAATATCAAAATACTGTTTTAAATAATCTTATATATACACACACACACATATTCACACACGTTTTCATGGAAACTATTCTACTTGAACTACTCTAGTGAAAACATTAGTGTTACAAGATCCTTTTACTTGTAGGCAAAATACGAAAATTTTAAATATTCCCATACGCCTTCCATATTATATATATATATATATATATATATATATATATATATATATATATATATATATATATATATATATATACACAGTGGAAACCGCTTAACACGAAAACGGATAACGCGAATATCGGTTAACACGAAATGCAGGCTCGGTCCCTACCGGTGCCTATACATTTCAACGTATATTAGTTCGTTTTACGCGAAATGGTTAACAAGATATTTCGGTTAACACGAAAAAAAATTTCGGTCCCCTGAAAATTAATCCCCGTCAAATTTTTGGGATAACACGAAACGACCCACTCGTTTCTTAGAGCCACAGCTGTACCTCCTCCTTCCCCCTCTCTTTCAATAGGCATGGTTATTAGTAGACCTCAGAGAAACTCAGGCGCCCCCGTTGAGAGGGTTGCTACCGAGATTTCCTTGGCAGCAATAAACTAAATTCTGGGAACTACCATCTTCGAATTGAAGGAAGGATTTGGAGGTGCAGATTGTTATCTGTACTGTACCTTCCCTTTCCCCGTCTTTCAATACGCTCAACTTCTCACTTGCTCTCGTCTCTAGACCCCTATGCAGAACAGTTCTACTCAGTTGATTCTGAATTTCCGTTTGAAACTGTTAGCGAATGTGAAACGAATGTGTGAGCGAAGTTCTTCTTTCTTTTTCTGGATCATTTATTTTTATAAAAGATAAAAGACCCACATAAAAATGGCTAGTAAGGTGCGTAAGCAAAAAGCAATACCGCTGAAAGTAAAAATGAAGCTCCTACAAGCGGTTGATAACGGTGATAGAACCAAAACGGACATCTGCAAATATTTCGAAATTCACTTTTCAACTTTGTCAACAATTATAAAAAATCGTGATAAAATAACATCTGTGTTTGAGAGAAGCATGTTTGAACCGGGACGGAAGCGTCTACGCACGGCAAAGCACGAGGATTTGGAAGCGGCGCTGATCATCTGGTTTAAGCAAGCAAGAGGCCAGAATGCTCCAATTTGATGGCGAAGGCTGACGCTTTAGGATCAGAATTGGGAATTGAATTCAAGTCTAGTCCTGGATGGTTGGAGCGGTTTAAGGTGAGGAATGGGATAATTTTTAAGACTGTTTCCGGCGAGTCGGGTGACGTCTCCCGTGATATGACATCAGAGTGGGTACCTTCTACCTTGCCTAAATTATTAACAGACTTTGCGCCTAAGGACATTTTTAATGCTGACGAAACCGAGATTTTTTTTCGCTGCCTCCCAGAAAAAACTTGAGCTTTTAAAAATGAGCAGTGCTCTGGTGGAAAAAAATCTAAAGAGCGCATTACGGTAATGGTGGCTTGCAATTCAGACGGTTCTGAAAAAATCCCTATGTTTGTTGTAGGTAAATTTCTGAATCCTCGCTGCTTCAAGAATGTAAAGAAGCTTCCCGTGGAATACACCGCAAATAAAAAAGCTTGGATGACGGGAAACAATTTTACAGACTGGGTTAGGGCATTGGACAAGCGCTTTTCACGCCAGAAGCGCAAAATAGCTTTAATTATCGACAACAGCCCTGCTCATCCAGAAGTGGAAAAGCTGAAATCAATTAAACTGATCTTTCTGCCGCCTAATACAACAAGCGTATTGCAGCCATGTGACCAGGGTATTATAAGAAATCTAAAATGCCACTATCGCAAGTTATTACTCCAGAAATATTTATCTAGTATTGAATCAAATGAGGAAATTAAGCCCGTGACTCTTTTGGATTCCTTGTATTTTTTGTATGCCGCTTGGAGGTCAGTTACAGCGAAAACAATCGAAAATTGTTTTCGCCACGCTAGATTTTCCTCTTCGCCATCAGCAGATAGGTTTTCTGGACAGAATGAAACTGAATCGACTACGGAAATTAGGGTAAATACATCTACTGAATGTAAGCGAAGGAAATTCTCCAAAGCCAGTCAAACTGATAAAACCCGGTTAAAAGGCCGGATAAAAACAGATGAACCCGGATAAAAACCGGATAAAAACCCAATACGTATTTCGGCTACAAAGTAACCATCATCAGGGGTTAAAAAACGGGGGGAAGGGGGACTTGAGAGAGGGCAACTGAAACCAAGACCAGTGGCACGCTCTCAAGTCCCCCTTCCCCCCGTTTTTTAACCCCTGATGATGGTTACTTTGTAGCCGAAATACGTATTGGGTTTTTATCCGGTTTTTATCCGGGTTCATCTGTTTTTATCCGGCCTTTTAACCGGGTTTTATCAGTTTGACTGGCTTTGGAGAATTTCCTTCGCTTACATTTTATATATTTGCCAGTGTAGCTCGCTCTCTTTTACTTAACATCTACTGAAAGTGAATTGTGCGATATCTTCGGTCGCGTGTCATCTGTAATGAGATTGACAACTGAAATCACGCTGAATATAGCAGTGGATGACCATACTGCCGCTACACCACTTTTAACAGACAGTGACATTGTGGACATTGTTAAATCAAGTGAAACAAAAGAAAATGAAAATAGTAGTGAAAGTGGAGATGACTGTGACGACGGAATGTTGTCAGTGCCAAGTGATGCTGATATCCGTGGAATGCTAAAAAGTGTTCGTCGGTTTTTAGAAAATCAAACAGATGGAGACAGTTTGTATGAGACGGTTGATGATTTGGAACAATTTGTGGAAAAAAAGATCATTATGAATGCTAGGCAGAAAAAAATTACGGAATTTTTTGTTAAGAAGTAGACAATTAAACTACTTTAGCGACCTTGATGATAAATATTTGTACATTGTTTTTATGAAATTATTGAAATAAAATAATTTTTGTATGTATATATGTAATGAATAAATTATAAGGTTTTCATTATTATAACTAATTACTGTGCTGTTTACATCGCATATTTGTTATGTCAATATTTATTTACGAGCTTATATAAATATCTCAAATCAGTCTCAAAAAAAGTTATCATGAAATTCGTTTAGCACGAAATTCGGTTAAGACGAAATGTTTGAGCTGGTCCCCCACATTTCGTGTTAAGCGGTTTCCACTGTATATAAGTTGGCAGGCTGCCGGGGGCGTCGAAGAGACACACGTAAATAAACACGCACACAACAAAGAATCGCAAGCTTATCGGGCCTATGCCCTTCTTCAGCGATAGAGTAACTGAGAGTATGTATATATATACACACACACACACACACACACACACACACATATATATATATATATATATACATACATACATACATATAAGCTGAAATGCCCGGCATCGTTCGGGAAAGCGATTTCTTTGAAGTAGCAAACTATCTTTATTGCTCTGGGCCCCGCGCTTTTGGTGATCCCAAATTTCTCAAATTTGTTATTCGGAGAAAAGATTCATACGTGATTTTAACTACCACCTAAAGAATCCATTGAAAAATTTTATTCAGGCATGTGCTCGTTGGCGTATCTCAATGGCGAATCCATCATATAATCAAGGCAGACTGTCTTTCCAAGAATATTTGGCGTATTCGAGCAGTTTTATTAAAATAGGAATTACTCCGTTGTTTACATTAACATTTACTATTTTATGTAATGTATTGTAAAGCTTTACCATTAATATAATTATGCATTAACATATTACTTAAGATCCACATGGATGCGTGCACCGAAGGCTTTAAAGCAGCAATAAATTTATGTAGATTATGTCAATACTATTAGCCAAAACGTAAGCAATAAACAACATATTGGTTACCGAACAAATGTAAGTATCGTTAGTAAGTAAGAGGTATCTTTTTATGTTGCGGCAAATCTTTCAATGTTAATGGTAAAAGATAACAATTTTCTAATATGCCTTAAAAATCAGTTGATTCACTTTAAATGTATTCATAGACGATATTTAGGCATGTATCCATTTGTACCCTTTATCTTGGCGTTGGCTTTTGTTCCCCGACGGCACGCCCCGGCATGGATTTTCCTTGCATTAATCTTTACATGGCTCTCTCCATTTGAATAGGACAACAGTTAAGAAATTTAGCTTTGTTGCCGCCTGGAAAACGGTCATCTAAACCAATAAATTTTGCGCTTAAAGGAAACTTTCGAGCGATTTAGCGTGTAATACGGCAAAACATGAACAGAATTAAAATAATCAGTTTTTCATGCGTAAAATAAGCCATTTTTCGAGATTGTAAGTTAATATTTAGGTATATTTATATCCACATTAGCAGATTGAAGGTTAAAACAACAAAACTGAAAAAGAGGTCCGAGAACGAAATAAAACACAGATACCAGAGGCTGTCTGAAAATAATCTAAAATACTAATATCATACTTTACATTTTGTTTATAATACTGCCTTGTAAACAATATTTGTTTTTCCTCCATGTACTAGGATGGTTAAGTTACGTGGGCTAAAATCTATAATAAAAATCTAACCTGGATTTATTCCTTAATTTTGGCACAAATGTAACACTCAAAAGAACTGGTGCACTCTGGAGTTTACCACTTCAAAAAATCCAAAATTTTCTGCCTGCAATACGCACGGGTGAACCATACAATCAAACTTATCTGCAATTAATTAAGTTTCAATATATTACGTTTGACGTTGCTACAACAATAATTTCGATACTTCATAAAAAGTGCGAAGCGAAGAACGTAATTCTTTCGTCTATTTGAAGTTTTAAAAGACGCTAATTCAATCGGAGGCAACAATGCGAGACACCTTGGCAACACCCAAAAATAGTACAAAAAAGCGATAAAATTTCGAAAAGAAATTCGCGTTTCTAACAAATTTCTCCGTAAGATATAATATAGTTAAACCGTCGAATAACGCAAAAATGGAGAAAATTGGTTGATATTTACGTATTTTGACGAATGAAAGAACTAATCTTGCACCTTAAAAATCAAAAATCCCGTGTAAACTTATGGGAAAATATAATTGACTCCTGGAATCGAATCCGGAACGTTTTCCGGGATGTTTGAGTTTTATAGGGACCAACTTTTCGGATAGTTGCAAGGAAAGTAGGATTCTGTACTTACTAAGTAAAAATGTTGGATTATATTTTTTCGGTCGTCGTGTCACTCAACAATAAACCTGAATATAACAATATTCGTATCTGAATAGCCCTTTATTTTATAAAAATCTAATTTTAATTTCTATTATTTTCACCAAATCAATGGTTCAAATAACAAACCATACCAAAACAAAGCGGAAGAATATTCTCAGATTCAAATAAGATCAATTTCAAACGAATGGAAAACATCGATCAAAGAAATAAAAGGCTTGAAGAGCAAAGGGTGAGGCAGGCGAACGTCAGAGCAACAAAAACTACTGACTAAAAGTATTAAAACAGGAAAAAAAGACTGTGACAGGCTACTGTACTGTACTTGTACAAGAGAAACTTATGACCAAAAGGATTTACGACTTCAAGAACAAAGCAAGTGAAAGATATCACAGAAGGTACAATAAGAACACTTCTATAACAATTCTTTAATTTTAACGAAAACAATCTTTAACTTCTTCCTTTCCTAAATACCTGTATATACACTTTGCTTTCTCTTCAACTGGACATTTATATTCATCAATTAAGCCAGATACACTTATTATATTATAATAACACTTTTCATGTCATACCAACCCATTTTTTATCGCCCAATTTGATTTCAAAATCCGGGAACTCATTTTTATTTCGCGGGTTTGACTTTAAAATATATATGTGACAAATTAGACCCACAAACTCAGCCTTTGCATGAAATCACGTATGGTTAATCTAAATTTGAAAATATCATCAAAAGTGTTTTCACCGATTGCATCCCTAGAGCTTACAACTTCTGCCCAAGGTTTTAATGTATTTGAGATTGATGACCACATAATATAATGCAGTTTCTTCCACTGGAAATCAATTCGAGTGACGGAATTTTAAAAGTTTGTTTGTTATGATTATTTTATAAAAAATACAATCGCCAAATTTGTAGATAAAGGTTGCGGAAAATATGAGAAGCCATAAAATATTGCATACCATTAGACACTACAATAAAAATTAACCTGGTTTCATTACTTGCTTTTATTCTCATATCTTGCTCAGTATTTATTGTCTTGACTTAAAAAGCCGAACAAAGTCAGGTACATTCAACTAGTGTGTATATCATCATCATCATAGGAAGCCTGTCCGTAGACAGGTTCGTGATTATTCATGGTTAAACCTGGTTCTCCATATGCTCCTATTTTCCGCTGTCCTCTTCATGTCTTGATAACTCTCTTTCCTTTTCAAATCGTCTATCAGCTGAAACATTCTTCTACATCTTTCCTTTTTTCCATCTAGTTTTCCTTCTAACACGTCTTCATTCATACTCTCTCTCCTCAGGTAATGTCCAACCCAGTTAGCATTCCTCTTTCTAATAGTCTGTATAATCATTCGCTTCTCTCCTACTCTTCGTAGCACTTCATCGTTTTTCATCCTATCTGTCCATTTATCTTCAGCTTTCTCCTCCAAGTCCACATTTCAAAGCTTTCCAAGTATTTGATGTCATTTTTCCTTAGCATCCATGTATCTGCACCGTACAAATCTATACTCCACACATAGAATTTTATGAAATTCTTGCGGATATCTTCCCTTGTATTTTCTCGTAAGTAAGTTTCTTTCTTCTGAAAGCCGCTTTTCCTATTCTAGTCCTGATTTCATTCGTACATTTTCCTACTCTTGTTATGATGCTCCCAAGATATTTTTATTCTGAAACTTGTTCTAAAGGCTTTCCTCCAATACTTCAGATGTTCAGATTCTCTTCTTTGCTTAATATTCGAATGACCTTGGATTTTTCTATTTATTTCCATACCGTATTTTCTACCTGTTATTACTAGTCTATTTATCATTTTCTGGAGTTCGCTAGAAGTATTTGATCTTCCGCATATTTTACTGTTCTTATAATTCTTCCTTCAATTTTGAAATCTCTTGTGCCTTCTAACGCATCTTGCATTACACTTTCTCCATATATATTGAATAGGGTCGGCGATAGGCAGCAGCCCTGTTTACTCCCCTACCGATATTTACTCCGCAGGTGTACGCATTCTCCAACCTGACCTTTACAACTTGATTCACTTATAGATTCTTGGTCATTGTGTGTGTGTATATATATATATATATACACACACCAAGCACACACACACACACACACACACACACACATATATATATATATATATATATATATATATATATATATATATATATATATATATATATATATAATTGCTTGGTAGGATTCTACTTTTATTTTTTTAAATCGACGATTAAAATCAACGTTTATTTTTCCGAGATATTTTTGACGAATATCGACGCTTAAAATTACTACTTGGTAGAATTATACGTTTATTTTGTTTTGTTCTTTATGAGAAAAAATATATTAATATCTGCTTCAAGGCTTTTACTGACTGAATCTTGATGATTAAACCAAATCAGGACCTTGCATATCGTTCACGAGAATATTATTGTTGTTCTACCACACTGAAATTTAGTATATATTTAACCTCAAATATCGTAAACTATTATTTCTAAATCGAGATATTTTTGATTTCGTAGAGTAATTTATCATATCGCGTCATATACAAATATATAATTTCGTCAATGTAGACAGTAAATTCTTTACCTCTTGAAATCCGAACAATATGCTGTTATTTCGCCGAAAAAATCTTTAAAAAAAGAATTTGCTTGTTGAGTTTAAAGGCTTTTAGACATTCGTTGATGCCAATTAAGGACTAATTAAGGAAAACATTAATGATATAATTATCATAATAATATTTTAGGGGTCAAAAAAGAACTATCTAATACTTCATTTTGTGTCATTTGATATGCTTCATCACTGAATAATATATTCTCTTTATTTAACATAAAATATATAGAGAGAAAAATTAGACTTAATTATTCAGCGCTCAATTATCAGTCTAACATGATTATAATGTGTTTTTACAATCGGAAAAATATTTTACAACAAATACCAAATAAATTATTATCCTTAATCCCTCTTCAATTTTAAGTAACGATTGCCAATTTGTGCACCTTTTTTAAACTATTATATAAAAATTGAAATTAACTAACCTGTAGCAAAAGACGAAAAAGCCAAAAGCACGAGACAGGAACAGTCTTCCCTGTATAGCTTTAAGGAAAAGATTGCCAAAAGATTGGGTTGTGCATAGTGAGAACGGGTGAAAGTGCATAAAACAAGGTCATCTATAGGAAAAACCTTGAAAGGTTCGAGAAACATTTGTTTCCGGAATACACTCCACGGGTTTGATGAGTGTAAGGGGTAACAAAACGATTAGCGGGGGTTGTCTTCAAACGACCACCGAAATTATTTTCATTCGAACCTCCTTTCAGGCCATTAAGGCCGTATTAACAGGGGTCGAAGCAATCTCATCAGACATATCCATCACCTTATCTGTATATAAAGTCTCGTGGAATATCCCACCAATAGGTAGGCACTTATAATCTCAAAAACCACAAAAGAGCCTAGAAACACGTGTTCTCAAATGTATTCTGGGACCTTGCGGTTACCTGATTGTCCAGAGTAGATGTGTGAGCTTTTCAATATTTGTGTGTAAGAAAATACCCTTCATCCAGTACCACTGTTAATTTAAGCCCAGATAAGGAACGAAATCGTAGTTAGAAATTAATACTGCGAAAATAGTAACCAGAAACGACTTAAATACTATAATTCAGAATAGGTTTTGGACGCATACATTTGCGTCTTGTTGCAAAATCGACGCTTATCAAAGACTATTCATATTCGTCGATTTTGAAAATTTATTAAAATCGAAATTTTTCGATTTAAATCGAATCCTTCAAAACCTATATTTATTTATTTATGTGTGGCCAATTACCTTAACGTACGAACCCTTTTATTTTATTGCATCAAGCGGAAAAAATTATCATTGCAAAAGTTTCGGTCAGCGAGCTACTTAATGACTCCAATTTGAACTCCTACGCAAATCAATGTCCGGAAACGCGATCTTGAAATTAAATCGACCACGACAAGCAAGCGGCTTCCATTAGGCTAGCGAGAATGTTTCGGAGAATTGCTCTCACGTCCTCTTGTAATTGACCCAGCGTCAAGGAATCGAGATGGCTGCGACCCCTCCCGTCATTAACGACGATCTATGCGAAGGGACGAGAAAAAAGAAAAGAGGCGCCCTTCTTCTCTGTTGTTAGAGGAATATCGCGTGTCTGTACAAGGTTAGGAGAGAGGCGGCGCTGGAAACGGCGCCAATGAATCTTAATCCCGCGGAGTATATGGCAGGCCTTAATAATGCCGCAGCACGCGAGAAATTCCTTCGAATCATGTCCCAGTCGCTCAGACTGAAGCGGCCGCGAGGGATAGTCACATTCAGGATACTTCCAAGCAGATACGAGGGAATGGGGAATGGAGGAGAATGACGGAAGATGGCTGGAGAGAATAGAAGAGGGAAATAGGGGCGAAAGGAAAATGTGGAGCAGCGATGAAGTAACGAGAAGAGGATATGGATGGGGTGTGACGGAGGAAGGAGGAGATAGGAAAAAGTAGATGGTTGAAGTGGAAGATTTCGACTGGAGAGTGAAAGACGGAGAGGGAGAGAGAAAAGTAGACAAGGAATTGGTGAAGGGTAACTAATGATTTTTCTTAAAAATTCATTTTCGTAGTGAATATTATAAATAAATAGAGATAATATGATAATGTTATTATGAGATCATTAATAAGAGAATTAAACTATTGAGAAAACCGGATTTGCACTTTTGCTACTAAGTAGTCATACTCAGTGGCAGCACCGATTGTTTTTCCTCAATTTTTAGTTTCAAACAAAGGTGCACCTTACCATTTTCGGAGATTACGTTCCTGGATATTTTCTGGGTACATGAAACTGTAAACGTCAGGTAATGAAAAGTAATGGGAAACATTGGGTTCGATTCCTGTATCTGCGGTAATGGACCGTATCACAAATGTTATTCCGTTTTGCCGACTATAGAGCATAGATACAAATAGAGAGTGGGTTACAAAGAGAATAAACAAAGTAGCATGTATTGAAGAGAAAAGGCAAGAAAATCTAAAGAGGCATTCTTCTTTATGATGGGGATGAAGATGTTTTAGAAGGGGGTTAGTTGTGGGTGGAGGAAGAAGGCGCTAGCTTATAAAAAGCTGTTGTTTGAAGTCACCCTTTGCATTGTTTTAATTTTTGATAAATTTATTCATCACAGAGTCAATGTTTTTGTTGTTGATGCTTTTTTCCAAGAATGTATCTACCTTTGGCAGTTAATTAAGTTTTTAAGGCTCTATATATTCACCTCCTCACGATCGTCTGCAAAATATCCTTTTGGCAGATTGTCGTCCAAAACCCTTTCTCATTCTCTAACGAAGAAAGACCCATTTAAATAAATAGCATGAAAATTTTTTCGACCTCCATTACAATTCTATGTGATCCTATCAGGCTCCGTGATTTTTTAATGCGAAAAAGCAAAAAATGATAGCATGAAAAGGCAAAAGTAGTTTCTTCTAGGGCCTCTACGAATAAGCAAAACCGACTATGTATTTCACAAATTTTAAGGTAGTATTTGATGATAGTTAAGGAGATTGGACTCAATATATGTTAAAAAAGTTAATTTGGGAATAGAATACTTAAGGTTTGAAAATTAACAGTCCCTATTATTTGCTTGAATTAATCCCTTTTACTAAAACCCGTAATATTTGGGAATTACTTCGAATTGCTCGAATATAGCATTCAAAGATGTATTTTACATATACGTTAATGTTTGCATATAAGTTTTCACTCACGCGAAAATTTGCTGTTTTTGTTTTTTTTTAATTAAAATATCGATAACTTATCTATGAATATATTTTTTTGGTAGCATTACACCCTATGACGTTAATTTAAATGATGAATGCAAAAGGTCAATTTCTCTAAAAAACCTGAATTAGTCACCTTCATAGTATAATTCAATCAAGAGTTAATGATTATCTTCATCAGCGATTAGCGAGTTCATTCATGTCACAACTACATTCATAGTGGGTTTCTTTTTTGTGAGAACGGTATTTCATAACAATAAATTTATGAATTAATAACATTAAATCGACTTCCTCTCCTTTACGGAATTATTTTGAAATGTGTCAACCAAATTAAACTAATTGCGACTCTTAAATTGATGGAATGAAATTGTCATAAGATTCTAAGCACACAGGCATTAGTTATAAAATTGGGATTAATGTTGAAACAAGAAAAACGGTCATAGCAATTTTTTTCTCTTTTCAAAATTAATCCTCCTAATCGCGAGTCATATGACAGCGCTTGCAGGAATTTTATTTTAATTAGAGATTTATCAGGGACTAATTTTTGGTTTTAAAATGATCTTCCAGCAATCCCATATACTATATAGTAAAGAATATTATTTAGCCTAACTTGTTTATTAGTAGGTTGTCCATTTCTTTCTTGTATATGTTTGAATTTTTAGAAGTAAAATTTAATAAATAGACATTTTATTTAGAGTATTTATTTTTAGCAATTTTTAAGAACAATATTTTTTAGCATTTTTATTAGAAGCGGTGGATAGGTTTGTGTAAAAAGAGCATTTAAAAAGTTTTTTTTTAACGACCTAGTATCAACGTCATGCGTATAGAATCTTTCCAATCACGTACTGATGTAATGGAAACTAAAGTCGAGTGCCTCTTTGGAACGTTACGGAGTAATTCCATCTCCAGGGCAATCGATCCCGATCTCTCTCGCGAAGTCATGAGAGAGGGTTATAATGCTCCTAATACGTAAATTTTGAGACCTTACAGATAAGATTATATGAGCTCCGTATTCTTCTTTAATTTCATCGTTTCATTAATCTCTGTTGTTAGAGAAAGTGAAGGGAAAAGGAAACGACGCCTATCAAAATTTCATACGTCTTATGCGATATTATTATTCCTCCGAGGCTCTTTCTTCCCGCTTCCCTTTTTAAATATTGAGCGCCAAACAAACTGTTAAATGCCTTAAAGACCTTTTATGGCGCAAACGCATAAATTGGTCTCCCTTTTTCCTTTCTCTGTCTTGGCCTTTTTAAACCACCAGACCAACCCTCCGTCCCAGTGATTCCGCTTTAAAGATCCTCGCCATGCACCCCTCTCGATTCGCCTTCTTTCCTAGCCTCACCAACGTCCCATTCCTCACTTTCCCTCTTCATTCTCTTTCGCCTCCGCATTCTACCTCTGTTTATTTCGCCTGAGCTTTATCCTCTCGAGCCCTTCTATTTATTTCTAAGCCTCTTTTGTCCTTTTCCACCGTCTTTGCGGGAATGTAAAAATTTTAGTGTTTTTATAAAAATGGTCTTAGGGCATCAAAATGTAATGCAGAATTCTAAATTACGTTACCAAGAAAAACATTATTATATTTCATCTTTTCTCTTATATAGCTAGATATCATTCAACACAACGAAAAAAACCTGTTTAGGGTATGCAGTTTTTTAATATGAAGACATTGTTTATTAACCATTTAGCGTGTAAAAATTACTGGGATAAGGAGTTTTGTGGAGTTATATTAGTTACAAGAGAAATGATTCGGAAGTTATAACGATTTTTTAGTGGATTACTGACATTTCTGACAAAGAACGTTATGATTTGGAGTCATTTCCTCTCGGAAAAAATTGTAGTAAATGTTAAATTTCAAAATTTAATTTTTAACAATTTTCCAAAAATTGCGATTTACTGTACAGGTTTTAATGCACATATATTTGATCATACAATATAAGGTCAATAGTAATATTTTCGTAATAGGAATTCCATACACTACGAGTGGTTACATTATTTATGATTGATTCATTCTTTTCAAAAAGAGATCACATTTAATAGATGGGCATGCATTTTCCTGGCAGTAGTGATTAACGAAAGCGGCCTTCGGCGAGTAATGCTCGAAACACCAAGCATTTTCATTTATGCGCACGCCAAGAGCACGTAGCAGGTTCCATTCAGGAGAGAGAGAGGCCGGAGGAGAAGATGCCGGGAAAAAAGGGACGAAGATGCAAGAGAAAATAAGGAGGAAAGGATGAAGAGAGAGAGAGAGCGCTCCTGTAGATCTTCCGACCCGGTTGAGTAGCTACTTCCCTCAGCCCCCTCCTTCCTTATACCTCGTGCAGTCTCTCGCCTTTCCTCTGTGTCGCCTCTTCCCCTTCCCTCCTACGCCATCTCCTTTCTCCCACCCCACCGGCGTCCTTTCCCTCGCCCGAGGGGCTCGCTTCCCTCAGTCCTGCACCTCCTGCCCTCGAGATCTCCTGGAAGAAGCCGACCCTCCAAGCCGCGGCATAAATATCGCAAGGGCCGCATATTCGGAAGGGGCCGAGACCCGGGACGCCCGGGACCCTCTTTATCACACTCCTGCGGGAAAGAAACCTCCCAACAGCCCTCTAAACCCCTTTCCCCGACATTAGCATCCCCGTCTCACCCTTCACTCTTTCTTATCCCACTCTTCTTTCCCCGAATTCACCTTATCCATTCCGCCCCCCACAACATTGGCCTACCCACCGCCACCCAATTTTCTATCATATTCACTCACTCGTGTAACAGACGAGTTATTACGTCCTATTTTGTGTTGCAGATAAGATTCATCTTTACCGTAATGTGTGCCATACGTTGGCTGTAAGGTTCCATCAAATTCCTCGGAATTCATTTCTCACCCTTTATATATTATCCTCTCTCTTTCCCTCCCGTTTTCCAAGCACTGCTGCGGCTTTTCCCTTCCCTTTTCCCTACTCCCCACATCCATCTTATCATTTTGGTCTTATGAAGAAGAGAGAGAATTTGGAATGAGTAAAGGGAGTAAAGGTAGAGGAGTGAGCGAAAAAATCACTACAGGAAAACTTAAAATGGAAGGAAATAAATTCCCGTACGGCAGTCTTCCCTCTCTTTTTTAAAGCTCATTCTCTAGTAATCTCTTAACTTTTCCTTATCACCCTCTTTCTTAATCATTACTACATTTTCTAATACTCCTCCCATTCACATTTATTTCTTTAATCGTTTCATCTCCGCCCTTGTCTCTATTCATCCTCACCATTTTCGCGCTCATTTCTCTCATGACTTCGGCGACGTCCTCCGAGGTCCCAACAGCATCTTGGTGACCTCTGTGAAGAACGCCACCCTCATCTTGAGCCGCCCATCCTCCTCTTCATGCCGCCACGACCATCCATATGAAAGGCAGTGCGGTTATTCTTTCCCTGCTCGCCACTATGCAGCACTATAGCTCAACTCACCTTAAGAGTAAAGGAATTTCAGCGTGGAAGGGCAATGGATGAGGAAGATAAGGAGAGAAAGAGAAAAGGTAGAGAGAGTAAGGAGAAAGTGAGTTGCCTACTTAGAGAGAGAAAGGTAGAGGGAGAGGGAGGGAGAGGGGTAGGGAGAGGAAAAGGAAGGGGGAGGGATGGGGGGGAAGTGAGAGGGAGAGGAATGGAGAGATGCGTTACGCCATCTCATCCGCACCTGTTTCCATGTTCCCACTCTTGAACACCTTTTTTCAGTCCAACTCCTTCCTTTCCTCCTCTATTCCACTCCACGTAATGGGCAGCCGGTTCAACCCTCTTCCCGCAGGTCCCTTCGCCTCCCCACTCCTTCCTACCCACCTCTTCTCCCCCCCGCCTCTTCTCCCTTCCAGCCCCTTCTACCTCCTAGCCTCTTCTCCCTCCTCGCATATTCTCCCTCCCCGCATCTTCTCCCTCCCGCCACTTCTCCCTCACCTCCACTTCTCCCTCCCCGCCTCTTCTACCTTCCCGTCTTTTCTCCCTCCCAGCCTCTTCTCCCTCCCTTTCCCCTCCTCCCACCCCTTCTACCTCCCTTTCCCCTCCCCTTCTCCTCCTCTCTTCCCTTCCCCTCCTACCTCCCCTTCCCCTTCTCCCTCCCTTCCCCCCTCCCTCCCCTTCCCCCCTCCCTCCCCATCCCCCCTCCCTCCCATTCCCCTCCTACCTCCCCTTCCCCTCCTCTCTCCCCTTCCACTCCTCCCTTACCTTACCCTCCTCCCTCCCCTTACCCTCCTCCCTCCCCTTACCCTCCTCCCTCCCCTTACCCTCCTCCCTCCCCTTTCCTTCCTCTCTCCCCTTCTCCTCCTCCCTCTCCTTTAACTAACGTACATTTCTCTTCTTTACATTCTTACCATTCCTATTATTTCCGTTCTCCTTTCTCCTCCCTCACATATGGCCCCTCCTATCTTCACCCACTCACTCCTCTCCTCCCTCCGCCTCGTAGCACATTTCTTTTTCAACGCCTTTTTCTTTGATGTCCCTCTCTATTTCTCTTTCTCCCTCAGATTGAAGACATTTCACTTTTAGATCCGAAAAGTGCCCTCTCCCTATATCTACGCCCCCTCTTTTCGTGGTTGCCACCTCTCACAAGTTTTATGGCCATAAACCAAGGAGAAAAAACATACAAGGAAAACATTTCCGATCCCACCATTTGATTATTTTTGCACGACTTTTTTTTAATTATAAGTTGCAGTTTTTTTAAAGTTTATGTATTTTGTTATTCAAAATCAGGCTAGAATGTTTGAAATGAAATGTGAAGCATAGTTGTACCCACCGATGAGGTTAGCCCAGGATGAGAGCGTTAGGACCTACTACATAGGGCAATAGAGGCTTTAATTAGAGTTGCAGTGACACCTTCTGCCAAACGATACTGGCGGATTTCAGAGAAAAATGTAAAATAATCGCATCACATACAAATTTTTCGTTTTTTCCCAGTGCTCAAATGTTAGATTCAGTCAGATGGCCCTACACTTTCTTTCATAATTCGCTTGCTCTAATTTCATTTCGAAGTTCCAGTCTTTATCCTCTTCTCTTCGTCTATTACATTATGTACGTCATACAAATTTATCTTTATTCACGTTTTCTCTAGAGCCTGTCCTAAAAACTTTTTCTTGTTATTCTTATTATTCTCTATTACGATCTATATCGATTCGTCTCTTTTCATTCGAAGCCTTATCTATCATTCTTCTCCTTTGAATATACTACAAATTGCCTACCTCTTAGGCGCTTAAAAAATCCAATTATGCGTTCGGTTTGCCCATCTGTTTGTCTGATGGGCTAACTCCTAAACGAAAGCAGCTAGAGACTTTGGGTTTCCCCAATTGATTTAGCATTATGTCAGGTTTTACAAGGTTTAACTGTCTGCCTGTTTAATTAAAAACGTCATTTACTGTCTGTTTCAGCAGCTCTTTTTTTGCTTGTTTATCATTGAGGTAACATGAAAATTTCTGAAAAAGCCGGAGAAAAGTTCAAACCCGGATCTTCCGCTTGTTTGGCAGATATTTAACCTTTGAACTACCGAAATCGGTACAGAATCGGGTATTTCTTCTGCTGAGGTCAGGCCAGCCAAGCTGGTACAAATCCCAAACGTATATCCTCAATGAGGAGCGTCCAAGGAAAATCCATTTACATCCCCATAGTGAGATGGCCAGATATACACTAATGAAAGTGTTGGTGAAGTTTATATGCAGATAGGAATATGTTAGACAAAGATTTCTGAAATCTGAACTGATTTCAACGGAAATACACGTTTTGAGGTTCCCTGAAAACATTTTTCCCATTTTCTCGATAATGTCTGTGTGTGTGTGTGTGTGTTGTGTATGTGATAGCTTTATTGTGGGTGCTCTAACTCAAAACTATTACTCAAGTCAACGCGAAATGTTATATTTAACATTTTTATAAATGTCAGAAGGACTGATTAGTTTTTGGTAAAAATCGGTCAAACGAAAGTGGATGTTTATTCTTGTTACATATCCGTCATTTTTAAACATTTGCTTTAATATTTGGTAAATGTGAAAATGTATCGGGATAAAAGTTGTAGGAAATGTAATTTTTTACAATCTTGGTTTGAAATACTTTCTCATATAATGTTTAAGAGATATATTTTTGGCCGCCACCGCCACGCCACCTACCAACTACTACTGTTAGCAATTGGTGCTTAGTTAAGTCTTAGTAACGCTCCTTTTTCTTATTTAATTGTTGGAGCTTTGTGTCTATATCCAATATCAGAAGACTATGGTTTGAGTTTATTTCTGTTCTTTGTAAAGTCTAAAATTTTCTTGCAGTTTCTTATATTATTTATTATTATGTAATCTGAAATTGATGGAATAAAGCGATCCGAAGATCTTATGCAGGCAGGCATAAGCTGAAAAGTTGGGAACAATTATGTAACCAATTTTGAATTTTTAGAAATAATACATATTTGTAGAAAGTCATGTGGTGGCCACATCAGATTTTTTTCATGAATACAATACTTTCCCCTATGCTATGTATATGGAGATAGTAACAAATCAGATTTATTTCTACATCTATTTCTTAAAATACAATATACCTCTGTACAGTACAAAACTATCTATGTTTTTAAGGCGACCTTCTACCAACTCCTGAATGGTTTTTAAAATGATTATCTCTGTCTTTTTAAAAAATGAGGCACTTTCGAAGAGAAAACTTTCGGGCATAACTTAAAGTTTGAGTTTTATGATGATTTTTGGGTTGACTACATTTTGGTGTTATAAAATGAAATGTGGCGGCGCTTTTAAAGGGAATAGAGCGAATGAGGAGGTACCTCTGAATGAGAGAGAGGGAGAGAGAGTGAGAAAAGTGAGAGGAAGGAAGGAGGGGGAGAGTGAGAGAGATGAAGAGGAGGATAGAGGGAGATAGAGCGAGAGTGGAATTTCCAAAGATTTTTTTCAGCCGAGCATGTCGCTTGGGTTCGTAACGGAGCGAGAGAGACTTGGAACGGAACGGGGGACGTGGGACATTTGATAACAGATGCAGCCGAAGAATAACGGACGAGCTGCCATAGCAGCTGACGGTTTTCGGTGTATCATACTCTTTAATAAATTCGAGCCATCTTTCTTCTCAATGGGGCTTTGCGATGATTTTTCAAAATGTCGAAACAACGCGACATCAAGTAGGATATAAGGGACTGTTTACGCTTCTGCAGTACCGAAAAAATCTCAATGGATAGAAGATATACATCAAGAGTCAGAGAAAGTAAAGACGGCTCATATTTTTTAGATAAAAACGAATCGCACTATATACGTTTTCTAGGTAAATTTTTTTAACGTATGTCGTTAGAAATAATAAATCTCCATGACCTTTGATGAGAATTTTAATTCACTTAAGTTCTCATTGCATGGGAAGTATAGTTTCTGGTGTTCTGTTATGTTACAGATTCAGTATGTCCGAGTGATAAAAAATACTCTTATAATAAAACTTGGTTAATGATGCACATTTCTTAAGCAATCAAAGCTTTTCGCTTCACAGATAAAGTCTATGCCAACAGAAAAACTATAAACTGATATTTTAACCTTCTCTTTGTCTGCATGATCATCATAATCACGAAATTTGACGACTTGATCTTTAAAATGACCACCTATGACTGTTGTCTTTTAAAGTGTTTAGTATCCTCACGAAGCGGGAGGTGATCTATTCTTGTCAAATCATCATGATTATCAGTAAAATTCTTCATTAATAAACAACCTTGATACGGAAAATGTGATCACAAATTTTGGGGAAAACTGCCCAATTTCCTACCGATGATTTCAATAGTTCCAGCTGCTATGAACGTTAAAGCTATGAGTAATGAATTGAATTATAGCCTTAAGGCCTGATATGTATTTTTATTTTAGAAATTTATATCTTCTTTTTCACTTCCATATACTTTAGTCTGTTCAAGTTTTGTCTTCCCACTGTTCTTGTCCTACACCACTCCTTGATACGGATATCTTACTCTCCTCTTCATTCCCTTATGCTCTCTCTTCTCTTCGCCCCTTAAAACGTTCCTATACCTTTATTCTCACCATTGCTCCTGGCGATAAATCTCTCGAGGCAAGTATTCGCAAATAAAAGTAATTACGACCTAAAAAAGACATTCTTTTTTTTCGATTCCGGTCGTCGTGAGCAACATATAAAGAGTGGTCATCAAGTCTTTTCTGCTCTCTACAACCGACGGCAGATGCCTTTTCAATGAATGTATCGGTATCTGAAACTACTGTACTTCGGTTTAATTATTTAAATTTCTAAATAATTGTAAAACGATCTTTTTGAGGAGATAAATGTCATTACTACAAATAATTTGTTCGATTTATTTTTTCGTAAATAAAAGATTCTCGTAAAAAATGCATTTCCTAGTCTAAATTTACGCCAAAACAAGCCTAGATTATTGCAGCGATTGCTATCAGAAATATTTTAGAGGTATAATTGTCTATACACTAAGAGATTGATTTGAAATTCGATGAGAAATTTCTCCAAGTCATAAACTCCATCCACGAATTTTATGCTACAATTATTACGCGCTAAATTATACATTTCTAGAATATTCAACCATCTGTGCGTTTCCAACTCTTAGATGTAACTTCTCTACTTTAGTTATTAAAAAAGGACACGAGACGCGAACATTTTTATAGAGAAATGGGAGCGAAGCTGAGAATCATCGGCCATATACATGTGAGTAGAGGAAAAAAGAAAAAGGTTGAATAGGGAGCAGTTTGCGGTGATGGGAGTCCTTAGAAGAAGTGAAAGGAAAAATAAGAAGAGATATAGCAGTGGAAGCGGTGAATATGACCTCTGAGATATAGAAAGGGTCAGATGGTATGGACACGCTAAAAGATTGCTCAGGGTGAATGGCGTGGGGAAGTAAGAGTGAGGTGATCGCAGGGGAGATCTAGGTATAAATGTGAAAATCGGATGGGTAGGAAAAGTGGGAGGATGAGGTGAGAAGATAGGTCGTTTTGAATGTAGTAGTAGGACAGAGAAATAAAATAATAGAAAAAGAAAAGCGGGTTTACAATTCATGCTAATATAAGTACGTATAGATCGATGGAAAAAAATACGATGAAGAATAAATAGGAATCGGAATGGGAAAGAACCTGTTGAACTATGAACCTGATGAAGATTTTGTGATTTAGGAAAGTGAATAAGGATGTGCAAGAGCGAAAAAAGGTGAATTTTTCTGAGGGGAGCAGAGTTGTAAGGGTGGAATTTTTGCAAGCGGTAGAAATATGAATTTAAACAGATTCATAAAAATAACCGATTTAAAAATTAAAGCAAAATTGTTTTAATGCCTGAGCTTAAGTTTTGATACTCTTACAGTGATATGAACTTAATTATTATTTAATCTACGAAAGATTATTTTGAATATTTACCACTTAATCTTATAAATTACTTCAAATTATCTTTTAGTTTGACATTTCTGCTTAAACAGGTTCAAAATTAAAATATGATGCCCAAAAATATTTGAGTTTCTCAATTCATTAGGAGGATTTTATTAAATAATTAGTTTTAAGTGGCTACCCACAAGGTACTAGAGATGTTTGTGAATTTTTTGGAATGGAAATGTTTTCATATTGATGACGGGTATCAAAAGTTGAAGTTCTAGAAAGAAATTTTTTACGAAATAACCAGTGAAGTCAATTACGTTGTAGTTGAAATACGCATATATTTTAATAAATATTTTGGTGTCTTTAGAGGTAAATTGTTTAACTTATTGCATGCGTTAGTAAAGCTGGTGTGGTTAATAGTATTTTGATATCCCGGCAAAGTAGTAAGAATTTGTTGATATCTTAATGAGAATCAGGAGAAAAATTTTCGATCTCTTACATTTAATTTCAATGAAAAGTGTTGTTTTTCCACTCATTGTAAACGAATAGATAATTGTTTTTGTAGTGAGAAGGGTTTTTTGCTGTTTATATCTCTCTCTCATAATCTTCAATAGACTTTTGCTTTGGTGATTCAAAAATCCTGATAATTTTTCGTTTTCATCTTATTTAGTATCTCTCATAGTTATATTATTTAAATAACTTTTTTATAGAAAATATATGATTCATCTTTCCCTGGAGATACTTGTTTTTTAAAACCTAGTAAATTTCCTTCTCTCATTCTATCCATCCCTTCCTATATAAAATTTCCAAATCTCTTCCATGTCTTTCCCTCCACCTCCCTCCAACTATCTCTCATATTATTATCCACTCTTTGAAAACCGAGATGATCGAAGAGATTTTAATTTTAAGATGGTGTGATAAGATTTAAAATACTCCTCTTCGCAGTATCTATACTATATTGACGCTTCTTCCTATGATATATCATCTTATATATAGGAGGACACTAATGTTTATGCGCTTCCAGATGAGTATGTGGAAAAATTCATATTTTAGCAGGGTTTTGGCCACATAGGAAAAGCACGTAAATAGATGCCGAGGTTCATATATTTGTTTTTTTATGCCATGATTAGGCACTTCTAGATAAGGTGGAGGTTTGAAATATTTTATATGGGTAGTACTATGTACATAACTGACTAAAAAAAATCGAAAATCCAAAAGAAGTTTAACAATGCGGCCTCTAAAAATTTTCAATTTTTTAAACATATATTTAAGGATTATTTATTTTTGAATGTGTTACGAAGCTGAAATATTTGGTGTAGGTAGAATTCGTAAAATAACCGAATAGGGATTATAGAAATTTTGATATATTAATTAATTTGGCTGTTAAAAAGGGGGTGCCGGTGGTGTAGTGGTTAGGACGCTGGCTGCTACTATCCTGTTGCTTGAAAAGGCAGCGGGCACGAATCCTGCGCAAGTAGGATTTTTTCCAAGGTCGCCCGGCCATGTTTGTGTGGTTTGAGGAGACCGCGCAAATTCAGCTGTTCCGTCCTTCGGATGGGACGTTAAGGCATTGGGACCCCTGGTGTTCTTCGTAAGAGCAGGCAAATACCGGCACCGGGTTTCCCTCCTCCCTCCCCGGTCATTCATTGCACTACTTTTGGGATACCCATTCGTGCTGTAAGAGAGGCGAATTGGCTGGGCATTCAAACAAACAAGCATTTTATATATGTGAAGTGTCGTCGGTGTTTTCTGACCCCCTGACAAAACGCGCTAAATAAATAAATATATATATATATATATATTTAGCGCGTTGAAAGCAGCTATGCTAGTGGGCTCGGAATACACGCATAGGTCTACGAACGCACGTCAATTTATATGAGATAATGTCATATATATATATATATATATATATATATATTTAAATTCAAATTATTCTTTTTAATTTTTATTTATCGTTACAGTAAAATTCACAAAATAGCCATAAGGTGTACGTTATCCTTAACTCTATTGCTGCTAAAGTGATAGAAAACCAGCTCGGAATACAATGGATAGTGAATGATGCATCTATATACCGCAAGCTTAGCTCGATTATTAATCTCAGAGAGCGAATACATCTCGGAAGTTTCGTGTAACTCAATATGACATTATCTCATATAAATTGACGTGCGTTCGTAGACCTATGCGTGTATTCCGAGCCCACTAGCATCGCTGCTTTTAAAGACGGATGACATATCGATTATGCAATCCGACGTTCATTTCCGAAGCGTTATCCTTTTTGCTTCAACAGGGCAGCAGTGTATTGTAATTGCGTCTGAGTGTACCATATCGCAGGATTACTCATGTAAACGGACTTTTTTGTATTTTTCGACAACTTTTCGTGCGCCTCTGGAGAGATGCTCACAAACAACTGTCGTACCTTTGTCTAATCGCTTTGTCCCACTTAAAAATATCTAGGTCGTCAGACGTTTCGCCACTGTTGTGAAGCAAAGTGTGCAATGACTGGTAGACTCTAATGAGCGGAGAGAAAACTTTTATGGCTCCTGCGAGGACAATGCGGATATGTTTTGAAGAAGCGGGGTAGGACTAGCATTCGTTTCGTAATGGAAATTGAATTCGGGAAGCCCAGTCCCAAGCAAGTCATTTTTATGAAAACACATTTGCAACTTTAGGCATCTATTCAATTTTTTTTTACGAAAATCGTTGTGGTATGAAAGTGATTCAAGCTAAACTGCTTTGTTAAATTATAATATATGATTATACTATATTAGGACAAGAAATATTTTCTTTTTAATTTCACGGTCAAAATTTATACATCTCTTATATTTCTATCATTATTATTGTTTACCTATAATTAAAATGCATCTGTTTAAGTGTATTGAACACAAAAGTCATTCCAATAAGGAACCGAGACAATGGAAGTGGAATAAAATGATATTTAACTTTGGCCCATCTTGTCACATCCAAAACCGAAGCCTTTAATTTGGTTTTTTGCTGAAATGGTGATTTTTTCTGTAGTTCACTTACATATTCCGCGTTATCTACACCAGACGGATATTTATACAATTTTGAAGAAAATTAGATATAATCGACCGAAATGTCTGCTATATTAATTTTTAAAATATATAACTTTAAAAAAACATTTTTTCAATTTAAAAAACATTTGTATGAGGGGTGTAGCGTAAAAAATCTTGAGAAATGACAATGGTATCAAGTGCATTCAATAAAAGTTAGACATTCAGTGAAAATTGAGTTATGTATATATCTCTTAATTTTTTAAATATAGTAAGCGTCAAGAGCAGCAAATCAGGTATTTAAATGGGCAACTAATAAAGAAATTGTAGCAAGTAACAGTGAACACTATAACCTAACATGATTTCTAAAACTGGGAAATGATCTTGAATTTAATGAATTTCTTTAATAAATTCATCTATCCATTATTAACTAAACCTTAAATTAAATTAATGCATAAAGCAGTATTTGCTACGTTATAATTTATAATCATAAAATACTAATGAAATGAGACAAATGAAGAGTTGTACATAACATTTGATAGAAAATTGGACAGGAAATGCAGTCAGAATGATGTGATGTTATGGATACCACAATGAGATACGAAGAATATGCATAAAATACCGAATATATGATATCAAACGAAATGAGTGATTGTTAATTTTCATATCGACGGGAATGAACTGAAAACAATTAAGAAATACTTGGTATTGGTCGCTGTTAGATTTCTCAGCGTCTACCGTCAGTTATAGTTTAAAAAGAGGATTTAATGGGAAGTACTGCTCTAATTCGTCTAAAAATAAAATTGATTGGTCACAATTTTTTATTAAGATTCATCAACATCAACTTCTGTCAAAATCTACAACAAAATAGTTGACCTTCTTTATACGTGCTGCCAGATGGACGTGGAGAAGTAGTAGTTGGAATCGAATTTAGTACAGGCATACCTCGTTATAACGTACTGATGCACTCCGGTGTTTCGGTATGTAGAACAATAGTACGTTAAGCGAATATAGGAATTACCTGTTAAAAGGGGTAGTTAGGTTCCAGACTGAAGCTTAAAAGGGGTTTTGTTTGCCAAAAATACCCCATTAGTGTTATATCAAGTACTAAAAGCATTCATATATTTTAATAAGAGGCGGAGTGTGTGTGAATGGACAGGATTTCTCGAAAACCAAGGAACGTATAGACTTAAAACTTGACACATTTATGATGAGATCACGAGGATGTGCACGTCGGGGCCAGAATTTTGATTTCTGAGAGGGATGGAGGGGAGGGAAGTGTCATATAAATCATACCCAATAGCATTTCTTGAATAGAAAGACACTTAGAGACTTGGCACAATTACTAAAGAGACCTTGACGATGTGCACCTCGGTCCCAGTATTTGGATTTTGTGGGCAGGATGGGGGAAGGGAATAGGGGTGCCATACAATTCATATCCTACAGCATTCCTCAAAAACCAATAAACTTAGAGGCTTAGTACTTTGTACAATTACTAAAGAGACCTTGAAGATGTGTATTTAGATGCCAGAATTATTATTTATTGGGGGAGAGGGAGGTTTTATACATATCATACCCTGATTGACGGCCGGTGTTAATTTTTTTGAAATTACATAACTTATTTGAATATCCTTAGAAAAATATCAAATTTGAATCTATATTTCATTTGTTCGTGTCAATTAATGGGGAAATATTGGTCACCTATTTAAAGATTGCCTAGAATTTGAAATAAATATTAGAAAAATTCGAAACTGAAAACCCGGGGTATATCCCGGGTAATTAGCTTCTTAATACATAAACAGTTCATTAAATAGTTTAGAATGCAAAAAAATTCGATAGTCCCGGAGTTGTTTTGTGGTTAGCTGGCTTCTCGTGTCGCTAAAAGTTGAGTGTTTTGAAACCCTTGGTCCAAAATTCTTGATGAAAAGTTGACAGTGGAGGAGGAATGGAAATAAAATTAAAGTTCAACAATAGTATTAGCCCCATCGGTTCGGCGCCATGATGACTCCACAAAACAAGCGCGGTCCAGCATGCGCATTCTTGCGTAAAAGCGGCGTACGGGCGATTCTATTACCAAGTGAGCTTTGCTCAGCAAGGACAAATTTCCACGTTTTTCACATTTAATTTGATATTATATATCGATCAGTGTAAAATCATATAAAACATTTATTTATATCGCAGGAAATGCATAATAGAAACCTTGTGCCTGATGAATTTCGACAACATTGGTGCCGATCCTTAAATACTTTCCAAAATAATTTCTTTCCGTTTCAGGATCGTGTTCACAGTTGATTTAGAAAAGTTTATAGACCTTCGAATTTCAGTTATCAAAATGCTACTCTCATATTTTCTAATCATACTTAGTTTAGTAACTAAATCTTTCTGCACTTTCTTCTGAGTATTAGAGGCATCACCAACACTTTTTCTTTTATTAATAGACATGTTTAATTATTTAATTGCTTAAATCTGTAAAATATATTTAGAAATCGCAATTCAACTTGCACCGAACCAAAAACTAAGAGACAATTCGATGTAAACAGAATATTCTAGAGCGCACAATACGCAGCTTCTGAATTTACTAAATTTTACTCGGCGTCGGTGTACGCTTCAGCAAATTTGGCGTCCCGTACGCAAATTGTACTGGGATCTAGGTATCAATGTTATAAGTATATTATAGCGAAAAAGCGTTGTACGAGGGTACATAAAGCGAGGTATCCTTGTATTTATTTATTTACGAGCAAACAGTATTTACTGTAAATTTCGGAAAATCTAACATTTTAATTAATCATCTGTTTAAGTTCGAAACGGTTGTTGGTATACTCGGACAAAATAGTCCTGCTACATTATAATGAAAATAATGGCATACCCATATTGTATTATTTCGTTGGTTCGGAAGTTCAAATTTATTTTGATTGTTTATTTAGCGAGTACATTCTGTTTAAAAAGATTTTGAGTAATGGTTCAATAGAAATAGTGTGTAATACACAAAAGTATGAATAACCATGAATAGTAAAGGTTGTTTAATTACGACGATATATTAAAAACTACAGTATATAACATAATATAACATTATTGCACAGATAGGTTATGTTAAAGTTCCAGCACCGCATAGGGGCCAATTTTGAAACTATAGGAGCCATATTCAATTTCTACCTTTTAGATTTTTCATTACGTAAAACCGGAATTTCCGGTATAACCGTGAGGTGTAGTCGTTAGGACGCTGGCTGCTACACGCCTGCTGTTCGAAACGGTAGCGGGTACAAATTCTGCTAAAGAAGGATTTTTTCTAAGGTCGTCCGGCCCCCTGTTTGTGTGGTTTGAGGAGACCGCGCAAAGTCAGCGTTCAGGAGCGTTAAGCCGTTGGCCCTCTTGGTGCTCTTCGTTTGTCTCTTCATAAGAAAAGTACGCTAATGCCGGGACCGGGTTTCTCTCCTCCCTTGTGATCGTGTTAGGTGTGGAAGGAATTATGGCTATAATAATCCAGGAAGTTGATTAGCAAAAATGACACACACACACACAAAGTACCGTAAGTAGGGCGGGGCATTTGCCCAGGGTGAAACTATTTAAGGGGCGCAAAAATTACAAATAGTAACTAAATAAACTAGGGACAATAATTTTTTGAAGGAGAGGGATAGCATATTTAGATGTTTGCCCCGGGAACTAAAATAACTAGTTACGGCGCTGCACAAACACAGCGGTACTGTAAATAACAGTATTTTGATCTAGTTTTATTTGCCTATTTCTTTATTATTCAAATCATTGCATTGTAAAAATTTTGGACTGCATATCGAATATTTCTTGCATCGAAGCATAAATCTGTATGGAGGATCAGAATTGAGAATTTCATGATTTTAATTTGTTTTTGTATATTGATAAGTAAAATATACTTGGTCTTTGAGAAAAATAGCAATCAAAACAGCGATATATATGTTAATGTTATATTTAAATTATATACAATAATTGCAATGATTATAATTCCAAGTGGTTCTATGTATACATATAAATTTATCTTTGTAATTTGACCAATTTCATTGTTACATTATAGCAAACTAGCTTAATTTTCCTTTAAATATGACGGGTATGCGTGAATTAAGTAATAAGTTCAAATTGAAATATAAATTAATGAAACTAACTTTTATAGGCAATAAAAAGTAAACAATAAAGATAAAATTCACATAATTGAGTGTTACAGAGAGTAACAAGAAGTCATAACCAGAACTAATGCAGACTGGTTTCCTAAAATTGACATCCCGACTTCATTACTTATGTTGACAGGAAATGTTTCAGTATGTGCTATTCATTCCAAGAAAATCTAATACCATAAATAACGCTTGTAGTCCATAGTCTATCAATGATAGAGAAAAATTGGTAAGCAAATTATTAGAGTACTATAAGTTTTAAAATACTAAAAACAATGTCAAAACCTCTTTCTAAAATTATATATTGCATGTAATTTTATAAATAAAGGAATTTAATAAATGTTACTGTTTTTACGCTAATATTAATGGATAAGTCCATTGCTGAAGTGCTGCCGTAGCCGAGTGGAGGAGAATGCAAGTAATGGTATAAAAATGAATTTTTTAACCAACTTTTATATGGCTAATACTTTAATATGAATAAACTTTAAAATATATTTATGATAACTTTTCAGCTTGCATGGGCGAAAAAAAGTGTCTACCTACCAGATGTTGAGTGATGTGGGGGTCTCTCTATTTCATCTTTTTACTGTTGAGAGAAGGTTTATGTATTTCCGAATGTGCTACGGAGCTGAAACTTTTTTATAGGTAGAACTTGTAAAAAACGAACTAGGGATTATACAAATTTTGATATTTCAATTTGTTTAGCAGTTAATAATTCTTAAAGTTTAAACAAAAAGGAAAATGGTTAGACACTTAGCGGCGAGTTAGGGGGCTGAAATTTTTTAATTATTTAGAATTTTGTCTATTTAAACGAATAAACATTTCATCGTATCCATGAATTTGTTATTGCGACCGCTAAAAATTATTTAATTTTAAACATTTAGAAAAATGTAATTTCACTTCTAATTGTCCTATAAATTTAAAATTTGGCAGAAATGTGTAGCATTATTAACCCAATATTAGAAGAGTATTATATTTCTAAAATTGTATAAATTAGTGATTGTTTGACTTCATTATTGTTCCATAGTGAAAAAACGAAAACCGTTCCTGAGGAGAAATCTTTAGAATTAAAGAAATATTCCTCATGGTGGTATATCTCTTTGAAAATTTAATGTTTTTTCAAGGTGAGATGAAATGCTTGCAGTATGCAAGCACTAGTATGTTATATCCTTCTCCTCTGTAAATAACGTCTATATATAATCATATAGGAGGATACTAATGTTTAGGCATTTCCAGATGAGGTGGAAATTCGAAATTTTTTCTTTAGGTGGGATTTTGTGCAAAACCGACTAGAAAAAACGAAACTCTTGAAAACGTGCAACAATGCGACCGCAAAAATTCGCAATTGTTTAAACAAAATTTCAAGGTTTATATATTTCTGAATGAGCTACGAAGCTGAAATTTTTTTCGAGGTAGGATTTGTAAAAAACGAATTAGGGGTTATAGAAATTTTGATATTTTCATTTATTTGGAAGTTAAAAATTCTGAATTTTATGCAATTAGGTAAATGTTTAGACAATACGCGGCGAGTTAGTGAGCTAAAAATTTTAAATTATTTAAAGTTTAGCCTATATAAACGAATCAACATTTCACTGTATCCATGACATTGTTATTGCGGCCTTTAAAAATTATTTAACGAAAACTGGTCCAAAGGAGAAATCTTTTGAATTAAAGAAATGTTTCTCATGATGAAATATCTCTCTGAAAAATTAATGTTTATTCAAGGTGAGATGAAATGCTTCTACTAGTATATATCATTATTTATAGACGTTCCTTACAGAGGAGGAGGAGGATATATATAACATATAGGAGGATACTAATGTCCAGCCCAAAATACAAAAGCTACAGAGCTGTAAGTTTAAGTTTTTGTAGATATTATGGAAAAACATTTAGATAAAATGAGACTTCTCACCTAAGTGAATTAGTTCGACTCCAGAAATTCCGAAAATTGCGTTTTTTCCCCTAAGAAAAGCATTGCGCCATTTTTGTAAATTAATTTTGGGCACTTGCCCGTAAGCTAGAAAAATTAAATTTTCAGAGTTGCTAGACGGTTGCAATATCTATTATGACTTATTGTCAATTTTGCTTACAGTGTCTTGAGTTCGACTCCAGAGACCCCGGAATATCTCCCATAAGTTAGCATGGGAAAACTGAATCCAGTGTGTAGACCAATCTAATAAGTTTAGGAAGCTGAAATTTTGCAAGATTATAAAACTTTTCTCATAACCAACTATAAAAATCGAAAATTTGGAAATTGTAAATATTAGGGGTTGTTTTGACCCCATTTGCACATTAAAGTTCAATAATTTTTAAGTATAAAGGATGAACTAGGAAGCTGCAATTTTCAAATTAATTACAGAACAGCGCATTTACACAAATACACATTTCAATCTCTCCATATTTATATATATATATATATATATATATATATATATTGCGGCAACCGTTAAAAATGTTTAAATTTTAAACAATTAGAAAAATATTATTTTACTTCTAGAAGTGCTACAAATTTAAAATTTGGCTGAAATGTGTAGCATTAGTACCCCATAATGTAGAAAGAGTAAAATGTTTAAAACTGCAACATTTGGGGATTGTTTTAAACTATTATTTTTGCATGTGGGGAAAAACGAAAATCGCTGCGGAGATGAAATCTTTAGAATTAATTGAATATTTAATGATTAAATATCTGTCTGATAAATTAATTTTTTTCAAGGTGAGATGAAATGCAGTATGCAAGCACCTTCTACTAGTGTGTGTATGTATATATATATATATATATATATATATATATATATATATATATATATATATATATATGTATAAAGCGAAGTAAATATAAAAGTTGCTAATAATAATAACTCTTTTTACACTCCTCTATGGTCAAGCTTAGTTTTGTAATAATCGTCTCCGTGGCTACAATCCGATAAAATTCGATTTAAATCGCAAAGACGCTACGTTTTAGTAAAAATTCAAGACAATACGATCATTTCTCAAACTTTAATGATAAGAATTGGAATTTGCATTCTTTTACCCTTATAACTCTATAAACATTGCTCCGATATCACAATATCAAGATATTTTAATGTTATAAAGAACAAATCTTTACGCGATGGATTTGAGTCTTCCTATATAAAACAAATAGGTAAAACACATTCATGGAATCGACTCGGGACTTCAATTGTCGCCAAATAAAATATAGCCTGGAGGTGGGCTCTGGCAGTACGAGCTTTATACATAGTTTCATGAAAATTGGTCAATTAGTGCAAAAGTTGTTAGTAGAGGACAAAAATTTCCTTTAGAAACCAGCCTTAAAAGGAATGTTAATAAGGCGTAATCTTCAACTGATTACAATTGTCGCCGGTAGGTGATGTGGCGGTGACAGTTAAATAATTATTTTTAAAGATGTCTTGCACAATTACGGGGAAATGTTCCGAAGAAAGGTTATACAAAATTTAATTAGCTAAAACTTTCATTCCGTTACTTGTTTACATCTAATATTAAAGGAAATATTCCAAATAAATAAAATATCTCTGTAACAATGTGTTTTACAAATAAAATTTTCAAACAAACATTATAGAGATTAAAATTATCTATGGAGTTTATAATAAACAACATTTTTATTTATGAAGATTTTAAAGTTATATGCCAAAAACCAAAATATTACTAGGATAAACATCTACTTTCGCTTGAGCGATTATTGCCAAAACATAATCAGCTCTTTACTATAAAGTACTCTTTATAAATATAAAATTTAGTATTGAAACGAATGTAAGTTTTTCAGTTAGAGCGCCCACAAAATCCTATCAAATACAGACAGGCCGACAGACACAAACATCGTTGAGAATATAGTCAAAACATGTTCAGTGGACCTTAAAGCATGTATTTCCGTTAAAATCCCGAATTTGTTTTTTTTCCCGAAAACAATCCTTGATACTTCGTATATGGAGAAAGAAAAACGTCATTTATTACTTTCTCCATAGGTAGTAAAGGGGGAAAGTATTGTTTTCATGAAAAAATCGACTACGAGATTTCAATGGAAATACACGTTTTGAGGTCTCCTGAACACGTTTTGACCATTTACTCGATGATGTCTGTGTGTGGGTGTGTATGGGATAGCTTGCTGTGGGTGCTCTAACTCAAAAACTATTAATCAGGTCAACGCGAGATATTATATTTAACATTTATATAAAAGCCAGAAGAACTGGTTATTTTTTTTGTAACAATCGGTTAACCGGAAGTGGGTGTTTTTTCTTGTCACTTATCTGTTATTCTGAAATATTTGCTTTAATATTTGATAAATGTAAAAATATATTGAAATAAAAGTTCTAGGAAATTTAATTTCTACAACCTTTCTTTGAAATATTTTCCCATATAATGCGTCGTTTAAGAGATATCTTATGTTTTTAGCCGCCACCACCACGCCACCTACCTACGACTATTGTTAACAATTGACGGTTAGTTACGTCTTAGTAATGCTCCTTTTTCTATTCTTAATTGTTGGAGCTTTGTGGTTATATCCAATATCAGAAGGCTATGGTTTGAATTTATTTGTTTTTTTTTTTTGTAGTATAGAATACTCTCGGTTTCTTAAAATATTTATTATTATGTATCCTATTTGGGATTTTAAAATTACAGATATGGAGAAAGTCATGTGGTGATTTTTCTTTAATACGGTACAGGTCCGGAGATCGTAGGTCAACTATTTATAGTTTTAATTGGAAAAAGAGTAAAACCCTGTTAGTGGAAAAATAGTTTTTGACGAGTTATATTATGGAAAATTGCACCCCCCTCCAATTCCCCTTCCCAGAAAAATCGAAATTTTGGCCCTGAGATGCTCATCCTCATGGCCCCATTAGTAAGTGTGCCAAGTTTAAAGTTCTAAGCTTCTTGGTTTTCGAGAAATGCTATACACACACGCACATTGCCTTTTATTAATATAGATTTTGTAGGCTTAAGAATTCCTTGAGAGATTTTCATAAATTTAATTATGTAAGACGTACATTAATACGACATTGAAACACTGTTCCAACGGCTTTGGGGTGATATCAATTGGTTATTGCTCTCGCCTTATGCAATAATTGAGCATTGCCATGAGAGGCATTACAAAGTCGATAGCAGCTTAAAAGGGCAAAACCTTAGTAGAGAAACCTGTAACAGGAGAGCACTCGTCATTTCCTTGTGGTGGTTCGCTCGCTGAGTGGCCCGCGGGGCGTAGGCTGAGAGAAAAGAAAGAGTGACGCGCCGTCATCAGAGCACGTACTGCGAGAGTACAGATCGATTGATCGATTCGGGAGGAGCCATTGTGTGTTTGTGTGTGTGTGAGTGGCTGACTAACTGATAGAGAGAGAAAGACAAAAAGATGGAGAGAGAAAAAGAAAAATATTCGAGGAAAAAAAGGAGCGAGAGGGAAGGAGAGAAGGAAGATGGGATGAAGACTGTAGAAGTTTAAGAGATGGATATAAATAAGCCTTTACAAGAATAAAAGTGAAATGTCATATTAAAAATAATTATTTCGGATGCCTGAACAATATGAGTGTGAAAAACTGGAAACCAGATTAGGGTAGAAATGTTTCGTGAGAAACGAAAGTAAAGGTTTGAAAGTAAAGGACGTATTAGTATGATTGAAGGGGAACTGTGAATTGTTAATAGTCGTGAAATTGTAAAGAACTAAATGGAGAGAGATCAAGGAATTTCGTGCTTAATGAACATAAAGATGGAATAGGAAATATATGACAAGGATATTTAAGAAAACTATGTAGAGTGGGAGAAACTCATTTTTTTCTTGAAATGCTTGGTGTAATTATAATTTTGGAGTTATTTATGCCTAAATAGTACTTAGATACGCATGTTTCATTTTACGCAATAACTCTCCGGCTAGAATTTCCTTCCTCCCTTTAACGATAACAATGTCGACATTTCAAGGATACTTGGTTAAGTTGCTAAACTACATTTTCCATAAATGCCTGCTTTCTTCTACTCGGCATAGAAACATTTGGCTATAAATTCGCACCATATACAAAAATGATGGAGATAGTCCGTATGTCCCTATCTGGCGCATTTGTAATTGCATTTTAAATAGATTAACTCGAATTTCAGACTGGACTTGTACACCTAAAAAAACATTTTATTTTTATGGAAGAGATAATTCGAATCCATGCAGAATTCAGCCGAAAATAGTTAAAATTGTAAAAACACCAATTTTTCGTGGGATTCTTCCCTTAGTAGTGGTCGCTTCAAATTTCTCTACTGACTCACCATCCAATCTATCAGTCTCTTATTTATCATCCAATCTTTAATTCTCCACTAATTTCGGCATTCTAGACGGAAGATGACACTTACCTGTTCCTTTCCCTCTCTGTAATCCCTACGCTTATCCTTATTTACCCATTTCCCTTCTCCTGCCTCCATTGCCCGTCCCTCTCTTCTGCCAATCATTAACTCTCTTCCTTCGCACATTTTTCTTTCTGTTTCCCCATTCCACTCCCACCAATCCCCTCTGTCTCTCTCTCTCTCTTGATACCTATGTTTCTCTCTATTTCTCTACCTTGCTCACTCTCTCACCTCTTGCCTTGGAGCTGCACTGAATCCCCCGGGGCGCAATCCTGAGCCAATCACTGCTCGCAGCGGAAACGTGAGCTGTCACTCGTCGGGCAGACATCGATCGTCCTTCAAACCGAGAGCTGGCTGATCCTCAGCCCTGTTCCCTTCCCTCCCCTAACTTTCTCTCCCCTTCCCTTTCCTTGTACCTTGTACCCCATTTCCGCACGCCACCGCAGCTACTCTGAATGCCATCATTCAGTATCCCCTCCGGGAACAAAACTGTAGTCTTCCATAGAGGCGGCTAGAACTTGAGCTTAGGCCGTAATTGGTGGTCTAATGATTGGCTCATTTTTTATTTAGCAGGTCTCTTTATTTCTAAAGTTTAATTTTGTAGAAGTTGTGCGAAAGTTGAATTTATATTCTTCCTTCAGAAATGAGCTTCATATCTGTCATTCTTAGCAAAAAATCATTTCCAAAGCCATCTGTCTTCATCTTTCTTGATCATTAACTATTTATTTTCCAACGCTCCCAACAAAACTCAAGATTATCACGCCACTGTTGACGTCATCCTTCTATCCATTGAAAGAGGCTCCGAAAGAGCCTTCTTTCTTTCATCTCATTGCACTATATACACTGGAAAGTTCATTCTTTATATTCACGAGAAATGTTGCAGCTATATTTATTCTTTCCTTTTCCTTTTTTACCTCTTCCATTTTTAGCAGTTTTTCTTCACATTTCACAAATCGGACTTTGGTTTTCACCATTGTAAAATTTAAATTAATTGATAGCTCCATCTATTCAGTTTGTATTAATTTATATTTGCGTTACATGTATTTAACGATATTCTAAATTAATCTCTGCAATCCGGCTTACTTCAAATCATGCAGTGTGCGCTTCACATCCCATTTGTCTCTTGCAGAATTCTCCACTACCCGTATCTATTTTCTCTCTCTCTCTCTCTAGATTTTTCTTGACAATTTCATTTCGGTCGTTTCGTCGGTTCGTTTTTCTCCGTCCCCCGCTCATTCTACTGGAATTCTCTCCGCTCCAGCTGCTCAGTTATTCTTCGGTCCCGCGGCGCTGGATTCCACTTCTTCTAATGACGACTCCGCCAACTCCTCCGAAATGCGCCGTCTGATACTCTGAACGCAGTCTCGAGATCTCCTCTCGTTCCACATTCCAAAGATTCTTGAAATGCTCCCTCAGTGCCTTTCAATTTTTCTTTTTTAAATTGGTTATTAAACGTCTGTTCGTATTCGCTGAAGTTCTTTGTTGGAGTTCCTGTGTGCGTGTTACTTTTTATAGGGCTTTTGAATAAGTCCATTTTAATCGCGCATGATTCATTCATGTGATAACGTCAGGATGTTTTTCTAATACTTACTAACTTTAGGGAAGCAACAAATAATGCATAAAGAACTGTTTTAGAACAGGATCACACACGGGTATCTTTCGATTATTATAAAGAATTTCCATTTAATGTCCCTCCGTTTGTTATGAGAACGGATTTTTCTTTATTTTAAAAAATTTCAACTATCACTACTTTCTCTTATATGCAATTTACAATGTAAGACTGCATCAATAACACAAAATTTAATTTAGTACTGCCGAGTTCAATACACTGTTTATTTGGTTAGCTTTATGTTCAAAATTCGTAAAATTTAAAAAGCTTGAAAGGATAATAAAGCAAATATTTATTATGATTTGTTGAAAAATTTAACAGATCGATTTTATGCTAAAGGAATCTCAAAGGAAGGCGTCGTTCCTATTGACTGGAAGTTAGCGCATGTAACGTATATCCCTAAAGACGAGGACAAAGAGAATTTTGAAAATTATAGTCCGATTTCCTTAATTTCAGAATCCTGCAAAACTCTTGAGCATTTCATTTTTTTCTCTATTATGCGCTATTTTAATAGTCGTCCTTTGCTAAGCGAATGTAAGCATGGGTTTTGGAAAGGCAGATTATGTAAAACGCAGCTATGCGAAGAGAAAATTTCCAAGAAATATGTATTTGTATTGATTTTCGAAATGCATTTGATAAAGTACGTCATTATAAATAATTAGCTAAGCTGAAGAAATACGGCATCAATCCAAAGGTTTTGAGTTGGGCCAGAGACTTCTTCTCAATTAGAGAACGAATAATAATTATCGATGGCATGTTCTGTTAAAGTCGCGTCCGGTGTTACACGGGGAAGTGTCTTAGGAGCTCTCAGTTTCTTAATATACATGAAACATATCTGCTTGGTTTTTTGTAGTAGAATCAAGATTTTTACAAATTATATTGTTGTACATGGAAAGAAAATAAAATTGGATGAGCACCAGTCACTGTAGAAATATTTAAATGTTATTTCCGCGTGGTGCAAAGAATGAAAAATTCAAATTTTTTACCGTAAATGCTCCATAGTAACTTTCTGGAATGGCAACAACAATGAGATTCACTTCAAGTATAAAATCTATGGACTTGTGTATCCAAATTGCTGAGTTTGTTAAATATATAGAAGTCGACTATTTATCGCGATCTTTCTTAGAACATAAACATTCGTCGGGTTTTAGGCGTAACTAGCAATTAATTGCCACTCAAAATGAATAGTACAGAAAAGTATCACAAACGTTAGTTAGTTATACCACAGGTCGAATACGCTTCAAGTATATGAGATTTGTATTAAAAAGGCCACATATTTGAGTAGGGAGTTTAACGCAGGGAAAACAGATTTGTAAAACAAGTGTATGATCATTAGCTAAGCAAAATTCACTATTGAAGTATTTGAACCGGGTATTTATGGAGGATTGCAGGCTGAACACTCGATAGAGTCTTCTGGAGAAATATATTTCGGAAGGCTAAGCAGAGGAAGTTTTAGAAATAGTGGAACCAACAAAGTGCTTAGGTAAACCCTATCACTTGCATAAAATGCGTGAGATGGATTGTTGTATAGAGGGTTGTTGAGGCTAACTTTTTTTGCAGAAAAATACGAGATAATAACATCACAGAGAAAAATTATTAAGCACGCTTTGATGATATTTCATTCCCTGCCACACACCACTTAATCGAGTTGCAGGGTAGCATGTAGATGCAGATGCTATAAGACGTTTTCATAAATATTAAAGTAGAATCTAGAGTTTCAGGATTTTTATAATACTATTACGAATAATACGATGCGCCTTCTAAATATATGTGCGAGGTATAATTATGCCTGTGATCAGGGCCGGCCCAAGATACGGGCGAGCCGAGCGGCTTCCCGGGGCGCAAAAGTTTTGGGAGTGCCATCCCGATTATTTATCTATGCATTACTTGCAAGTGAATAAATATTGGATACCAATATATGCCGAGGAACAGGCTAGAGTATTGATGGCATTCCTTTTAATTTTTCATTATCAATACTTTTTACAGAGTGATGAATAAATTAACATGTAATCTGTAAATATCTCATCAAACATTAACGAAGGGGGGAGCTGGAATACTATCTCGCCCGGGGCGCCAAAATTCCTCGGTCCGCTCCTGCCTGTGATATTCATTTAATAAGTTCCACGGATTTTCCATTTAAATACTTTTCCTTTTATAAAGTAGTATTTGAGTTATAAGGTGTTTTTAATCGTTAGACTCGGCAGTAGATAACTTTGTTATTGATATTAGGATCTTTGTGGCAGTATACTATTTTATTTTTCAGTTTTATGATACACGAAAAAGGAGTAATAAATTAATGTACAAATTTAAGTTGCGTCGTGCTGATGTAAAATAGATGAAAGAAGGATAAAAAGATAAACTAGATAGAGGGAGGAGGGATAGAGAGAGAGAGAGGAGAGGGAGTGAGGGAGGGTGGGAGAGAGAGAGAGAGAGGGAGGGATAGGGAGAGAGAGAGAGGGGGGGGGGGAATTTGCGTAAAAGGGTGGAGAGGTTAGATTGGTGGAAGTGATAAGAGGAATGAGCTGATAGAGGAAAAAATACGGTTTTAAGGGAGCGTTTAATGTTGAGAGCAAAAGTTGGAGAGCAGTGGAAAATAATGTGGATTATTCCCAGAGAGTAAAAAATAATGAAGCTATGAGTGGCAGTATACGTATTTACCTCGTAAACTATCAATTAAAATCATATGTCTATCCTTAAAAACTCATTCTGTGCATTTTATGCTCGTGATATATCTTTTTAATTTACGCCATTGAGTCGTCTTACAATTAGTTGAACTGGCATTTAGCACAATCTTTCATCGCGTTTTGCTGATAACTGATATATTGTAATTTGGGAATAAATTTATCTAAACAGTTTTAGTTATATGGGTGCTCAATTTTATTGACGGTCTGATATACACATTATTGGTTTATTTGTATATTTCAAAGTTTAAATGTAGTTGCTTCCTTAATTATACCACGTTTTGAGTAGAACAAAAATGTGCTTTAGAATGTAGATTAGTTTAATTTTGTTATTCCTTAAAATACGCTGTATATGGATACGGATTGTTTGGAACATTTTAAATATGGTAACTCGACTCGGATAGTTCTTATTCTTCCAACTCTCCTTTTAATGTATGCTTGTTTGTTGGCATTAGCTGTTTCTACCTGTGACAGAGAGAGAATTCACGTTCAAGGGTTTAGCTTTAAAAGCACACGAAGAGAAAGGTATAGCAAATAGTTCCGGGCGGAGTAACGGTAGAGAAATGAATGTGATGGATGGAGGAATGCGAGCGCAGAGCGGGGGGAGAGAGGTCGAGGGAGCGACGGAGAGCCTGGGAATGAGAGCGAGGTAGAGAGAGGGAGGGAGGCAGAGAGAGAAAGATAGGGTCGGTGGCGGGATTGGAGGCGGGGTTTCAGCGGCTGCACCGCTAGCGGGGGCGCAGGTGGCAGAAGGGAGCGCCGTAGGATTTTGCGAGTGCGGGGAGGGTGGTTTATGGTCGCGGAGTCGGGAGTGTGGGAGAGGCGGATGGAGATGAGGGAAATGGGTGCCCGAATGGAGGTTAGGGTGGGTTTGGACGGAATGAATCCCGGCCCAGGGCTTTCTGGTAAAGGGAGGGGCCGATTGGGATAGAGGTTACGTATGGAGGTGAAGAGGAAAGAGGATGAGGGATGGAATTTTCGGGAGAGAGGCGGTCCGCGTGCACAATGCGAGCTGGAGTGAAAGGAAAAGAGATGAGACGTACTGGGCTGGGATGATAAAAAAACACTTCGGTGCATCAGAAGTGCCGTTGACCGTTGAACCAAATACTCGAAGATTGATTGATTCTCTTTCACTGGATGGATTCAATGTTTATTACATCGCTGCGTTAAGACTCTCCGAAAAAAGGTTCGTCCTTATGCGCACAGTATTTGGCTAACGCTTATTCCATTCATGTTCATTTTGTTATGTTTATTTCAATCTTTTGATATAGCATAAACATTTGATTATAATTTTAATTAGAAAAATTATGGAATTATTTGATGATATAAGATTGTGTTTATTGACATTTTTCTAACTCTGTTGATATAAACGTTTATTACTCCTATCTCATAATAGTATAACTTCTTTGTTGTTAAATGTATAAATTAAGATTAGGTAATTTTTATGAAAAACGATAATACACGAATGGAAAACTCCAGCAAGTTAAATGATATAATTAAACAGTGAATCCTCATGACAAATAAATGTGTTAAACTATTTCTCCATAGCTGTCTTTAAGTTCTTATATTCTTAGCCAAACGCTAATTTTCATGCTCATAATGAATGACGAATGAGTGAATTGTTATTGAGAAATAACTTTTCTTAGCATACGGAAGTAAATATGGAAAGCATGATAAATGTCGGGGAGAGGTTTATGGTGCATGCGGGAAGATTCTTTTCGGGAGATCGAAGGACGAGATTAAGGTAGAGATATATTGCAGGGAGAGAGATGGAGACGGAGAAATCAGGAAGAAAGAAACTCGTCTTTATTTTGGATAAGATCAAGATTACTGACTTCCTATTAAATGTGAAACTCTGAAAAAAGAGCAAGGAGAGAGGTTGAGAGAGAGAGGGGGGAGCGGGAGGGAGCGGGAGGGAGAGGGAGGGAGAGGGAGGGAGAGGGAGGGAGAGGGAGGGAGAGGGAGGGAGAGAGGGAGAGAGATGAGGCAAAACAAAAAAAGGAACCAATGAAAGAAAAGAGAGGGAAGAGACAGAATAGTGAAAAGGATAAATAAGGATAAATAGCCAGATCCAAATCAATCAATATAATTTCTTGTTCATACACGAAAGCGTATCACTCTTCCTCTTCCAGTTCCTCTTTGTGCCTTTCTAAATTCCCATTCGACTCTCTCCCTCACCTGCCTCCCTCGTCGCTCTGTTACGGACTCTCCCTCCACCAAAGAATCTTCGCACCACGTGGCACTTCCCTCTGTTGTCTCCGAAACGAAGTATTCCCATTTCCCCAACGGGTAGACTGCAGGAATTTCAATTAAGCGAGTTCGCGCTTCTTTCCTTCAACCCCGGTTCTTTGGCCTGAGTTTTAGCTCTCACCTCTCCTCACCAATGCTTCCGTGAAATTATTGCTGGGGTGGCGGCCTCCTTATCAGTCCAAGGGCAGGCCGTCCTATCACCGCATGATATAGCTCCTCTGTTAAATACAACTACATAATTGATAAATTACTAGGATATCCGCTGCAGTTTCGCTTGCACATAAATCAATAAAAATTAGTTATACAGGGTGTGGGAAAAATTGCACACACTAACAATGGGGACTTGTAGAAAACCTCATAACTAAGCAAAATGTACAAGGAACAAATTCTCTAGAATGAATAGATACCGAGATATGATAGAACGTTGCCAGTCTCTTTCATTCGCTTGTCCGGCCGGCAAATCACATTTATGTCTGGATAGCGGCGTGCTGGATACCTTTCTGCAGTGTAGGCCCGGTTACTAAACGCACTATGGATCAAGTACATATCATAGTATTCGTGCAACTTGTAGTCCATATCATTTTTCCTTCCGTGTTGACAACGTACTACTATGGAACGACTGCACAGTATGACAATAGGCCTGCATACTGCGCGCTGAGTGTTTATCACTGTCGTCAGTGGTATTGCAGTGAGCCATCTTTGTCTTTTCTGTGCCATACGTGACGTCTTATGATCCTTGGTCCTTTCATAGCATGACTGCATGCTTGCCCCAATTGACAGTTCTTTCTTACGATCATTTCTCTGTACCTATTCATTCTAGAGAATTTGTTTCTTATACATTTTGCTTAGTTTTGAGGTTTTCTACCCGTCCCTGATGTTAGAGTGCGCCATTTTTTCTACACCTTGTATACAGGAAAACCTCGATTATATGCCCCTCTTTCATCTGTTACTTTCTGTTAAACGTCACCCCGCTAGATTTTTTTGTTCAAAGTTTGAGCATACATTCATAGTACTAAGAACTACAGGGTGAGTCAAAAGTCGCGCACTATGGAAAAAATCATTTTATTATAACAGATGTTCAAAATGACCACCGTTAACTTGCAAACTTGAATTCTTTGTGTGAATGATGTCTTGACCATTATAAGTGTCATTTTTGTAATTTTACGACATTCTGATGATATTGCTTTTTTAATTTCGCCAATATTACTTTGGCGGTTCTGGTAAACAACTGACATCATATGATCCCAAAGGAAGAAATCGAGGGGTGTGAGGTCTGGTGAACTGAGTGGCCATTCAACCGGGTCTCCTCGTCCTGTCCACCTGTTGGATAACTGTTCATTGAGGTAGTTTCGCACAAACAATGCATAATTCGGTGGTGATCCGTCTTGTTGGATAAACGTGTTTTTCCTTTGTTGTAAAGGGACATCATTCAGAACATTCATCAAGTAATTCTGTAGCATATGCAAGCACGTTTTGACGATTTTGTTGTTGTTAAGGAAATAAGGACCTATTATTTGGTCATCTCATATTTCAGCCTACACTATAACCCGGTGGTCGTTTTGGCGTGAGTCGCTTCCATCAACTCTGAATTGGTCTCTGACCAGTAACTAAAGTTACCACTTAAATAAAATAATGCCTCTTCACTGAAGAAAATCGATAAATCTCTGATTTGAGACATCCACTAACAAAACTCTTGTCGTCGATCTGTGTATTCACCGTGCAGATTCTGAACGAGTTGCACTTTATACGGGTGAAACTGATGCTTTCGAAGAATGCGCATTACTGAAGTTTTGACTAACCCATGTTTCTTAACTTTCTCGTCGATTTTTTGGATTTTTGTAACTGTCGCCAAGACCCTCGCCGATGTTTCTTCATCAGTTACACTATTTGGTCTTCCACTTCGAGGACGATCAGCAACACTTCCGGTTTCTTTAAAACGTTTGATTAGTCGTTCAACAGTTGTCTGATCAATTGGAGAACGGTGTGGGTTCTGATTGTTAAATTCTTCGGAAACTGAACGTTATATAGCACCTGGTACCACAAACATAAACACTTAGTACACTGTCATCGTTGGATAATTTGTCAGCCATTTTTAGACCTGAAACAAAAAAGAAGAATTCATCCCTTGGTGCGCGACTTTTGACTCACACATTAGGCGGGGTCGGAAAAACCGAAAATGCCCGAATCACTTGGCGGTAGTGTGGAATAGTTGCCTTTTGACGCTCATATTTAGTGTGTAAGATCTTAATTCTGTGAGTTAATATCTTCTGATCTTGCAAGAGGCTTGAAATATCGAAATTTTTGCTAAAATGCCTAAAACGTGCAGAAACTCCAATTCCATCATTATTTGGGAAGCTGAAGTTGCTATTGGTTAACTCTATCGTAAACAGCCATAGAATGCAAATGAAAGCGATTGTACGGAGGTGCAAGGGAATTCCAAGTATGCAATCGCTCTGTAAAAACCCTCAATGACATATGTGCAGCTCATCGCTTGCTCGTTCTCCTTCAAGCGACTCAGAACTCACCACGTGAAGGTGACTGCACCTCGAGTTCCTCCCGAACCCACCCACCCACCCTACCCTTTTGGGTTCTAAAATAGTGGTCCCTTCCTTTCTACAAATAGGGAAATTGCTTTTGTTCTCAAAAGTCGACATAATATTTAGCGACTTTAGAGTTGCGCGATTGTATCCCTCTCTATCCTCAGCACCACAAACTTAGCTGGAAGCTTCAGCCACTAATTTCACCATGCGCTCAACCGCTTGAGTATGGATAGGAATAGCGGTGAAATTCCAAGCATTGGCTTGTGCCCCTTGAGATGATATCTTCTTCAGCGTCTCAGAAGGCACATTACGAAGCATTGGAGGGGGATAGATTTAGCATGATGACCAATCGATTAAATCTGTGTAATCGTGTGCTTTGAAATTAATTTAAGATACAGTGAATGGATGAACAGGACCAGAGTTATTGTAATTTGACCTCGCCTGAAAGATGCTCTGAACAGCCAGCTCGCTCACATTTGCCCTGTCATCGGTCAACATGGATAAGAGAATGTTTTCAGGCGAAGCAAAGAAAACATTGCGTGCAATGATCTTATCAACCACCTTGAGATACCTTTTTGGAAGATACCTTGATGACTGTATAAACTGCCAAAGGTGCCGTGGTCCATCTTTGATGGAGTGCTGGCATTATATCCTAAGCCAGTATGGAGCATAGACTTTCAAAATTAACTTTACAAGCACTTTTAATGAGGCCGAAGGCATTTTTGGAGAAATATAGAGGCGCATAGTTGTATTGGCAATAGTCAGCCAGCGCGCCATTCTTATAGGGCCATGATTGCGTTTTGCAAGATCGGGAGAGCATATGCCCGACTTGATAGCGAGAGCAATGTCTAACAAATATCGTTAGTCCTTGCTGAGGATGGACGAATCAACGGAAGGCAATTCACACTCCACAGTCTTTAAACGGACAACTTCAAGCTCTTCTCACCCGTGTAGCTGTTCCCAAATAACGCCTGAGTAGGAATTGGGCCCTGATTTCGGACCGTCAAGGAACTTGAAGAGACGTTTGAAAAGTAGCTCATTAAAATGAAGAAGACATGGAACATTGGACTGCTTTGCCTCTCTTTAATTCGATACTGCGAATGGCACCGGTATGTGATCCCGTATTTACCGGAGTACAGTCGCATCCTACGACTAGAATTTCACTGAAGCCACCGGAAACTATCTCCACAAAGAAACATACTCTCACAAATATGTAGACTACTGCCTGAATGGGGTGATACGTGTCCTAAATACCGAGAGCCCGGTTCTGAGACGAGAGAGTAGTGATCTTTTGTGACAGTTTTCTGGTAAAATTTAGCCCCACGCTTTTCTTTGCAGTGTTTTAACAATTAAATGTGCCACTCACAACCAACTTGGTATCGCAATGTTTCGATGTTTCGTTCAACATCGTAGTAAAGGTATTCCTCTAACAGGGTCAATTATAGCACAGAAGGCCCTTGATATGAATGCAAAACTGAATGTTGATCCAACCGAACCGATATATATATATATATATATATATATATATATTCTACTGTATATGTTAATTTCTGTAATTTTTTATTACTTGTATATTAAAAGTATAATCATTTCTATTATTTCACGTTTTATTTATTTCACTTTTCATGTGGCCGCGTATGAACGGAGGAGGATAGAGAGGGAGGAGAGAGAGAGAGGAGGGAGTGGGAAGAGGGACGGAGATATAACTTGAGGTAGAGCAACGGTTCCCGACATGGGATCCCAGGGCTATGAGGGGTCGGTGGCGGCGAAAATTTTGAGAAGTCAACTTCGAGAATGGGACAGGACCGAGCTAGTACGGAGAAGTCGTAATCTGTGTTCAAAATGTCAAATGATTTCAATGTAATTCGTGCATTTACCCACATTAAGACCGTCCGAAGTAGGGACAGAGTTAGCCCTTGAGATAGAGCAGCGGTTCTCAACTTGGGGTTCTGGGACTAAAAAGTATCCGCGGGGATGCAAAATGGTAGGGAACCACTGAGATAAAAGTCAGCTTTCTTTTCTCATGTAGAAAATGACACTCAACGCTCAACACTCGTGGTTGCGAAATTAATTATATAGATATAGTTCTGAAAGCCATGAACATTTTGAATATCCAGATGCGTACTTCTTATACAAAGCAGCCTCCATCAGTGGCATTTAACCGATTCATTGATCTTAAAAAAGAACGCGTGTGACGTTTGTATCATGTTTTCTATAAGGTCAAAGGAATGGTTTAATATTTGTGGCTGGAGGTCTGTAGAGGATGCATATGGGGCAGAGGGAGGTGGTTTTAAAGAAATATTTCTTGATATTTTAATTTAAACAAATTTTTAGAAATTTGTATAATTCTGAGTGCATTGCATTTCCTAGACGTAGATGTTATTAATTATAAATTATCAATAATAATTTGTTTCTTGATTCTTTGGCTTAGGATTTTCCAATCTACTATATTTGTAAGTACGATCTGTTTTTTTAGCGAGTCTTTATCATTTTTGTTTTATGTAACATTTTTCACATTATGTGCAGTTAATTATGCCAATTCCGTGTATATATATATATATATATATATATATATATATATATATGTATTTAACTTTGTATTTTCAAGGTATTTTTAGGCGTTCTTTAACAGCGAAGCGGTAGTAGCGGAACGCTTTATGGGCACGTCTGGTCCATACGTCCATCTTTCGTAACTTTAATTTCCTGAACCACTGGACGGATTGTAATTAAACTAAGTATTAGTTATACTTATTAAAATTTATCCCTGAATTATGATTTTGAACAGAATCCGGCAATTAGAACAACCACTTTATATAAGAACGTAAACAAACATCTACTAGTACCTCGTAAAATGGCATCCGTTAAGTAACCATTAAATACTGTATTTTCTCTCTCTAGCTCTTATATGATCTGTAAGATATATACAAAAAATTTATTTTGGTAAACGGTCACACTTACCACAAAAATATTTGTTAGACCAATTAATTAGGACTTTTAGTTTCGAAGATAAAAATTCGATAATATCCCAAGCATAATATCACATATTTTGTTTACATCAATGTTTACGACAGTTCTATTGGCACAATTAAAAATCCATATTTTCTCTCTCAAGCTCTTTTATGATCTAAGATGTACTAGATATTAAAAACATTAGTCAGATTGAGGACAACATTTACCACGAAAAGGTCCGTGGGACCTCATAATCGCTACTTATAATTTAGCAGATAAAAATTCAAGATCCGCCAAATCTTTCGATACAGTTGTATACGTTTTTCCCATGAGTAACGCGTTTGAAATCTCTTTGTATTCCATTTATGGAGTATACTTTTCCATCTTGTTACTAATTTTGTTACAAGAATGACTTAAAGATAGGTGTAGTTCGAAGTTTTAGTCATGTATTGTTTTTTTCTGCTTTCGTTCCTTTTTTGTTGTAAATGAGCGATTGTTTCATTTTGACAATTTTTAGTTTTTTTAAAAATGCTTGCTTTATGATTTGTCTTATAAAATTATCTTATGGCGATTTATTTTCCTACAGGAGTTATATTCGTAACTGATGTGGCTGAGTGGATTGTTGGTTAATCTATGTTCTAGTTGTGAAAAACTGGCTTGTCATTTTGTTGTAATGAATTGGATGAATATAATTCTTGCCGTGTGTAGATATGCGGTAGATGAAAATTATGTTTTATCTTTGTTTCTAATAATAAGCTGGTCCTGCTAAATGTAAGAAAAAGAAATGACAATACAAGGAACTGATATTACGTTAAAGGACAAAATAAATCACCCCGGCACCCAGTTTCTATAGGAGTAAACAAGCTAACGATGTGTGTTGTTTTATTCATCATTTTTCTCGAGCAAGCTCTATTACCTCGTTTTTATTTACTTAGGAATATCTATAAATATGTAACGATTAATCCTAGCATTGGAAAGATTAAGATATCTAATGGTGAACAATATTTTTATCTTAGTAACGTTAAATCAATAAAAAATGCATATAAATTTTGTTTTATAAATCATCATGCCTTTTGTATTCTAAAAAAATTAGCGTAATTTATTGATGGTAAGGCAAAAATTGTGCATTCATCTTTCAATAAATTATTCTAATAGTAATTTCTAGGCAGAAAAGTGACTCTCACACTACTATATATTAAATATGCTACGCATAATTTAATCTTTTTCTGAAGATTACACTATTAGTTTGCATATAGTTAATCCGATTACCCGATTTGATGGCTGTAATTACACCATTCAATGAATTCTGAACTCGGTTAGTAACAGGACGTTTTTACTCATACTTGCAAACACACTTATCACACTTTATCCATTCGTTTTTATGATAAAATCCTAAATCACATTTTCTTGACATGCAAATTTATATACCAAATAGGTAGTACTTGAAGCATTTCACGGCTCATTGGATTCATTTTAGTAAATTCGAGTCAGTTATTATCCTTCTGTTAAAGAGTTTTATTTTATTCTATGTTGCTGGTTATTTTGTGACCGAGTCGTCGAAATATCGTTCATCCACTCAGGCGCCCTACTGCATTCAAGCATCTCTCCATTCCAGAGATCACCCTATCTATTCATTCGCGTGCCCTTCGTACGTGCGACGTGCTTTCTTACCGATCACGTCTCTTTCTCTCTTCCTTCTTAATGGCCTCAATTTTCGCTACAATGTATATGCAGTATGAGTCGTTAAGACCACATCTTGCTATGTGAGGATCTGTCGTAGGACAAATCTGTCGGACAAGGTCTTGTATGCCTTCTTATGGAACTGGCCATCAATCACGCGGGCAGGTTGTACCTGTAACGACTCGTTCGAGCATGACCTCTACGAATAAACCTGCCTGGCAGTTTAGTAGCCCGTGACCTTGAAGAGGTAAATGAAATGAATTGGGGGCTCTTTCATTTTCTTTCCTCGGTTGCCTCCAGTTTTTGTGTGATCACTACTTTTGACGCGTACTTTCTTTCAGACGTAGAATTTATAACTTTTAAGTTTGCTACTTTGGTTTTGATGTGAACATATGTTCCTGATTATGTTCTCAGTGATGCTGTTTTACACAACGCTGTCTCTCTAAATAGGTAGTTTTGGTGGCGAATACATGGATATGTCTTATGACTTAGAACTGTGGCGTGCAACCTACGGACCGCGAAACTTTTATTATGATTTTGTCTACGAGTACCGTTGTGCTCTTTGGCAGCTCGATTTTGATCTTCGGCAACCTGGTTGGTCACTTTTGCGATGATTAAATCGCGTTTCCTTACATCATTAATTTAATATGATCCAGTTGCTTTCTTTCTAAACGTAAGAGAATTACTATTAACAATGACGTTGGTTTGATTTTAGTGTTTATGGTCATAATGTTTTTCGCACAAGTATAGTGGTGCTCGCTAGAAATTTAAGGATATATCTTGGTGCTAGCTTTATATAGCAGAATGCAGCTTGGCGCTCGACGCATGGAAAATGTTGAGAAACTCTGCCGTAGATTCTTGAAATTATGCGAACGAAGTGTGTTGTCCGGGTTGCAGAAGATCGACGATATCAATTTTGAATTTTATTGCCCACCATTTTTATATGACGAAACTGATTGAGTGCAAATCCATAGTAGAATATTCTTTTTTAAATGTTGAAAAAGTATTATATGTTATAAAACTAATAATATTATTTGCTCGTGCGGACTTGATCGTAGCTAGTTGATCGCATCTACGTCCAAAGCAGTGATCTACAGACGCCGTTGTAGAGGCAAATCACTTCTTTTAGCAAACGTTCTTCTGCCCGTCACCCGTCCTTAGTTCACGGTCACTGTCTTTCCAATTTCCTTTCTCTTTGCCCAATTCTTCTTCTGTCTTTCTGTCGTCCATCGAATTCCTCTCTCCCTTGCGTCTTCCACGCCCCGCCCTCTTTTCCCATCGCTCCACTTACTCCCTCACCACTCCCTTTCTGCCTCCACCCCGCATTAAATTCCCTGCGTTTTATCCGGCCACAACATCTCCCGTAATCCGCTCCGCTCGTCAAATCCCGTCCCCTTCTGCTCTCCTCCTCCATCTCAGACTTGGAAACCTCTCTCGATCTGCTTTCACTCTACCCAAAACCAATCTCTCACTCTCTCTCTATCTCTATCGCTCTCCATCTGCCCCTTTCCATGCATTGATTTCTCGTTTTGGACAGCGCACCGCAGAAGTTATTGTTATCCCATAGAAGAACAAAAGAGGTTACTGCGTTTTTCGTTTTTCCCGATAAATATCACTGGCTCACAAGTTCAGATGTAATTTTCTGTTTCTTTTAAATCCATGATTTTTAAAATTCCTTGGCCATGTTAAAGAAACCATGGACTTGGAAGAAAACTTTCTGGTGGACTGAAGCTTAAGTTAAATACGTAAACAATATTACTTCCTGTCCCTTATTAGTTTAGTATTGTAGAATTTATGGAACTGATAGTTAGGAGGAACATATATCATTTGAAACCGTAAACTTAATAAATTAGGTGGTTTTGAAAAAAGGAGAGCATTGCGGTTTCAATGCGGCACCTTTAAAAACCGATAACTTATGCTAAAATTGATCATGCGCAACAGTGACAAAATATTTTTCATCAATAAAGGGAGATTGATTATTTTTATTTTGTTTATTTCTTTTATTTTTAAATTTACAATGCAGTTGGGCTCTTAGCTTGATCATGATAGAAACTACATGACAGGTGAAACAAAACAAGTAAAAAATATTGCATTGAAAAGAAAAACTACGTCGTTAACTTCCGGAGTTGAGAGTTTCCATAGATCTATTTTAAACACCTTGTAGATGAACAACTGCACGTTAATGAATGAATATAAAAACTAGGAACTCATATTCATCTTTGTCTTGAAACAATTCTGCATAAACTAACATATCTAAATTAAAATAATATTTCAAGCAGATTTATGGAGATGAAAATCTATTTAATTGAAAAAAATTATAATCCAATTTGATATCTTTCTTCGCAAATAATAACAATTGATGTTGTCTCTTTTTATTTTGTTAGTATATGTATATCAATATTGGCTCTAATTTGTATTTATTTGAAATAATTATCGTCATAGATTTCGAAAATTGGATAGTGAAATACTCTTCAGGAATAAATTCTTGGGGATAATTTTTTTATATTATTAAGACTTCTCTAAATTACACCGTTTTGGAAGACTCAATTATTCAGATTCAATCGACCGTACTGTTATATTGGCTCTTTCGAATTCTCTCCGAATTTGGCAGTGATGGAGAATAGGACGGAGCGAAGGGCCAATACATTCAGCTAATCGAAACAACCCCAGTTCGATCCGAACAATGCACTTAACTTTGATTAGTCTTGATTCATCAGCAAAGAGTGGCTGCCACAAAAGTTGCACGAAGGGAGTGATTGAGCTTCAAAACGACGACCAGTGGACACCAACTGCTAGCCGAAAGTAAAACATCATTGAGGATTTCTTCATCAGTTAGGTAATCCAAAGAATCCGTTTGTGAAAGAAATCTATTATCAAGACTACTATTATTCTAAATTGCCTTTTTTAAAAGGTGGGAATGAAAATTTTGTGTAACAAAGTCAATAATTGGATATAAAGTTTGCATAGTAAATCAGGAAGTGATAATTATCCAATTTTATATTAAAAAAGCATACGTTCCATTTCATAATGAATTTATATTTCCGAAATGTGAATATTTGCTGATTCCCTCAGCTAGTAAATGCGTTTTTACAAATTGAAGAATTGGACACTATTACGATGAGTTGTGACTCGAACATCACTCATGCCACGCACAAACGCGAGGTTAAAAGAAAACGGAAATGTTCTCTCCAGAGCGGGAAAGAGCGGCGGGCATCGCCAATCTGGAAAATGTTCCGAGGAAAGCAAACGAAAGAGCATAATCGTCACACGTCTATTCTTTACCGAGTTGTCGCTACGTGCGCTGCGAGTGAACGCGTCTCCTTCGCCCTCCCTCCTCCGTCTCCCACCCCCTCTGCTCCCCTCTCTCCACCCCTCACCCTTCGCCCCCCCTCTCCCCCCTCATCCCTCTCCTCCCATCACCCCCCTCTCCTCCCCTCACCCCTCGGTTCTCCCCCTCTATCTCTCTGCGAGGTTTGAAATGCGGGGCATGGATGTTTACTCGGGAGGTGCGGATCTCCTTGAAAGAGAGATGCTGTTTGCCATAGGACCCACGAAATTCCCTCATTCCCCTCTTCGCCCTCCCATTTCCTCCCTCCCTCCTTCAATCCCTCTCTTCCTTACTTATCCTCATCCTTCCCCACGTTCCTCACCCGCATCCTCTCTCTTCCTCCTCCCCGCGCCGCATCTCTCCTCATCCCACTCTCAGGGCGCTCTCTTCCCGCATCCTCTTCCTCCACAGCTCTTAAACTCAGACCAGACCAGCCTCCCTTCCTCTTTTCGCATCCCTTCCACATTGATACCGCGCCCTCCCATGCACTCTTTTTCTCCCAAACCTCCCGCGCCCAATTTCTCTCACTACGTCACCCCATCTACCGACCCACCCTTTATCCCACTACCATACCCTCGCCCGCTCACTCCACAGTCCCTGCGTTGGATGCCTCCTCCCCACCCGTATCTCCTAACACTCTCCTATAATCCATTTCCCATGAACATCGACCCTCTCCTTCATTCCCTCCCTCCTTTATCCATGCTCTTTCTCTCCCAATTTTATTATTTCTGTTTCTTCAACTCTCCTTTTCCTTTCTTTTTCATTTTTCTCTTCGCTCTGTCTGTTTCATTTCCTGCTTTCTCTCTGTTTCTACACTTTCACTCTGGATCCAGCGCTAAGCAACCGAGTGTACGCTCGTGCAGTCTAACAATTCGCGTTCATGTTCGAGTTCTGCGTAAGCTAAAAGGTAATGATGCAACGGATTAAGGGAGAGTTTTTTTGATTATCTATCATGATGGAGTTTCGATAAAAACCTACCGGAGGAATTAATTCTGTCGAAGATGATAAATGGGCCCCGTAAACACGCTACCCATTAGGAAAAAATTGGAAAATAAATATCAGCAGGAAAAATTAAATCGTATCTAAGAGTAATTCTGTGCTTCGACTTGAAAAAACTAATGAATTCAATAATAAGAGAATTTTTCAGTAGTATCGCAAAAATATGAAAAATTGATTCGCGACATGGTTGATTGAAAATGAGAAAATGGGTTTAAATAAGAAAAAGATGAATATTTATGGTAGAATGGTAAATTTGGATGGCTTTACCATGCGTAAGATGAAAGTGGCTGTAGTAATCGGAGAGAATTACGTAGAGAAACTGAATCATTCCTACTTTACCCAAAAAGTGAGCATGGGAATCGTGGAAACACGAAGACGGGCAAGAGAAGTGGTGATAAAATAGAAACCAAATGTCTGTAGCTTTTTGGTCTTTCTTCCTTATCGTCATTTATTTCCCAATTTTTTCCGGGAGAATATTTTTTCTTGGGGACAAAGAAAGTCTCTTTAAACTATAACGTAGTTTTTTCTCCTCTATATCTTATCTCTAGCCTTCCCTCATTCCCTCTTTTTCCTCCTCCGTTCTCACTATAGCAAAATTTTGCGCCAACATCTGTTCATTGTTATTTCACCCCCGCTCTTCTTTCCCTCCGACTCCAGATTTCTCACTCCGCCCTGCAACTCGACCGCCAAAGCTAACTCACCATCTCTGTCATTTTCTGTATTATTCTCCATTCTCTCATCCGTTCTCTCTCTCTTTTTATCCTCTCCCAGAGACTTTAATTTCCCTCCCATCCGCCTCATCCAGCTTTACTCATTCCTCACTCCTTACTCTTAGCCTTTCTTCCTTGACGTCTACCCCTTCGTGACGTCACCGGGCATAATTTATTCCTTTGTTGCTGCCGCCGGGTCCAAGCGGCGCGTCCCCAGCGCTACGGATTTTGGGGAATGAGAGGAGGGGAGAGATAGTGGGAGGAATAGGAAGGGAGATGGATGTGGAGAGGGCGGGGAGAGAAGGGATGAGATGGGGTGGAAGGAAAAAGGAGAATGGGGAGGGAATGAATGGGATGTAGAAAGAGGGGGTATGACGAATGAAGGGATGAATGTGAAAGAGCGACAGAGAGAGAGAGAAAGACCGGATTCGAGTGTGACACAGTGGAAACGTGTAAGAGGGTTTAGCAGCTCAACAGCAGCACAACAATTCTCTCACTATCTCCACCCCACTTCCTCTTACGCTCTCTCTCACGCGCAAAATGGCTTTGCTAGAAAACCTCCCTACGTCGTATCATTTCTTGAAGGAAAGTACCATTTATCCATATTGATCAAAAAAACTGTTGTTACGTATTACTACTTCAATGAAACTTGAGATACAGTCGTAAATATTTGTTTATATAATTTCGTTGAACTTTAATGGGAATACTGTGAGATCTATGCATTATATTTGCGACCATTTATTAAGTTAATTTTTGTGTAATACGTCTAATTTACATAGACGAATGATAAAGAGTACCTACAAGTCTTTCACATTTAATGAATATCTTACAAACAAATGTTCCTATGGCGGTCATTGTAAATTTATTTTGCTAGAATTCGCACTTTCTCTTGTTTCCTTATTATTTTATCCTCCCACTTCATCGAGTTTCGTTCACACTTTCCTCTCATCCTAAAAATACACTTGTTTATCCGTATACATGATACACTATTAAATTGAGCATGTGGCATTTCCATTAAGTATTTTATTGGTATAGAAAATCCGAAAAATAACTTTATTTTTTTTTGGAAGCATACCTATTATGATGTTTTTGGTTATGTTTGACTCCTCTTCATAGAATCATTTTGTGCCAGCGTGTAAAGGAGAATTTACTAGAATGCTACGTATTGTGAAAGTTCCCTCAAATGAAAAATTACAGCATTAAAATTATCATTCTCTGCGTTCGGTTAATAATCGGGATATCTTTTTTCGTGAGCGTATCCTTGTATGGCTTGCATGTAGGATCCTTTTGATAAATACAGCGTGGTTTCCTGAAAAATTAAGCCTATGTAGTGGATGCTTAGATGACCGTGTTTTGTTAATTTAGAAAGCAAAATATCTAACTCCTTGCACCGGGATGACTGTCGCTCTATGGTGATGAAGCGGTTGATTCTGCAATATGTGGTCAGATGTAGAGGTTTGCCGCAATAAATTAATTGCATAGCAATTGTAGGAGTGTCTTGATTCCTTATCCTTCAGAGACATTCTAATCTTTTTTATTTAATGCTTATATAATATTTTATAATTTTATTTTGTTTGATTTAAAATACCCAATGCCCTTGTGAGTTATTCCATTTTTGTGATACGTTGAAATAATACACTAGCGTCTTCTGGCTTTGCCATGCATTTTCCTGCTTCTATTAGATTTTTGTATTATGCAGATCAAACTCGGTGTATAACGAAAATTAATGTAGAGGATTTCAAAGTATTTTGTTGGTTACAATTGAGATATGATCTATGTACCTAGAATTTGAATTCCAAGAAAATTTTTAGAGTTCATTTTATTATTTTGTAATAAACTAAAACTTTCTGTTGAATTCGTCAAATTTACTTCTTTAGAATTCTTGTTTATATATTTTATGAGAAAGTCGATTTCATGAATTGGGTTTATTTCTTCAGTTAAGGTAATTTTCGTGATTGCTTATGATTCTACAATAATGAATTCGTTAACCTAAATGACTATGTAACATAAAACCAGTTCTCTGTTTACGCGGTATGTGCGTTCTTATGAAGCGTCGTGCAAGTGAAAACCGCGTAAATGAAGAGTTAAATTCCCATAATATAATAAAGGAAATGAAATGGAGGTTGCGTACCAGTTGTGTCGGTCCGTAAATAACATGAAAGCAAAAGCATGATTGCAAGATCTAGTGTACGGTAGTGTAAACAGCAGTGATGGTGAACGGGTGGTGGTTGGGTGGGCTTATTGGATAATGGGGAGGAAGTTTAAATTTCCTCAGACGCACACCATGCTCCGCGCAGGTCTTAGTTATTACCCCCAAGTGAAGTCTTTTAACAACAATATCAAATGTCCCTCTTCCGGCATTTTAAGCGTTTTACTACTTAAATTCTATAGATTAATTTCAATTTTAAACAGATCGTAAAATAGCTTGAATGGAGAAGTGACATTAATTCTTAAGCATCGTTAAACCGAAAGAGCGTAAATGTATACTGGGTAAACGGAGAACTGACTGTATTTATTATGACTACTTCCAAAATTATTGAAAACTTACTTTACTTTAATCTAACTTTTGTTTTACAAATTCAAGCTGTCAACACTATTTTTTGCAAATTAATACGTATGGAAGAATGGAGAATGAATAATGGGAAAATAAATGTCACAATGTATTTACCCATTGGGTGCGTACTTATACGATATGTGCATTTTTATGCAATTTTCACAATTGAAAGACTTTTTCAAATCAACACCGAGGAGAATATTATGACCCTTCCACTCATACAAACCTGAAGCCTGCATCTTTCATTTTAAATTTGTTAACCTATTTATTTTCCTTTGTAATCTTTTTCTCGTACTTTTCCTGATCTCGTCTTTGTTTTAATCTTACATGAACTGCGAGATTCCTTAAGCAATGAGTTTAAATCCATTCTCCATATAGCTTTAATTCACACAACACGACTTCGTTTAATTAAACATGCCGGCCGTAGACGTAGCTTTCTACTTTCTCTGATTACTCCCCATATTGATACCAAACGGGTGCAGTTATCGTAATGGATTCCAGCTAAAGTATAATAGCCAGTTGTTTGAAAATCATCCCATAATTCATATTTTCATTCGTGACCTAATTTTTCGGATAAATATGTGAAGGATGACGGTCTGAGAACCGCAAAAAAAATCGATGAATGCCTGCTCAGAGAAAGGTGAGTCTAGTTGGAACTTCTTAGCGGCGCGGAGAGGTGACAGAGAGAACATCAACGTTTTAGAAATGATTACCGGCAAATCGAAGCAGTGTATATAGAGGTTGAGGCGGAACGTGAAGAAAATGTATGGCATTTGGTCGATGGGCATAGAGAAATGGGGCGAGAGAATATGAGGAGAATGTAAGACGAAGGCTGACATTGAAGGAAAGGGAGTGGTTTGAGGGAAAGAGAGTGACGTTTAAGGCGGAGGGTCAAAGGAGAGAACGATTTTGAGTAGTAGGACAGTCTGAGGAAGTTTGGAAGATAGGGCTCGGTCGCGAGAGGAGAGAGGTATTGCGGTCAAGAGAGAGAGGGGCAAAAGTGATTGAAGAAAGGGAGGAGACAAGGTTGGATTCGCATTGGTAGTGAAAGGGAGCGTTCGAGTGGAGGTCGTTGGGAAGGGATTTTCCTCGTGGCAGTGATGGAAGATGATGATGAGTGGGAGGAGGAGGAAGCAGAGGGATATTGGGGTTTGGGTTTTGGGATATTTGGGTGAAGGGAGGAGCAGGGATGAAATGGAGGAAGAGGCGGGAGGGAAGAGAAATTGCGGGAGTGGGAGGGTTTTAGACATTATGTTTGTATGGTGGGGATGTTCCCATCTCTCTGTCTATCTGCGTGTTAGCCCGGTAAAGGAGGGAGCAGAAGAGAAATGACGCAGGCGGGGTTGAAAGAAATGGGATTGTTGGGGGTGGGTCGGGTAGATGGAAGGGACCCGTCCTGAATTGTTGAAGGGCTACTATACTTGGTTTGCATTCCAATGAGATGCATGCAAATTCGTGTTTATTAAAGCGACTGGGTCCTCGAGGGGCTAGGAAGGAAGGAAGGAGGAGCAGACGTGGGGGCGGGAGGATGAAAGAGAGGGAAGAGGAGGGAAAGAGGGGGTGTAAATTCGTGGGAGAAATGAAGAGAGCGGCAGGGGGGCGCTAGGCGATGTGGACAGGGTGCTGGGCAATTGGCAAGATGGAGGAGGGCGAATGATTTTTTGAGATTTTTAGTTCTTGTTTGGTTGAGACAACGGGAAGGGATCTCTCTATTCATTCGCGTATTACTTGCGACAGATATGGTGATTCTTTGCGCGATTTTCGGTGTTTTTATATTGATGTAGCTCGAACTTTAGTATCTATTTATGTTAAACACGTATATTTTACACTTTCATTGTGGAAAGTGAAAATACCGAAGGAGTGCATTGAATAGATGTAATTTTTGCTTAAATAATACTTTTATGAAAATTTTTAACTACATGCTCCTACTTATTAGCCGTTAATATTGTTATTTATTATTTATTAACTGTTAATATTAACAGTTAGCAGTTTCTAAATCTAGCCTTAACATTTATAATTATAAGCAATTAAAGTAAAAATATCACATGCATAAAAGCTTGTGGTGTATTTAGTCAGGTTTCAATAGCTAAACCGCTAAGTATACTGTCGCACCCAATTACGTCTTAATCCGAATATCGAAGAATTTGCTCTCCTGAAAATACGTCTTTCAAAAAATGCTGGTTTGCAAGTTTGCAAATCGGGAAAATATTATACTTGAAAGGAACATCATTCAAAAATCTGATTTCACAGAAAATTCTCCTTCGAAAAATCAGTTGACAAATTGATTGATCAAATAATTATATTAATTGCGTAAAAACTGAGACTAATCAAATGAATTCCAGATGCTTCGCAAAAATTCATTTGAAGGAGTAGTATCCCCAAGAGTACCTGATTTCCTTAACGGATCTACATTTCAAAATCTACATGAAATACTGTCAAAAACAAAAAATTATATATTCTTACGAATTAAAGTACCAATCTTTTATATATTAGATAACTTGACGCCGAATGCGCAAAGGACTAACACAAGTCGCAGTCAACAGTGGTGAAGTAAAAATGATGGCGAAGGTGTGCTATTTTATTTCGTGTGAAACTAAAATTCGAAATAGGAAGGACACAGATGAGAGAGTGGAGATAGTGTGACGAGAAATACACCGCAAATATTTATTATGTGCAAAAATACGGTATTCAATCCTTTGTTCGCGGATACTCAAACTGGAGCAAGAAGATGTTGGATATCATTTTAAAACCGTCAAAGACAACCTAATGCGGCTTCCATCGAGAAGCAAAGGAATAATAAGGGAAGCATACGCTTTTGTGCAAACTGGGTTGGACATTACCTGAAGATAGAGAGTATGATTGAAGACGTGTTAGAAGGAAAACTAAATGGAAAAATGGAAAGAGGTAGGAAAAGATTTCAGCTGATAGACGATTTGAAAGGGAAAGAGAGTTATCAAGATATGAAGAGGACAGCGGATAATAGGAGTATCGTATATGAAGAACCAGATGTAACCATGAATAATCACGGACCTGTCTACGGACAGACTACCTATGATGATGACGCTTTAGTGCAGCTAGTGTGACTCAGTTGAGTGGAGAGGAGGAGTTTACTGACTCCACGGGATTTCAGATATCTATCAATTTTGCTGTTCGGTTCGCGATGTGAAATGCCATGGAAACCGTTGCCTTAGAATCAAAGGCGTCATGCATATGGCTCATTTTGATTTATCAAACCGCTTAAGAAGGCAGTATAATATATCGGAGAGACTGTATAGAGCAAAATAATGTCTAGTTATACTAGTACTAGTGAATAAAATCCCTATACAATTGCATTATGGACTCAATATAGGCAGTGTTAGTTTTTCTATAAAATACCAATGTGTTTGTTGGAATCAATTTGAGGGCTATTGGCTCATCACCGATTATTCTATTCTATGTTAAAAGGTAATTTATCTTGGAGGTTTGCATAATTTTAAGTGTAAACTGTTAGATAAAACAAATGGTATATCCACGAATTTTTCAATCCTACTGTAGACAGTATTCTTATTCGCTCAGTCTTCATGAATTCATATGAGGAAATCGCTCGCTCTTCAAACCCAAAAGGTGCTTTCTCTCTTGATAGATCGTTGTATTGCGAAATTTTACCTCAAACACTCATATTTCAATCGCTTTAAAAATTTGTTTTTTATTTAGTGAACTCCCTTCATTCTCATTCAACCCATACATGTTTGGCCATTGTTCTTTCAAAAAATGTCATTTCTTTCCTAGGATATTGGCAGTTGGGTTTTGTATTTTCAAACCATACTGCATGCTTTTGGATGACAATTTTCTTTTTCTTCGACTTTACATTACTTCCTTTCTGGAACTGCCAAAGATAAATACTCCGAATATTAAAAGTACTTTAACCAGAATTTTAATCGCTGTAGAGATTTTGGAGAAGATTTAAAATACTTTAGAGGGTAATTTAGTAATATAAATCATACAGATTTGTAAAATCATATATTGTTTTATGGAATCGACCTAAATGTATTACATCGCAAATAGTATCACACGGGAAAGATAATGCGTGAAAATTTTACAGAACTTTTATGCAGCCCTTGAAAATATTTCCATTCTTCTCCAAGGGATAGTTAAAAACACTAATGATTTTAGGGAATTTTGAGGTCTCTGAAATATTTTTGTACTTAATGTAATATTTTTGGTATTTAGGAAATTTTCCAAAACGAAAATTTTGCTAATGTTACCTATAAAGATCTTAAATGTTTTGCTACATGGTTAAAGTAATAAGGGAAATATTCGTTCTGCAATTTAATCATGAAAAAATTGAGCTCGGAGCACAAAATTTGGGAAGGATTTTCATATATATTAAAATTTTCCTGAGAGATTAGAACGGAAAAAGTAGATGGGTGGATTAAGTGGAAATTTAAGAAAAGATTAAGTTTTAATTCGTAGAGAATAAGAAATGGAACGAGTCGAGATCTGGAATAACTGATGAAGTAATAAGTTCAAAAGGATCAGGTTTGTCTCGTGGTGATATCAAAATAATAGGTGAAGCGAGGGGAGAATTTCGGGATACGCAAATTTGTCTTTGGGGTATAGTGGTAAGCATACTAGGGATACATATGAAGAATGAGGGGGAATAAGAGTGCAGTGGAAAAGTGGTGTAGGCAGTTATAGGGTAAGAGTATAGTCGTGGAAGGGATGAAGGGAGTACGGGATAAAAGGATATAACGAGGAATTACTGGGTGTGTGGGTGTTGGATAAGAGTAAAAAGAAGTCTTGTGGATAGAGGTAGGGAATGGGGTTCGGGAAGGGTTTTGAGAAGGAGCAGGGACGGATTATAGGTAATGCAGAGGCGTATGTGTTGAGAGACTGAGGCTAGGTGGTAGGAATATGGTAATGGGAGGGAGGAATATCTGATGGCTCAAAAAGTCTCTCCCTACATTTTCCGCTAACTTTCCATCGCACCGTACTTTTTTATTGTATTCTTTTCCTGCTCTTCTTTCCATTTCCGCCTTCCTCCCGTTCTTCATCTCCGCACTTTCTCTTCCTCTCTTGTCTACCCCTGGACTTTCTTTAGCGATGAGACGCCATTTCGGAATTTTCCAATAACTCGACGGGAGCTAGGATACTCGATAAAATGGCCCGGATATTGAATATGTTGTCCTCTTACTTGCATGCTGCGCTGTCTCGGCAGTATCGGCCGCGTGATCTTTGAACGTGTCAGTCGTTGATTTTTTAGGAAGTAGCGACACGAAGATCCTCGAGTGTAATTAATTCTTTACTTCAAAACTTTTACGATACTTATCGTCGTTATATTTCTCTCTATACCACCATAACCTTTCTTTCACGGAGAATATATCACCAAAATTCTCTCAGCTTGTAGCATCGATGACTGAAAAGAACCGCAAAATCCGCTAGACAGTTGTAGTTTTCGGAAAGAGAGTTTAAATTTCAATACGAGTTTATATATATATATATATATATATATATATATATATATATATATATATATATATATATATATACCATAGTATGTATAAAGAACGAGTGTCAGGAAATGTTTTAATCTCTCATAAGAGTTTTAGTGTGTTTTAACAATCTTTCCGAATATATAGAAGATTGAAATTTGCTAAGAATGCATGATTCAGAGACACAAATGTAACGTCGAAAACAAAATCACGAATAAAGACCTGGGTTTCTCCCCAAATGATAATTTCTACATTCTATTAGAGAGCACGCAAAAACAAATTTTCGCCGTACAGATTTTTCTATTTTTGGAAATTTAAATTGGAAATAAAATTCAACTACAATCTTTGAACTTGAACTGTATTCAAGGAAGATACACGTAGTTTCATATTCTTATCATCCTTTTTCGCCTTCGGGTCGAAATCGCTCGAATTAAACGTTTAAACTCCAGATTTTGGCTAAATTTTACATTTTTAACAAGAAGTCGCCTTACTAACCGATGCCGTTGTTGAACTCGAGATCCTATTAATCTAACGAATAAGAACCTGTGTACTATCATATACTGTAGACTGTGGCGTTGCCCTTAAAGGGCGTTATAAAAGAGCGGATATTCGAGGAATCTTTATGACAAAATATAAATTTATTTTTAACAAACTCCGAGTAGATAGAAGATTGAAATTTTATCGGAATGTTTGACTCTTATAGTAAAAGCCGTTTAACAAAACAAATCTCCAGGAAACACTCGAGTTCCAACCCATATTAACAAACAACCAATGGTATTTCACTTTTCTTTCGGTTTTGTTTACTTTGACGACGAAACTAATTTGGTAAGAATTTATGAAAGTATTAATACCTACTTAAATTGCAGAATAGGTTTCTTGATTGCATATTTTTATTGTTTTGCTACATAATAAATGACTTCTTATTATTATTTTTCATTAATTTATTTGTTGAATGTACATTTCAACGCTTTCACTCATTATTATCTTTGACAAAAAACGAATACCAATTGCAATTTCGACAAGTTATTGTTTTTATTATCAGCGTTAATTTAATTTTAGTTAGTTTTGTTAATATAAATTTAGGAATAGTTTTGAAACGAAAAAATAGTCTGCTATGACCTGGAAGCGAACCCGAACCGAACCCGAAAATATCCGCATTCAGAAACGAGAAAATTGATCTGCTACGATAATTCAATGGTAGAATATCCGCCTGGCAAGTGGAAGACCCGGCTTCTATTCCCGGTGATAGAAGACTTTTTTCTCGTTTCAAAATTATTCCCAACTTTACAGCTTATGCCTATCTGCTTAAGATCTTTAGATCACTTCATTCCATCAATATAAATTTAGTCAATGTTTAAGGCAATAATAGCCCGTTATTTCGTCGTCAAATGGAAGAAAGAAGAAGATATAGAGAATTAATGAGTAGGAGATCAGAGCAAGAAACAGAAGAAGATAAAGATGATCGACCTAGAAGAAATAGAGAAAGAGAGAGAGAGAGAGCGAAAAGATCAAAATGACAATGACAATGAGGGAAAGAGAGCATAAACGAAATCATGTACCAAAGAAAAAATGACGAACCTGAAGAATGGCGAAATACAAGAAAAAACCAAAAGAGAATCGATGCAGCCAACAGAAGAAGACGAAGAAAAAACATCAATTTAAACTCAGAAAGATGAAATGGATTTGCTATTCGACGAGATGATTAATATTTAAGAAAAATGGATAAAGAATGTTGAAATTGTAGATGGTTATTTTTTAACAGAGAAAAGCATAACAAATGCTGTAATCAAAGTACGAGAATAACACTTCCACTTCCAATGCCTCACAGAGGCTCTGACATAAGTTTTGTGTAATAAGATCCGGACCGGGACTTGATATCCGGGGGTGGTGGTAGGATCGAACTTAAACCAACGGGCTTAAAATGCACTAGTATTTTTATATAGAGGAGGAAATCGTTCAGGATAGTGTCGCATAAACGGATCTTTTTTATTCATTCATAAGTTATCATTATTTGGTAAGTTTTAATTGGCATATAAACATTTGACTTTATTAATAGGAAAATTACGCATAGCCTCCTTAATATGTAAAAAAAACCTTAATTTGACTTCACATCTAATTTAGTTGGATTGAAATACCCAAAATTAATTTTTGAATCAAATATTATTATGGTAGGTATCTCCAAATTTTCCATGAACAAAGTAATTGTATTAACCTAATATATTAATATTGAGTTAATATAAAATTGCAGAAAATTTTACGAATTTCGTATCAATCTTCAATAACATCGGTGGGTGATAATTATTCCCGAAGACCGGAAAGTAACAATCGCAGGGTGAACAAGGCAGATATCTCAGGTTAAGCCTTGAAGGGGTCACAGAATTGGACAACAATTTACCTGTCATCAATACGCCACTATATTGTATAAATGATTGAAATTACCGCCAGGGTAAAAGAATCAATAACGCTACTGTCCCTAGCCTTATTATGCCATTTTATGGGCATTTCTGAGTGATAAGAGTACATCAAAATTTTAACCTTATATTAAAAGGACATTATGGATTTGTCTTCATATTATTATCTTCTTCATTTCTTCAAGGGATATGCTAACTCAGGATAGGTATAGCGATAGTTTTATCAAATTTTAAACGCGTTTCTTTTTGGTCTTATTTTTAAAATATCTATAAACTTCCGTAATTTTTTTTTAATATTTGTAATTCATTATTTATTTCTAAATCTTTGTCATAGGAGATATCGCATCCGAAATAGTTAATGTGCGAAACTTGTTCTAATATTAGATGATTTGTCAATATTGGGTCTCTACCTTGGAAGGTCACTGTATGTTTTCTTATTTCTATAATCATATTGTAATTTTCACAAATTTCCTTCAATTTGAAAACCGATATTAGCATGTTTTCCTCATTTATCTTTTCGTCTATCGGTATTCCATAATTTCTCTTTTCCACTCACATAGAACTTTGTTAATGTACATATTAAATAATTTCGGTAATATACAGCATCATTGACAGGCAATCTTAGTTCGCTGAGGTTTATTCTGTCAACTCTTCATTCAAATCCAGAATTATTTTGGTATTATAATATATTCTATTGTTAATCCCAATTAAATGCTGCGTGTAGCCTTTTTCTTTTATTACGTGCCCTGATTTTGATCGCCTTACATTATCAAATGGTTTTTCTAGATCTACAGAAAAGGTTCGTTTATCTATAACTCGTTTCAATGTAAACACTGAGTTAATCGTTGATCCATTCCTAAACCCATCTGGTCTTTAGATTACTCACATTATATGCTTAAAAATGAACGAAAAATTAAATAGAAGTATAAATGGCCTCCAAAAGTCCAACTTTTAATTTTACTTGGAAAAATAATTCTTTTCGGTTAGTAGGTCTGAAGGTATGGTATTCACAAAGAAATCTCGATTTCCCTTTAGCGATGCAAATATATTTATTTCAATTGATAAAGTAATTTCCGAAAAAGAACATCAAAGTAAATGACTGACTTTGATATCGAATTTCACTCGTTTCCCATAATATTTATCTCAGAAGTTTGGTCTGAATTTGAAAAATTACAGCCTTTTTTCAATTTTGATAAGGATTGTTTTCACGATAACACAACAGCGCACTCTTTTAAAACTCAAATTTAAAATTTAATATTTTAAATTTATTTGTTAAATTATCAATCAATCAATCAAATTTTAAGATATTTAAACAACATTTTTCTTCTTTACTATAATTTTAATGTTCTCCTCTCTATTTATTTATTTCTCTAGAATTTCGAATATTTAATATCTGAATAAATCTTTTTTGCATTGCTCATGGATACAGTCTCTTTAAGAGATTTTTAATTGTTACTTGCATAAGTAGATTTGTATTATTGTTATTAGTTTGTTTCATATAATTAAACGTGTAAATCTCTTTTGGATTGGTATAAGGCATACAGGTAGTTGTATATTTTCTTTATTCAGGCTTTTTAGTATTATTTTATAAATTTTTAGCTGCATAAATGTTTTTCAAGATTGCTACAATTTTCCAGCCTCTCTTAATTGTCTTAACATCTTATTGTTCTTTATATTCGTTTTCGACGTCCTCTTCTAGTTATCTTCCTTATATACCTATGTATATATAGTATAAATATGCACGAATAAATCCTTACCTCACTTTTCCGCACTTATCCTCCCAAAAGCATTCATCACCTCTCTTCACGGATTGCAGAGTGATCGTCATATTCCCAGACGTTATACTTCCTCTCATCTAAGCGTACACTATCTCTATTTCTCTCTCTCTCTCACGAACACGGGTTTACTATACGATGCGATCCGTTCGCAGTCTCTGCCTCTCTCCTTAAACTCCCGCAACACGTTTCGAGTTCCTGGGAATCGGGAATAAGCCGCGCAATTTGTGAAGAGACGCTTCTCCTTCCCACGGGAAACGGAAGGCGAGTGGGATATTGCGGACTCGAGGCGCCGGGAAGGGAACCGTAGAGGCGAACGAAAGGGAGGGAGCGAGGGGCAGGGAATAAAAGGACCGGGATAAAGGAATACAAAGGGAAACTGGTAGTCAAGTTCGCTCCCCTGTCTCTCTGTTAACAAATTCCACGGCTCAAGGTTGTCTTTTCCCTCGTAACTCTGGGTTTTGGAGCTGTAGGACGTGGTGATGCAGATACATTGAAGTGTTTGTTTGAAAGAGATAGACTTATTAGCACTTTGTCACACTTGGATCTGTTCGTTACCCATTCGTATTACACTGTGAGAATGTGTACCACAAATATTATGATTTCATTTTGATAACCTCCTCCTCTCTTTCTTTCCCTCCTTTCTTTTTTCTGTTGTATTTTATCAATAAAGTTCGAGTTTCTAAATATGTAATATTTTTAAGTGATTATATATGGTGTATATGTAATGTATATATATATATATATATATATATATATATATATATATATATATATATATATATATATATATATATATATATTTAAATAATCCAGATTCCATACCTACCCTGGTTTCTGGACTTTGGAACTGATTCAATATTTGGATCGGATTTGTCCATGTTTGTGTAATTACGCGCACATATATATGCATATACATACAAATCCATATACATGAAAATAGACACGTAACGTATACAGTAACGAGACGAGTATTGCGAACAATCAGTGCATCCTATCTTATTACTCTTTCATTTTCCTCTCTCCATCTCTTTCTTTCATCGTGGAGAAACAGTTTCAAGAGACTAGATTGGGCCGTGGCATCCTTTATCTTCCCACGATGCGTCGCTTTGCCTCATCTCCCAGCGCCGTGACTGATAGAGTGGATGCTTTCCGCTTAATTAAGTGACGCTGTTAGAATCCTCTGCCCGCTCAACTCTTTAGTTTTCTGGTCCACCAGGATTCCATCTCAAATTACACCCGTTCAGACTTTCCTTCCTCCCGCCCCAAACCATCTCCCCCCTAACTTAACGAGTCCCATACCCCTCTCGCTCATACTCGCTGTCCTTTTACTTTAATCTCACCCTCTCGCCCACTATTATTGAACTGTGGAATCATTAAGGAAAATTGCTCTCGGAAGATTTTTCAAGTATATCTTTATCACCCAGCAGTTTTCGTATATATGGAGTTTAGAAATGACTATTGTATTTTAAATATGCAAGAACGAATACAAAATAGAAAGCGCAAAATTATGCATAAGGGAACGAACTTTTTATTTGCATTAAATAGCTAAATATTTTATTAGTAATTTGCACGACGCAGTATTAAGGGCGTTTTCGGAATGGTAAAGGTTTGAATAATTCGGTTGCAACCTCAAAGGGCTTAAACTGAATTTCGAATTATGCTTTTCCAGAAAGCTTAAATATCATTCAGGAAATAATTGAAACATCCATCATTCATTCGAATTTTTAGTGGATTTTCAATTACAGACTGCATGTCGAGGCGCGATGGAGGAGAGAGTAGTAGAGGTAGCGGGAGAACGGGTGCAGAGGGAGGGATCGGGAAATTGGAGCGGAGCACGGGGACTCTGAAGGGGCGGGCTGGGATGGTGTGGGGTCAGGAGGGGAAAGGAGAGAATTGCGGCGGGAGAAATGTCTTGCCAGGGGTGTGGTCGCGGTGTATTTGCGTGGGCGTTGAGGCTTTGGGTGTGGCTTCACATTAGTTTTCCCGGCTTATAGCGCCTGAATAAATGAATCCGATGATTTTGAGCTCATACAGAAATTTATTATTCGTGCGTTGAATGCTGAGATGCAAGTTCGATAACATGGTTTAAAAACTCTTTAAACGAAATTGCTAAATGGGACTTAAATTTAAGCATTGTATTTTATAACTTAACCAATACTATGTTCATAATTATGCCCTATCAATTTTAATACCTCATTGTTTTATCATTGCATTACTTTCATTTTCACGATTACCTTTTGTCAGCCTTCACCATTTGCCAAGATTTCTGTAACGCTCTTACATTATTGTACATTATTATCTTACTTTTTCATTTACTTACTTTATTACCTAGAAAATTATTCCTCTGAGTTACACCACGAGCTATATTCCCAACAAATGAAATGTAACGATTATCTTATATCCCTGAAGCGCAAAAAGCTAAGAAAAACGATGATAAACGTGTTTTACAAACATCTTCTCCTCTTAATCAAATGGGAATATTTTCGTTTTTAATGTTGGCAAGGTTAAAATGCAAAAGCTAGACTTTAATTATTGCTTGGTGGATTAGGTATGGACTAAATGTTAGCGAGTTATTTTCCTCTTATATTAACGACGAAGATAAGGCTCATTGCAGGTGATTTTATAAAAATAGAAGCATTTAACGCGAAAGAGATAGAGGTATTCTTCAAGATGATATAAATTCTTTCGTAGCCTAGGTAAATAAAAATAAAATGAAAATGAACAGACAAAACCAAGTATATTGTATTTTCTATAAAGAGAAATGGACGCACATATTTTATCGAGGCTAAAGTGATACCGCAAGTGGTCCACACCAAATTTCTACGTATATACGTAACGTAGGTCTTAGACTGGGAATTGCATTTAGATAGTGTCATTTAGAGAAGCTTCAAAAGGATGCACTTCATGATGAGGAATCTGAAAAAAACTCCAGGGGTAGCCAACGTATTTGCTTATAAGACATTATGGGTTCGGGACCCATACCATAAGAAACTGGGCAGGAAATTAGAAAAGGTTCTGGAAAAGACATCAAGATACGTGTTTTAGTCGTTGTCGAAGGGAAGGCAGCGTAACAGAAATGATAAAGGAGCTAGGGAAGAAATCGCTAGAAAATAGGAGAAAAATAGACTTCTAAACATAAATCACGCTTATATATATTTATGAAAGCCGAAATTGAAAGATCCAAGCAACAGACTATAAAACCCGACTTTTATTGGAAAAAATGATCGTGCCTTAAAATTTTTAGAAATAGACTAAAATAATTCTGTTGTTATGTATGGAAGTTAATTATAACGTGTATATATATATATATATATATATATATATATATATATATATATAATCATCATAGGTAGTCTGTCCGTAGACAGGTCCGTGATTATTCATGGTTAAACCTGGTTCTCCATATACTCCTATTTTCCGCTGTCCTCTTTATATCTTGATAACTCTCTTTCCCTTTCAGATCGTCTATCAGCTGAAACCTTTTCCTACCTCTTTCCCTTTTCCCATCTAGTTTTCCTTCTAACACGTCTTTAATCATACTCTCTCCTCAGGTAATGTCCAACCCAGTTAGCCTTCCTCTTTCTGATAGTCTGTATAATCATTCGCTTCTCTCCTATTCTTCGTAGCACTTCATCGTTTTTCATCCTATCTGTCCATTTTATCTTCAGCATTCTCCTCCAAGTCCACATTTCAAAGCTTTCCAAGTATTTGATGTCATTTTTCCTTAGCGTCCATGTTTCTGCCCCATACAATGCTATACTCCATACGTAGCATTTTATCAACTTCTTGCGGATATCTTCCCTTATATTCCCTGTAAGTAGTTGTTTCTTTCTCCTGAAAGCCGCTTTTGCTTTTCCTATTCTAGTTTTGATCTCATCCGTACATTTTGCCTCTCGTGTTATGATACTTCCAAGGTATTTATATTCTGAAACTTGTTCTAATGGCTTTCCCCCAATAGTTATGTTCAGATTCTCTTCTTTACCCGATATTCGAATGACCTTGGATTTTTCTGTATTTATTTCCATACCATATTTTCTACCTGTTATCACTAGTCTATTTATCATTTTTTGTAGCTCCTCTTCCTTTCTTGCTAGAAGTACTTGATCATCTGCGTATTTTACTGTTCTTATAATCCTTCCTCCAATTTTGAAATCCCCTGTGCCTTCTAAAGCTTCTTGCATTAGACTTTCTCCATATATATTGAATAGGGTTGGCGATAGGCAGCATCCTTGTCTTACTCCTCTACCGATATTTATTCCGCAGGTGTCCACATTCTCAAACCTGACCTTTACAACTTGATTCTCATATAGATTCCTAATCAGTCTCCTGTCTTTCCAGTCTACACCTATATCCTTTAATATCTTCATCAACTTTACCCAATTTACTCTATCAAAGGCCTTCTGCCAGTCTACGAAACATGCGCAGATATCTTGACTGTATTCTATTGCCCTTTCTGATATGATTCTAACTACTCCTATAGCATCTCTAGTTCCTCGTCCTTTTCTGAAACCGAATTGATCTTCCCCTATTATTTCTTCTGCCTTTTTCTCCAGCCTTTTATTAAGAATCCTCGTGATGATCTTCGATGTGTGTGACAGAAGGCTTATAGTTCTGTAATCTTTACACTGCATTGCCTTTGGCTTCTTCTTTAGAGGGATCATTGTTACTTCTAGGAAATCCTGAGGCCACTCTCCCGTGTCGGGATATACGTATGGCAACAAGGTGTTGGGATGAGGAAACCCAGTGAACACTCACCAATCGGACGACTTCAGGTTGGCGAGGCCCCGGGGATGTCGAAGCGACACACGTAAAAGAACACTAAAACACAGAAACATCACAAACGTAGAAGCTTTTAGAATTATTCCTTCATCAGCTACAGAGAGAGAACGTGTGTCGCTTCGACATCCCCGGGGCCTCGCCAACCTGAAGTCGTCCGATTGGTGAGTGTTCACTGGGTTTCCTCATCCCAACACCTTGTTGCCATACATACATACATACATACATATATATATATATGTATATATATGTATATATATGTATGTATGTATATATATATATATATATATTTATATACATAAATACATACATATGGCCTATGTGTGCTCTGGCTATCAAAATTCTCATGTGTATATGACTGGTGAGAATAAGTGGGGGATTTTTGCTTGGTAGGGTGATGTACGGTTGGGACTTCGTGAGCCTCGGGACCGTTTCGGTACCCGTGAAACCTTACTTTGAAAATTCTAACCCAACTTTAAAAATTTCTACTAAAGTAAAAGCTTTATTATCTGGCACATAAATATCCGGAAAACTTTAATAACCGGCACATTTCCAAATCGGAAGTTCTCAAAGCTTTGTCACCATTATGATTCGCTTATTCCATTTGGCTTGTGAGAAATTAACACTTACCTGCTTTATATCTGTCCAAATCTTACCCATCCAAGCAAAGTATCTTCCAATAAAGCATCTGTAAGTCCAGGACAAAAAGAAAGGGATGTATTGACGCTTAATTAAAAAATAGACATTATTAGACGTTTGAAAATAGGTGAAAATCGAAATGTGTTTATGGATGAATTTTATAATGGTTCTTCATCTATTCCATATAAAAAGGAATATTAATGAAGAGAAGCGGAAATATTCAATTAAATACAGTACGTACATCAATAAAAGATTTTGAAATGAAGTTTATTACAGTACATATCTTTTTAATAAAATATGATTAAATTTTACTTGTTTTGCTTGTACTACACATTCTCAGCACAGTGTACATGTAGGTTTCAATATAGTTTACGTAGGTTTCAATATAGTTTACATTAGTACCACATCCAAAATTTCAATTTCAATGTTATCAGTTGGTGAATCCTAGGTAGATAGGAATCTCAGATAACCGTAAAATTTGATTATCCGGCACCCCCATTTCCCCATCCGTGCTGAATAATAATGTTTTACTGTATAATGACTGTGTAAATTTATGTACACTATTTAATTTTATATTGTAATCGTTCCATAATAACTGTAACGTTACCAACTGGCCGGGTAGACTCCCTTCTAACGCTAAATGATGATAATAATTATAATATAGTATTAAAATATTAAAAATGCATGTCCATATTTCTGTGGCATCAGATTTTCTTACTTGTTGTCCGGCGAACATAGTTATTTTTATCATCAAGACGATCTGCATAGAATTGTTATAGAACAGTGAATATTTTATAGCATCAATAGTTTTACTTTGAATCACTGTAAAATTTAAGTCTATTTTTCATTTCTTTCTAGATTTCTTATATAATGAACACGTAAAATGGAGCATTTATTTTTGTAACAAGTGGTCCACAACCTTTTCAATGTAGCGAGCACCAAATTATATCCAGCGAGCAGCACTATACTTTTATAAATTGGAATTAGCATAAATCAAATCAGCGTCAAAGCGACTTAAATGTCCTATCGTACGTTTATAATGTAAACAAGCGAACAAATTAAATTATTGGTGCTAGTAAAGACGATTTTTAGCACCTTAAAAGTGCAACATATGACTGTAGAAAATGACGGCCGTCCCCGTGAGCACCAGGCTGCAGATCTCTGCTATAAGCCTTCATCTCAACTTAATACAACTCTGAATGACTTTATATTTTCTGTAATATCTAATTTTAAAATATCATGTAAAATTTAACCAAGCTTTCATTTAACTATTCGTTGTAAAAAGATTCAAGGACCTATGTCTTCAATTTCAATCAATAACAAGATGATCCAAACGGAACTTATGATGCCTACTTTCCGTTTAATCATTTAATAATCGTTTAATACTTTTATTGCCTTTAATAGAGTTACAATCACCGCGGATATGTTGCGTTTTGTGTTCCCAAATTTCAAAAATACATTAGAACGGAATATTAAATTGATCACGCGTATTTTTGCGGTAAAAATAACGCGTGTATGTAATAGACTATACCAAATCTGAGTTCAACAATAGTTGTTGATATGACAACACTTATAATGGGTAAACTGGAAAAACGCCAGTATTTATGCGACATTCTAGTTAATACGATCTGTAAGCATAACTCTACGATAAAAATTATAATCTTCATTCCTTTCCTCAGAGAATAGTATAAAACTCGCTCCGATATTACAATTCTAAGATATTTTAATGTGCAAGAGAAAATTAACCTGCCAGATGGATTTAAGATTTCCCATGTATATCAAATGGGAAGGGTAGTTCATGGAATCGAACCCGGAAATTTAATCTTAGCAAAAAAAACTATCCTCAAGAGCTTGACTTTAGTAGCAAGATACTTTCACCAAGTTCCATGAAAATCGGTCAATTGGTCCAAAAGTTAATAGGGGGAGGATCAGACAGACAGATACAACGACGAAACTAAAAGCCTATTTCCTTTTTGGAAAGTAGACTAAAAATTAAAATAAATTATAACGAGGATTAGAATTTTTTTATTTTTGGTGTCCTTGAGCAATATTGTCCATTTTAATAAAATTGTATGAATAACGCAGTGTTCTGACATGTCATGTTAATTCTATCACTAAAGAGTATTTTGAGTGTCATTATGATATAGGATAACTTACGTAGTCTTATAGAATTTTCTAGAATATTTGAAAATTATCTCGAGATAAATGAAATTATATCTAGCACGGAAATTAATGTATTTAATTTGCAATAAAGGACAGAAAGTGTGAAGGTTAAGATTGTTTCAGCAAAATATTTTTGAATATTTTTTAATATGAAAAGCAAAAAAGTCATGTAACTGTTAGGATTCTATCTATTTAACGTTAAAAAAATATCATTCTCAAGAGCGCAAACTAAGATCAGAATCTCAGATATCAAAGTTTGTGAAGATGTAACAAATGACGTCAAAACTATCTGCAAGAGAAATTCACTCGTGTTACGTTTCTAAAGCAATTGCGCAACAGCCCATTTCATCTAACGACATATAGCTGGGCAGCCTGCGCCTGATCACCAATAAATAATACAAAAGAATTGTTTCAATTTCAGTTTTAATAAAAGCCGGATATTACAACCTATAACCCGTATCTCAGCAGCTTATAAACTCCATAGATGGCTTAAATTACGTGCCTACAAATAATTTTCTAAGCGTAAAATTTGAGTTGAGTGGGAATCCTATGAAAAAAAATATCGAAGATCTGAATGGGTTGAATGTTGGTTGGTGTGCGTTTAGTTGAATCGACGATTTAAGTTTTTAGCGCATATGGGCTTAATAATAAATTATACTTATTAATAATAAATAACTTGCAAGATATAATATTAAATTCCAGATTGCTTATATAGTTAGCTATAAATTACTTCCATGAAATTTCTCTCTTTCCTCTCCTTTTTCTTTTCTTTCACTCCTTCTAAACTTCCATATGATTATATTGACGAATGTATATGAACTTTTGAGATTTTGGTTTAATAAATACTACATTTTATGTAATGTAATATATGCGATTATTGTGACAAATATTTCTTGTCGAAAATTGGCGATCTCTAAAAATTTTAGACAAAACGCGTTACTTATATTGTGAGAGAATATCATTTTTAGGTCCTCAAATTTTTAAATGTCTATCAATATGATGTTTTGTTTCACCATAATTATTTCATATTTTCTTCTTTACTGCAAGTAGTTTTTATTGCGTTTTAGCATTAACATGTCGTGAGAGATTTTGAAATCCCAGAAGGCACTTGTGGTACTGTATCACAGATAGTTTTATTTTAGGTGAGACAAAAACTTATTGCATACCCGAAAATATGGTCGAACAAGAAAAACATCATTACTCAAAAGGTTTTCTTCTGAGCAAAAATTGCATTTGAAGTTACGAAACTTACTAGGGAGTATATAACTATACACGAGATTAGGGAAATGTAATTATTTTTAAACGTTTTACTAAATATTTAGCATTTCTATGGTATTTTCGTTTATGTTGTATTTACACGGCTATAAAACGAACTCCTTTATCCAAGCTAATTTGGACGGAGAATAAGTTTTATTAGGAATTCTGAAGAAAATAAATTAAACAAAATTATTATTTATTTATAATTTTATTCTCTAATAATTTTCATCACAATGTGTACATCAAAATTAAATATGAATTACACCATGTTAGACTAGTCATGATAATGTTACTAGTTTTTATTTATTTATCACTTTGTTCGCGAATATAAGATAACTCCTATCCTTTGATTTAAAAAACAAAAATATAATTCGTCTTATATTTGGGTAAATATGGTAAGCTAATATTATTGAAAAGTTCCTTCCTGAATAATCTCTTAGTTGATATCGCTTTCAGTAATTCTTAAGTGGGATAGCTAAAACTGCAGGAGATAAAATTTAATTTTTACAGTTATGTACAAGTCACAATTTACTGTAATAATTTAAATGCAAATGGTCGGATGAGAAGAAGACACTGTTTATGAACGACTTTTTAATCACACAATATCCTCGGTTTTATCGGTTTGCTTCTACCATATTTAATATGGAAACAAATCTTAAAATAAATTTACGTGGGCATATACGTATATATTTAACTGATGATTATTTAATTAATTTAATATGTTATATGCATATATATATATGTATGTGTTTGTGTGTGTACCGATGATTAATTATTTCATTCTCATTGCAGGTGAGTAAAGCAGTGAAACCAAATCTGCGAAAGGGTAATCCTTACTTCGTAGTTCGTAAGTAATTTTAATAAGTTTTTTATAATTATTAAAATTTGTTACAACTTCAAAGTTTCTAAATTAAATTATTTTTAATTGATTATTATAAATATTTTAGGATTTAATCATACTGTATTGGTTTATAGCTGCTCATTAGAGAGAAAGTGATTATTTATTTGTGAAAAGTTTCAGATTTTAATTTACAGATTTATATTTTCACATGAAGTCTTTTGCATTATTTTTGCTTTTTCACCGCCTTTGTAAATTGAATTTTCCTCGGATTATGATATGATTTATTTTTCTGTAATCGACACAAGAGGCTTTCATTAATAACGTAACAAGGCTTCTCATTCTCGTTTTAAAGTGGTTATGACACGACATTTCCACATATACGCGCGGTTGTTCAACAAATGCACACTGCCTGGCGTCACACCTGCCCTACTCTCGAGAACTTAACGCCGGAGGCGTTATCGTAAAATTCGCTTTGTCCGTCCTAGTTTTGCATCGTGGCTGCGTAATTCTCTTCTTAACGGAACTTGAACTATGCATTCATAATTGATTGTTATTAGGAGTGTAGTATGCTAGAGATCAAGTGTGAGGACCTTGTTTAGCACCACAATCTTTATTTAATGTTTTGAGAGAAAATAAGTTTATCATTAATAGTTGTTCGCTCGAGAATTAAATTTTGTATCCTCAATATTATGCAACCCACAATTGTTGATCTTATACATCCCGCACTACATAAATTCTCGCGGCTTTGCGGAACGCAGGCATTGAAGTTTTGAGAGCAGTATGTATACCGCTTTACATCGTATCAAACCACTGTTGAAGCAATAATGGCTGTTCTTCTTCTTCTTTAATCTTAACTAGGTTTTCGTCCTTTCGCAGTCTCCTGCGTTTGACGAGAAGCTCCTTTCTACACGTTTCGGGGACGCGACCAGAGGCACATTCACTTTTCGGAAACTTGCCAATATTTTTACGTCTTGCCTCGGGAATTCCTCTCAAATTTTGGCGTAAAAATCTTCTCTCTTATTATCTCTCAAGCCTATCAATTGCGGGTTTTGTAAATGTAAACGAGGTTAGGAAGATGAGCCAAGTTACTGAAAAAGTATTATTTTTTATTTCAGTAGGCAAGGCCTAGCAAACAAATTTGTGACGAGAAAAATAGTTTAATTTATATTAATACGAAAACGTACATACTCCTTTGTGCTCGCGAATTCAATTGTAAATTGTAAGGTAATATTATGAGCGTACTCTTGAAAGGTTTCATGGCGGAAAATTTTATGCCATGGTCTCACAAAAATTATACATCAAAACCTGCCGTCTACAAATGAAAGTCTACCAATATCGATATATATTTTAGTTATGCTATTGAAAAGAACATTTCCAGTTTCTTCCGAGGTATTTTTATTCGAATAAGATTTAATATGCGCTTGAAACGTGGAAATTGAAATTTTCTGATGGTGGATAAGAAAAGATATGGAAGTAAGTTAAAAAGGGAGTCGCGGTGTTTGCTACCTCTTAAAAATCTTTTTGTCGTTTCACCTCTCCACACACCTCTCTCTCTTTCTTCCCCCGCACTCAACTTTCTCCGACACGCTTACACGTGTGGGGACTCGAAAAAAGAGTCACGAAAGTGAAAAATTGAATGTTCGAGTGATAATAACAGCCGGTTCAAGATTCGGAAAAAAGTAATCGCTCGAAAAAAATATCGCGCAATCCACCGATTATCTAAAATAAACGGTTAAAAACTACGCTAACGATCAGGTTTACCGTACGGTGCTTTATGTTCTGTAATTAATTAAGTTCCTTCGAAACGGTAGTTTTATTTTCGCCCCAGTTCCCTTCCTCGCTTGAACCATTTCATACTCTGCAAACCGCCTTTTCCCTCTCGCTCTCCTTTTCGCCCCTCTATCTCCTTTTCGCCCCTCTCGCTCTCCTTTTCGCCCCTCTCGCTCTCCTTTTCGCCCCTCTCGCTCTCCGTTTCGCCCGTCTCGCTCCCCATTTCGCCTCTCTCGCTCTCCTTCTCGCCCCTTCTACTGAGACATTGCACGCAACCTGCGCCGCCCGTCTTCAACGTTCCCGTCAAAGAGGGGAGTTTACGTTTCCTACGCTTTTAACCGTTTCATCGACTTCCTATTTTTGATAGAAACTGTGCATATTACTCTCTTAGTTTTGATATTTGCTGTTTTAAGGTCGTACTCTGGTCCTTAAGAGGGAAAGTTTAGGGAAATGGAGACCGAGAGAGAGAGAAAGAGAGCAAGACTTCTCTAAAAACGTAGATATATTTCTCTCCGTTCGTTTGGGTAGTCGCTCGCAAAGGACCATTTTTACCGATTGTTTAAATACATTCCTGAACAAATGTTACGAGCAACTCCGCTAGCTTCATCGTACGTTTCACTGCATCGCTTAATATCTCGTATTCATAGCGTATTTTTATGTAGTTGTCATTTTTAGTAAACAAAAGAGATGGCAATGCTAATGTCTATATTTGATATTATTTCACTATAGACAGATTTTTTTAAAAATAATCGCTAATTTTTCAGTCATGATTTTATTTATTGTTTTGAGAACGATATATCAAAAACGATTTCTTTGTTCACATTCGTTGCGGAGAAGCGCTGTTCCAAGAGATCATCTCTCCCTGGATGGGCGATTTTTAAATTCTTTGCGTAGCAGGTTGGATTTTTTTTTCTAGTTTTCTCCATTATTCGCCTAATATGGTTGCGTTTTGTTTACCTAATTCTTTATAAATAAAAATAATCGAATTTCGAATATCCGCCGAAGGAATTTTCAAAGAACTTCTGAAGGGGTTCCTGGAATCGATGTAAATTTTTCATCAGATTTGTCCGCTCGATAGACGAAGTTTCAGTTTGAAATTTTAATTAAATTCCTCGCGAATGGATATTCGCTCATGTAACAGCAGGCTTTGAAACGAGAAGAGAAATAAATTCCGAAAAAATACTGTGAAATATCGCTAACTTTACTTCTGCTTAGCTATGAAACACATTATGGCAGGTAAATTGTGCGGTTTTCACACCGACGCAGTTTTGATTTTTCGGAAGGCTCATTTATCAGTTAGAGGTAATTTCATTTTCTCGTGGCTTATTTAAAGCCAACGATAATCGAACGAAAGTAGAGGCACAGCAGCAGGTTCTTTCGATTTAGATGAATGTCATAAGAATAACAAATTTTGTTATGTTACACGCTATTTATTACAAAACCATACATATGTTTTCCTCGGAATTAAAACCATTTCATCTTGTTACCGAAGCAGTTACACGGGGTACAGGATCTGATATAATAAACACTAGTGAATTGGTCCGTTTATATTTATAAAATCTTATTAATAAATTTCATTCACGAATGAAATATGAAATTAGCTTTCTTCTTTTATAAATTTTGGAGTTGATATCATAATTTTATAAGGAAAAAAAATGCATTTTTAATTTAATCCGATTTTCTTTAGAGTAATGGGATAGTAAACATACTCAAGTGAAAGTGATCATGAGTTAGTTTTAGCTTAATTCATAGAAACCTTTCACTAAAAGATTTTACTTGGAAATTTTTACACGATATTCGATTTAATGTAAATAAAGCAGAACCACACACAGAATTCTGGAGTAACAATATGATTATTTTTAATAGAATGATAGCGATTATAATTATCAAACAAAGTTATATTTTCGCTTTCTGTAGTAGTTCAATAGTTCCATGCTAAATAAGGCTGTGCGATGCTTTTTTCTTAATTCTCATTTTTTTATTTTAAAAGATAATGTGTTTATTTATTTGTTGGCCCATACTTGTTGACAGAAGTAAAATTTATGTGTCTCATTATCAAAGAACAGAAAATTGAGCGTTTTTCTTATTAATAGCTTATTTTAAATTGGTTACATTTCTCCATAATAGAAATTTTAATTCTTTTTACTGTAGGATATAGCCTTATATCAGAGTCCTCATCTTTATTATATTCTTTATAATACGAAAACAATATATTCTACGCTATATTTAAGAGTTATATTAAATAATCCTTGCAATCTTTGTGCAGGATGGTCCTCTCTAAACTTGTAAGGAACATATTGACCCTTGTTCTAGCAAGGTATTTTACAACTTATACATCCCAAGAGGGGTAACTCAGTTACCCCACAATTAATTTGCCAGAAATAGTTGTTTATTTGGATAAATATATTTATATTAGGATATCTATATAAAATAAATACTATAGAATAAATATTTATAAAGAACATAATGAATATTTTGTAATTACTTTACAATTGTAATATAAGGTTTGCTATCTTGAGTGTTGACCATAACCAGAGGAGAAAATGAAGCTGACTTGTATTTATAACAGTCTTGCACTGTAACATACAGTCATCTAAGATCGTTCTTTCGTAATTCAACACGCACCTGCTTTGAAAAATTCTTTACTTATTTCAAACCTGAAGAGTATAAGCTGACATAAACGCCTAATATAAATATAGATATTTGTAAAAATAATTAATATTTTATAATTACATTGCCATAAAAAGTTCTTAGTTACCTTGAAAGTTGAACACAACCAAATGAAAACGCGACACCGACTTGGATTTACAACGGCCTTTCAATGTAACTCCCTAGCACAGGGGTCTTGAACCTTTCAGCATCCAAGATCTACTTTTCGCATATAAATTTACCGAGGATCGACCCAAAGGCGTACCTATGTCTACGTGGGCCCTTATGCGAGAAATACTGTTTTGAGAGGGGGGGAGAGGGGAGAATCCCCGCAAATTTATCCCTAACTTTAGGAGACATAGAAACCAGCATCATTACCTGTCCTAATTAACATACCCCATCAATTCGATTTGAGTTTAAAAAACCGCAATAAAACTTTGTTTAAATTTTCGTTCTGAACAAGTGAATATTTTACTTAAAATAAAATTTCATTAATAGTAACAGAAAATCATATGTTATGAAGCATTATTTATTGAATTAATGGAAACTCTGACACTGCATTCTTTCTGCAATACTGGAAAACTCTGGTGTGTAAGTTGATACTGCAAGTCGAATACTATCACTCAGTCTGTTAAGCTGGTGCGCTGCTTTCTTTTGGTTCCATTCATGCAAGAAAACATTGACTCTCACAAATATATGGAGCCAAGTACAGAATTCGCTCTCAAAGCTACTTTCACTAATTCACTATGTGTAAGACTTTCCATCAACCATAGTTGAAATCTATATCGTCTCAACATTTCTCACTTGTTTCAATAAAAAGTAATAGCGCTGAAGGAAGGCTCCGCGATCGACTTTAGAAGAGCCAAAGATCGGCCGTTCGATCGCGATCGACTGGTTTGAGAGCCCTGCACTAGCGCATAAGAATTTTTTCGTAGTTCAGCACGCGGTTTTTTATCACCAAAATGTATTATTTTGCATTGAACACATATAGACTGAATAAATTACGCACATATTTAGCCATATATATGGCGGAACTGCATTTAAAGTAAAATGAAAAAAAGACACTCTACCAAGGGTGGTAACTCAGTTACCCCGACAGTGTTTTCATTAAAAAAGTGGCTCTAAAAAGTTGCAAATCTACAGAAATTCTAACAGCAATGTTCTTAGACGGTAATAAACGAATACATGAGGGTATATGGATCCCAAAAATAACCATTAAAAATAGATAGACGCTGCTAGGGTAACTGAGGTACCCTCCTTCATAGAGGAAGGGTTAAAGGGAATACCTTACAATTGTTTGAGATTGACCGATTCTCTTTTGAGTTTTGCAAAATATCCTTATTTACAATGATTAGCATTATATTGAGAAATACAGGTTGATAAAATACTTGACCGAAAATCAATGTTGTTGAAAAATCAATTTCATTTAGAAAACTAATAAAACCAAATTATACAGTTATGCATGAACAAGAATACGCTCTAAATGTTACCTTTGCGCTGGGTGCATACTTAAAATCTTTTCACATAATTATTAATGACTCACATTTGTTCACAGAGATTGATCATAATTTTACCGTGATGGATTTCTTTAGCTCAGGCATGGTGCTTGGCCTCCCATGATAACTATTTTCTTTACCTCACGTAAAAATCTGAAGGAATAAGATAAGTGGGCCAGTTGACATTTAAAGATTTACCGATGGTTTTATAGCCAAAGTGCTTTATCAGCCGTTTTAGAACCGCTTTATTTGTGGTGAGTTGCCCCTTCTTTCAGGTACCATTGAAAACCTCTAGCTGCACTACCAAGACTAGTCCAGAACCTCGGCAGGACCTTCATGTAGTGATCTATATTGATGCTTAAAGGATTGCTGACATCACGCTCGAACCATATCGGTACGATTATTCCGTGCTTACTGTTTATTTAATAGACTGAAGAGGTCTTTGAAGCACTTCATCAGGTAGTTCATTTCTCAAATAAACATAGTTTTTCAAGTTGACCTATTCACTTAGAAAGAATGAGCCTCATATGAAAACCACACATTATCGAAAAGTCAGGATCTTGTTTAATTTTGTCGACGAACCAGTGTGCCATATGGACACCTTTTTCTTTGTCCAATTTTCTCAGATTTTGCTTCGTCTAAATCCTATAGAGATATAATTTCATTACATTATGAAGAATATATAAGCTCATCTTAAATAGTTGGGACCACATTAAAAAATAACTGCCGCATAGATCTCACGACCGTCATTAACTCGGATATGATCTGGGACTCGAGAGTTCAACCCAAAACCGAGCTCATATACCTGACCCCTCGCAGCAGGGTGTCTTTAGCCAACCAAATCATTTGGAATAAAATTTTAACTTTTTTATGTATTAAAATCTAGTAAGAATATATCTCAAGCGTCGAATATGAGTAAATTTACTGATTAAGAGCGTCTTTTATACGCAGTTCTACGATAAATAATAAGATATTTACGCTCACATGAAATTTTGACGCTCATGAACACCAACCTTTTAAGAGTTTTAGGGACGGGATTGTATCGAAAACGGTTTATGACTGCAATATTTAAGTTAATCCTTTTAGTAGGTTTGTTTACAGACCTTTATTATGTTGATATAGGAAACCCTCGCCATTCACGGTGTCCGTTTGATTTTATCATGTAAAAATGTTCAGTATATGGAAGTTGGGTTGGGTTTGTTGGTTGGGATGGATTGATTGGGTTGGGATGAATGATAATAAGAGGCCATAACACGAGAATAACATTATAGGTCGGAATATTCTCCCATGCTACGCACCAATTTGATTTATCTCGAAGTTGCTGCACAAACTTTATGAGTCTGTTACATGGTGGCCAAATATATTAAAGGAGTTGGCCAGAATTGTTACTATGGCTAGTGATAAACTGTTTCCGATACAATCCAGTCCCTGAAACTCTTAAAAGGTTGGTATTCATGAGCGTCAAAATTACATGTGAGCGTAAATATCTTATTATTAATCGTAGAATTGCGTTTAAAAGCCGCTCCTAATCAGTGTATTTACTCAGATTTGACGTTTGAGTTACTTTATTACTAATTTAAAAACATAAAATAGTTTGAATTTCATTGCAACTGATTTGATCGTCTAGATACACCCTGTTGCGAGGGCACAGGTATTTGAGCTCGGTTTTGGGTCGAACTCTCGAGTCCCGTACACCTAATCCGTGTTAATAATGGTCGTGGGATCAATGTTATGGTAATTTTTGAATGTGGTCTCAACTATTTAACATAGCCGAATATTAGCAAAGTCCCTCTTTTCACACCCAGCTCCTGACTTTGGCGGCGTGTCGATTTCTTCTTGCTCGTCGTCACTGACTCTCTGACACGCTCAATGACCTCAGTAGTAATAGCGAACTTGAGGCCTGAATGTCTCTACCGTATTTCAGATTTTGAGTTAAGGTTTAGAACTTGCTCCTCCTTCCTAAATTTTTAAAATGCATTTACGCGTTGTTTTTTTGGACAACCCATCTCTGCAGTTGAACTTGGTTTGAAACTTTCTCTACGTTTTCTTAAACGGTTGCGTTCTGGAGAATTTTTCCACCGAATTCGTCTTTTGTTCTGATGCCCAGCCAGTGCATGCCCATTTCTAATTTCAGAATAATAATTTTGGCATATATTTGATCTAGAATGTTCCAGCCATACCTGTAATACAACAGAAAATTGAGTAAAGTTGGAGGAGGATAAAAATGAGGGATCAGCTTTATTTTAAATACCATGTACTTTACCAGTAATATTAATTGTGTGGTAAGATATAAAAAACGGCCACTAGTTCTATCACTGAGTTCAGCTTGAATTTTTCCAAAAAATCATCGAATGAATATTGTAGAAAATTGCGCATCATGTTCTAAAAATATGTACAATGCATAGACATATCTCATTTAAGGCAAGTGACTAAAGGAGCAAAAAAATTTTCCTCAGCTGGTTCTCGCAGATATTCCCGTTAGTAAAATCCTTCAATATGATGAGATCTGACGATTATTTCTCCTTTTTTCAATCCTCGATTTTTCTGCGAACTTTGGATTTCTACACATTCGGTGGTCTTGTCGCGCGGCCTGGAAACGGCTATGCATAACGGTTTGCTCGTTTCGTCGAAAGAACCATGTTGGAGTTACCGGAGTATCTCAGCTATTGGAAGAATCCGACCAAAGTTGAAGCGCAGAGGAATCGAATATAAGTGAAAACTGTTGGAGTATCCAATCGAGCGGGAATATTCGGCGGATAGCTGTGCTGAGTAATCGATATCCTTCAAAATGGAAGTAGTAGGGGTGAGAAAATTTAGGGTGATGGCAGGAAGAGCGTGACGTGAATCAAAAGAGGATCGTGGGGAAGGAGGAGGGGTTTAGCGTCAGCGAAGCGATATGTTCCGAACGCTGAAAGGAGTAGAAATGATACTATAGCAGTATTTAACAAAAGGACGATAAATAGAAATACGGCGATTTTCAGCGTGGAGAGGAAAACGTAGGGGAGAAATGGGCGTGAGAGGGAGTCGACGAGAGGTACGGTGAAGACAGGAATTGTGAGAGGATTTGCATGGAACGAAGTACGGGTTGAGAGAATAATAAAAAATAGGAAGGAGATGTGGAAGGGGTACGTGGAGGGTATATGGTAAAGGTATAAAATGGAATGAGAAATATAGAAGAGCGGTGAAAATCGAAAGAAAATCTCGAAATGGGCACGGAAAGGATCAGGATGTAGGCAGGAGCAGGAGTGTGACGCAATAAGAAAAGTGATGACGTTTAGAGATTAGGATTAATGGAGATGAACGAGAAAAATGTTGATATGAGTATCTCAGAGGAAGGAGAGTATGTGGAGGGTCGGGATAGGAATTCGATGGAAGGACAGCGTTGAGACGTGGAGCTGGAAGGACGTGGGTTTGAGAGAGGGGAAGGATACGAGAGAGTCGAAGAAAGGAGGGATTTATGTGTGAGAGAGAGGGGGATATTTTGATGGAGGTAGAGGGAAAGAATGAATGGGGCGGGAATGAAGGGGAAACATTTGGTAAGGGCGACTGACGGAGGCCTAGGGAGGGAATGGAGAGGTGGTTGTGGAAAGGAGGGATAAGAAGAGGCCGGAACGGGGCTTAGAGACCTGTAAAAGTGAAAGAGTGGTTTTATTAAAAGAAAGGCGATCGCCTGGCGAGGTCACGAGGGATCGCAGCTCTCGCCGAGTATCCGCTTAATGTCGCCTATTATTCTCCCTCGGCCTCCTGTTACTCGCTCGCTGCGACGCCTCCCCTTCCCTCCTCCTGCTACTTTCGTTTGCTACGTTCTCTCGTCAAAGTCTTGCTTCTCTTCACTTTTGAGCATTATGCACTGACGGCCGACTTTTAAAAATTGTTTATACGGATTTGTCTTGGAACATATAATTGCTCTTGTTATTTTGTTACCCATTGAAGTTTAATTTTAAAAGCAAGTTAAGTATGAATCGCTTATGATAGCTTATTATTTTTCTATTTACTCTCAGGAGACACGGGAAATTTTTCGTGTTGTAAGGGAAAAAACTTAACATAATTTGTCCACCTTTCTTGGACATTTGCGAGTGTGCAAGTTTAATGAACAGAACTAGTCAGATCACGCTGCGGCACACGTGAATTTTAGGAATAGCATGAGCATAAAAAATTAAACTCGTAAGAATAAAATATTAAGGCGTTCAAATCTCATTTGTTCTAAATACGTTTTGTTGTATTATCGATATTATCTAACTTTTTATGTATATTAGAATGGTCATAATAATCTCTTGTTTCATGTCAACTTTTAACAAATCTATATTTACTTTTAGACTAGTCAAATTAGACATTTTAGAGGAACCAATTCATGAAATTTAGAACCTTGGCACATTTTTCCATTAGGGCAACTTAACTAACATGTCAAAAGTTGGCATGCCTGTCGTGTACGCGTCGGCCGTTTTGGCGCCAAAATGGCCGCCGGAGCACGACCCGCGACTGGGCTTTCTCGAATAACTGTGAAACAATCAATTATACGGCAACACCGTACATGAACAAATTTGTAGAGAATACAATTTTATACAAGAAAGGTGCTTGACAGATTTTTTACTACTGTGATGGTATGGCAGAAAATGAGCGGTTTTTGCGGAACTCAGGCCGCGCGCTGTCTTAAAATCAAGTGTTGTGAGCTCGTTTCCACACCACCAGCTGTAGTAGAGCTCCAGGCGCGTATTTTTATAGTGGTATCCCCTTTAGGCTCTAATCTACTGTTTGTTTAAATTACCTAATATAAATAATAGGTGTTATAATCATGTCTGCCTTCTGTTACTGCAGCGGCTGACTTAATTCTGATTATGAAGTTGAAGACCAATTCGAAAATGAAGAAACTTCGATTGAAATGCAAACTGATTTTAAGACAGCGCGCTGCCTGCGTTCCCCAAACAACGCTCATTTTCTCCTGTACTATCGCAGTAGCAGCAACACTGCAAAGAACCTTTCTTGTAGGAAATTTTATTTCCTACAAGTTTGTCTACGAAGAGTTTCGTCGAAGATTTGACCGTTTTCGAGTTATTCGCGAAAGGCCAGTCGCGGGTCGTGCTCCGGCGGACATTTTGGCGCAAAATCGGCCGACGCGTACACGACAGACATGCCAACTTTTAATACGTTAGACAGGTTGCCCTAACGGACAAATGTACTAAATTTCAAAACTTTATGAATTATTTCCCCTAACCGTCAAAAAGGGTCTAATTTGGCCAGTCATTTCGCAAACAACGCTCATTTTCTGCTCTACTATCGCAGTCACAAAACAATTCAAAGAACCTATCTTGTAGGAAATTGTATTCTCTACAAGTTTTTTTATGTACAGTTTTGCCGTATATTTGTCCATTTCCGAGTTATTCGCGAAAGGCCAGTCGTTGGTCGTGCTCCGGCGGCCATTTTGGCGCCACAACGGTCAACGCGTGCACGGCATGTATGTCAACTTTTGATGTTAGTTAGGTTGCCCTAATGGACAAATCTACCAAGTTTCCAAACTTTATGAATTATTTCCCCTAACCGTCAAAAATGCGTCAAATTTTGCCGGTGTATTTATCTTTTTCGTCTAATGATTCTTCCTCTCCATCTCAACACAGAACTAGGGTGACCAGATTCTGAAGAAGAAAAACCGGGACATCTAGTGTTTGGGGAATAAAAACCGGGACATCAGATGTTTTGGGAAATAAAAACTGGGACATAACCGAGACAATATAATATTTTGTTTTTTTCTTTTTCACTTAAATACCAAATAGAAAAATTCTGCGTAGTTTAGTTATGATTCTGTTGAAAAGTAGCCCATATTTTTACAAATTATATCAACACGTACCAAAAATAATTACAAAATTATTCAGGAAATGAATGGAAATAAATACTTTAGAGTTAAATTTCATTCAAAATCCCAAGGGAATATTAACACGTTATGATTTTGATTGAAAAAGTGTAGATGACTCTAAAAAAATATGGTTTTTGAAAAATGTATTTTACTTAAGAATTTAAGGGATTCAATGCCGCATAGATGTTTTACCATAGAATATTTTCCTATGATAATCGATTCTTTCTTCATGCCTAATACAATGATAGGAACTAAAATATTTATTTTGAACTCCCCATGAAATCGTGACAGTAACCTTCAGTCCATTCTCCTTTGGCATAATATTAAAAACTAATTCTTTATTCTTATAAAATAAAAAATATTTTTTACATAAGTTTCAGAGAATTTTAAAGCAGTTTTAAGATCCAAGATAGCAAGTGCTTATAATAATATTTGCTTTGTGTTGAATCTGAAAATAAAGAACTCCATCTAGTTTATTGTCAGGTGAGGGACCATTTTCTATAAATTGATCCTTTAATTCAATTATTAAAAGATAATAACATTTCCTCTTTCCGAGTCAATTATTGAAGGCATTATTTCATAAAATATCATAGCTAAGTTTTTACTTCATCAATGAAAATAATACTCGAGGAAATACCTAGATCAAGAGGATTCACATTTACTAGACTAACCTAACCAAAATAATGGAGCATGGCATATATTTTCGTTTTCCATTGCACGGTTATTCTCCCCATTTTGATTTGTCCGATTTATTCGGCCGTACCGGAATATAATGCTGCATAAACAGTTAATCTCGATGGACGGCGATTCATATCCATCATCGATCGCCAAATATTAACGCGTTCTGCTTGCTCTCCCTCTTTCTCACTCTCTATCTCATCCGTTCATTTCGACTCGATCGCCTCACTCGACTCCCACTCTCTCCCCATTTACCTTCTCCCTTCATTACGTAACCCTTCTCTCCTTTCTCGTGTTTTTACCCTCTCTTTCCAAATCCCTCTCCGAACGAACCGACTGATATGCCAAAAACTCCTTCTCCGCCCACTTCAACCCGTTCCGTGCCATCACAGTTCCTGGGAGCGTGGTTTCCTCCTGCCCCCTTCCCCTCTTCTCTTCCACTGTCTGCCTTGGTATCGAGGTATCTTTTAAAGAAAGGGCCCACCGCTTGCGTGGCAGGGAATCATGACGTCCGAAATAACGGACGACTGGGAAGGGATCGGACGGGAGAACTCTGGCCATGCGAGTCCCTCGGGATAGAGAGAGAGAAAAGATAGGTAGGAGGAAGTTGGTGGTAGGTTGAGGCAGCGGCTGAGAAATAGGCGTGATGGAGGTGATGGTGCTTGCTAGATAGAGGAAGGGAGGGAGGAGGAAGAGAGGCCGCGGCTGGGGAGACAAAAGAGTGCCCCGGGATAGGAGAGAAAGGGAGGGAGAGAGGAAACCTCGCTCGGGAGAGAGAAAGAGAGAAAAAGGCATTCTTTTTCTTTCACGCATCGAACGCCGCCTTACGCCCTTCTCCCTCTCCACTCTCTGCCCCCTTCCCGTTGCCGTGAAAGGCGATTCTCGCCTCCGATTCCCCTCTCCACCCGCATCCGCCCGCCCGGCGCTAGACGCCCCCTCGCCCTGCGCCGCCGCGGCCGTCCTCTCCTTTTGGAGGTAGTAGGACGAGGCCACTTCTCTCTCTTTCTTTACAACGTCCCTTCTCCACGACATCGTACAAACACCTCCAAAAAGAGGACGCGAAAAGGAAGGGAAGGTAGGGAGCGTGATGGAGGGGAGTTATTTTAGAAACCGTTGGGAGGACAAAGGTGAGGAAGGCTATCGTATTAAGGACGCTCGTGACCCAGGGGAAAGACGGCCACATGGAGATAGAGTAGGGTGGGAAGGAGTGAGGTGGGCAGAAGGAGTGAGAGTGATGGGCCGGGGAAAGAGCTTGGTAAGAGAGGGAGGGAATTGGGCTGTTAATCCAAGGGATAGAGTTGAGAGACATATTTGAAGTGCCAGCATGGAATTATCGCTCACAAATTCACTTTAATGGCCCAAAAAGCTGAGAACACGCTCTCTCTCTACTCCCCTCTCTTCGACCTTTATATTCCTATCTTTATCTCTCACTCTCGTATTCTCGCTTCGAACAATCTTGGCCGATTATCGAACGCTGTGTCTGAGGCAGCCAGCTAGTTCTCTCAACAGTTGGCCTGCGGGTAAAGAGAGAGAAGGAGAGGACTAGAAGGATAGAAGAAAAACGAGAGGCAAGGGCGAAGGAAAGAAAAAATATACATTTGGTGAAATGGGAGTTCAGGTGAGAGAGAGCGTGAAACTGGAAGGTGAGGGAAGGATATAAGGTCAGAGAAATCTGAAAAATGGAGAAAATTTCAGACTTGGATTAGGAACTACGCTTAAGTTGGTATAATTTAAAGTAAATATTCAAAAATAGTAAAATATAGCAAAAAAGATGGTAACTGAAATGGAAAAAATGAGATCAAGCTTGCAACAAAAGATAAAGAAAGAGAAGTCTTTGTAGGAAATGGTAAAATGAAATGGAAAAGGAAATATTGAGAAAATAAGCATAGTAAATAATAAAAAAAGAAAAGAATTAAAGCGTAATGGCAAAGTAAAAGAAGATGAAATAGAAGACACAAAGGAGCAAAATAAAGAAAACATTTCAAATATAATTAAGTAAGGAGAGAAATTAAAAATTGAAAGGATAAGGAAGTTGGAAGTAAGAAATGTATACATACATGAGAGCGTGTGCCTATTAGAAGGAGAGAAAACTCAGAGCTGTATTTCCTCTTCACAATTTCCTTCGCAATGGCTGTATCTCTTATTCTTATTTACCTCGACGTTTCGGGAGGCATGCGATGGAGTATCCTTACCTGATGCCTCGAGTAACAAGTGGCAAGAGTCAAAGAAAGCATCGAATTAAATGCTTCTCACCGCAATAAATTTGTTTTCAAGCAAAACTGAATGTATTAAGGGAAATATATGGCTCAAGTTTTCGTAAAATTTTTCTATAAGCAATAATTTATCGCGCCTCTTCTGAAGACAATCGTCATGTAAGGAAATTTCTGACTGTAATTCTTAAATTGAAATAATTTTATTTGATTGTTTTTGTTTATATAAGAGTTCAAGGCAGTGTTATCAATGATTGTAGCTAAATAAGCTTTAAAATAATTACACTGGCCATGCGCATCATTTCCAAAAGCCGTGTCATTTAAAATATTTGAGTAAGCAAAAGCTGTCTCGAAATTACTTGGTGTATGTACTTGCCTTGTATATGAAACGATGTTTAAAGCAAGTAAAGTTTAGATTGAGAATATTAGGTTATTGAAAATACTTTATGTACCAAGATTGTTTAAACGAAAGTTAAGTTTCAAACGGATTAGTTCATAAATGGTTTTGAAAATGTTTTCCCTAATTATTTTAAAGAATCAAGTATAAATACTATAATGCCAGAGACGATATGTTTCCGACACCAATTTCTAACATTACTACTGGAACTGATTGAACTATTTCTTATTGAATAAGTGGACGGTTTTGCAGGCCAGAAACTTAATTACAAATGAGGAAGTTAATAGTAAAAATAAATTTGTATTTGGGATCTTGCCTAGAAATTTCTATAGCGCAAGCAAATTCAAGGAACATCGCCGCGATATCATAAGATACTCTTCCCTTACAGAATATTTTTCTGATTTTTGTGGTAATTATATAAATTAATATTTTCTGTATTTTGTGTTCTTCTTTTGATGCAACTCCAGTTTTTTGCATTGATTTAGCCGTTAGGGTGATTGCAGGAATGAAATGTTTGTTTTAACAACCAGTTCTTTTTTTCGTTTATTCGCCGACGAATTAAATTGTGCTCACTCAAAGGCATTTATTGGATCAATCTGTGACTTTTATGAATAGGTAGATTAATAACACGGTTTTCATGTACAATATTTGCAAATGTTAAAAGCTGTTTTCATATCATCCTTGAAGTAATCCATTACATGTATAAATATAATACACATTTTCCAGCCGGAGAAAATTAGTCTACATTTTCTCCCATGGTCCTACTGTAAACTTTGAAATAATTAATCTTCCGTTAATTCAAGTTTTTCTCTTATGCTTTTCTTTATATATTTCACTATTTATTACGTTTATGCTCACTTAAAAGTATAACTTTCCTTTACCCATCGTCACAGCGTCACAGCTACACCTGTTATTCTATGCATACATATGCGGCTCATTTCTAAGCCACCTAAAATTTTTATTTTGTTTGCTTGAGTTTTCTTATTACGTTGAATTTGTCTTACTGTAAATTTTATTCTACCTATTCCGTTTTTTCTTCTTCATAATCGAATTTTTTCAAAGCAATTATGCAAAGACCTTATCAAAGTTTGGTTTATCAATAAAAATAAAGTGAAACCTACATTCACTTTTGTTCGTGTGGTCCCTTGTCTTAAATAATATTTATTGACAAATAAAAACCTTTTAATGTACACATGTTCTCCATTGAGCTTTTTCTGTTACTCAATAAAAGCTAGTTTCACATCAGCGCCTTTTACTTCCCTCATTGTTATTAGAAAACACTTTTCCACTTTCTATTATTTCCAGACAAATTTTCATAGCATCTCTGCCATACTATTTATAATTGAGGTGGATGTTTATTGTAGTAACACAGTCTAGATTTTTGCATTAATCATCGTTTGAAAAATCTTTTAGCTGTGACGCATAACTTGATTCTTTTCATGTAGTGAAACGCATGTCTTTTATTAATATTTATCCTGAAATTTCATTTATTTAACTATAAGCTGAACCTTTCATCCTAGCTTTCTAAATTGTCTTAACACAAGAAACTATTCAAGGATCCTATACTAAAAAAATCACTGCTTATGTGATCTATCTTATGTATAAAAGAAGTCATTAGGTCTTAACTTCAATACTATCATTATTATTGCGCTAGAGTAATCTATAAAACAAAGCAAACTCCTTTGTTTTGTTGAGCGGTATGCTTTATCGACTCCCAATGATGGAGTCGCGAGTTGAAAATGCTGCAGCAATGGAAGAATAAAATCGTATCGAGTTCTTTTTTCTTTAACATACATTGATTAATTTCACCAGAAGTGCACGAACTTCTATGGCAATATTAGTCGCAAAATAAAACGAAATAGATACTGTTTAACAATGATTGTACCACCGAAATTATGGTTTCTATTTTATAACTGTCACACATGGCATTTTACGCATCAGGTGACATTGATTTTTGCAGTACATTTTTTCATCTTCATAATAAAACATAATTGTCCTACATCTTACTCCGTATAACAAACTTTCCCTCTCTTCTTCACTCAACTTTTCTTGATTTTTTTCTTCCCTTTCATGCATTTATCTTTCTCTCCTCATTTCCTGCTTCTCCCCCTCATCTCTTCGTTTCTAGATCTCTCTCCTCCCGTTCACCCCTCCCATTTTATAACGTAATCTCACCCTACCATAGACTCGGAGACGAACGACGTGACTAGGTTCAAGTCATAGGAATTAAAGTCAACGTGACGCTTGGGAAATCACCTTTGAGGAATTGAACTCGGAATCCCTTGGGACGGGGTAAATGTATTAAAGAGACTGAAATTAGTTTGCGGATACAAAAAAATGCGGTTCTCTCTGAGATGCAATAAAGAAAACCTTTTCTGGCACAATTTTATAGCTATCTTTTATCCGGTCACCGCTCTAGAGAAATAAAACGTGCCATTTAAGCGCGAGGGACATGTGTCAAACAATAAAATAATATATCTGTAAATATTTACGAGTTTGTATTTCACTCGCCTTTTTGAAATACGTGAGATGAATTAATATAATATTTCAACGATAATCGAGCGAAAATTGAAATCCACTTACTGTATTCCTACTTGAATACGTTTAACCAAAGATATGAATTTACGTAGAAAATGAGTTCTAAATGATTTATTGCTCACAATTTTATATTTAAAATATTTTCCATCCTCCACAGCAAAATGTAATGATTAATACTATCATTGTCATTTCACGAGACAAAGTTCGGATAAGAATCGCTGACATTTACGAATCTTAAAATACCTAGGCGAAAAATTTACGGATATCTTTAGAGAGTTACCTCTTCAAAACCATAGGAGAACCTAGTGCCTAGCAGGCATTACTGCTAGGGTAAAATGTCAGTATCTAACTATAAATGGATAGTGGCTTAAAGAGCGTTAAGAGATCAAGATTCGGAGAGGACGACAGTAATATAAACTCTACATTATAAATTAAATGCAAAAATGTATATAATATTTAATTTATAGCACTCTGAAATCGCTAAACCGTGAAAGAATATTTTATAAAAATTCAAATTTAAACCAAACTTTGTTTGTGTCAGTTGTATCTCCACATTCTATCAAAAAATCAACCTTTGATAAAAATAACTTCACTTAAAAGTACAGTATTTAGACAGTTTTAATATATTTCAAAACGTATAAACTAATTTAATCCAGCTTACAGTATTTGAAATTGAATTATGGTACGGTGTAAACAAATTCATACGTCGAATTGTCGATAAATGACAAGAATGTACATGCAGTAGGTGAGCATATATATATATATATATATATATATATATATATATATATATATATATATATATATAACAACTTACGGAAAAGGAAAGGTAAAATGAATATATGGATGTCAACAAGGTGTTGGGATGAGGAAACCCAGTGAGCACTCACCAATCAGACGACTTCAGGTTGGCGAGGCCCCGGGGATGTCGAAGCGACACACGTAAAATAACACAAAAACACAGAAACATCACAAACGTAAAGCTTTCGGAACTACTCCTTCTTCAGCTACACCTTGTTGACATCCATATATATATATATGAGTATTTCCTTTTATAACCATGCAGGAAATCCAATAATGTTAACAATTTAGTAGTATTATTTAAAGTTTTTTTACATATTATATGAGTCGTATCAATTTTTTTGCCCTTTCTAAGGCTGCACATATAAGTGACTACTTGTGTAATTTGTAAACCATCGAGACTTTTATAAATGTCTTAATAAAAGTAAAGAAATAGGATGTATTACGATAATGACGCTTTTCTTTGTATGTTAAAAATATACTCTTCCTACTTTTATTTGGCTGTATTTTATGAAATATTTACAACTTTATTATTAATTCTAGAAAAAAATAATGCCCATTGAAAAAAGAGCGAATAAAAGCTATTTTTTCAGAAAAGACCGATACTTCAACTACATAGGTTTGGAAATTAATATGAAATTTCGGATGGATGGGCAGAATAGCTCTTTGTTGATATGTGTAGCCATGAAACTCCTATTATTGGTATCAATAATAGAGATACAATAGAGGTAAATAACGGAGTAGTAAGCTGATTTAGGAAGGAAGTGCTTTTCGGTCAAGAATAATTACTTTGGTTTAGAAGATTTTCTCATTTGCTGAGAAGCTTTAAATATATTGAAAATATATGAGATTTTTAATGGAAATTACTGTGGAAAAGAAAAATTGACGACAAACGTGATAACAAGGCTGTAGGTAGAAATTTCATAAAATCTTTGGTATACACTTTTTGAAATGTTGTTTTTCTCTTTATATTTGGAGTTTACAGAATGACAAAGGCGCTTATATACCTACAATTAGATGCTATTAATAAGTGCCGTAAAAATTTTTTCTTTGTTCATCTTGAAGTTTTTACTGTGTACATATTTTAATGTAGATGAAAATTAGAGTTTTTTTAGTCAAATAAAATGTTTGAACTCTTTTAATATTTAGCTGATACAAAGTATCAATTTTCTCGTGTTTTTTTATGAAATGTGAAAATGTTGTGATTAGGCGAGTTATTAGCGTAGGAAACAGTTCTGTCAGGTCGGAATTTTCCTACACTTGCTATTTTGCAAAATATTTAGAAAAAACTGCCAGGATTACGATAGGAAATAATATATTTCTTCTTTCTTTACCTAAGCTGTTTTTATCTTGATCGAACCCACCACATTATATTTTTGATCAGCAATACTTAGGATTATTATTTGCTTTGGATAATGTTTTTCCACTTACATTAGACTATTGCAAAGTTTTAAAAATACAATGTAAGATTAGATGAACTAAATTATTATACACTAAGCAACAATCCTTAAGAAATGCATTCGTCTACCAAAAATAAGTCTCTTAGCCCCGGTCGCTGCTTCGCTATTTCCTCTTGCATCTGTTTTCTTTATTACTGTAAAAAGTCATTGCCACGCGGTTATCACATCAATCTCGAGGCGGACGCCTCCTTTGGTGTTGCCGGTTAAGGGGAACATTTGTTGCCTCGAGGCGCCAGCGACTTTCTCCCTTCCACCGAATGCAGGCTATATCGCGCGCACACATTCACGAGGCGCTCTTTCTTACGGACCCACCTATTCCTTGGCCTTCGACTATCATTCCTTCGACCCCCTGAGTTCGCTCCCAATAACCCGAGGCGCCATTTTCCATCAGAAAGTTTCTCGTATATCTCGTGGCCGCTAGAAATTCCCCATCACGCCTGTATCTCACTCTCGAAACCGCAGAAAAACAACGCTCGTGTCCGATAGTTAGAGGCTCAGTTCAAGAGAGGTCTGTATAAATATAGGGCCTTGCGGTTGGTACATTACGGTATATGCTTCTATCTGATAAGGTACCCGGTTCGATTCGCGTAACTATGTTAACGTTTCGTGTATTTTATCTTTAGAGTGCTAAATTTAGTCTGTTCTATAAATTAAAATAACAAAAATAGGATGCTGACGAAATGGAATGCTTTTTTTGCATAAAAGGAGAACGGTCAGGAAATGCTCCTAAAAAAATTTTTACAAAAAAGATTGATTTCTGAAAAACGAAGGGCGTAAATAATGCCGAGAGGTTCTTGATGGGTTGAATCGATAGTTTAACCCAAACTAAGTACGGTCAAGAGTAAATTGATGTGAATGTGAGGGACTTGGTCGAGGGCATTGTTAAGCAGTGTATATGGTAACGAGGCGGTGGTAAGTGTGCTGGTCTGCGGTGGATGATTTGTTATGGAAGATGGTGAGAGTTCGAGAGGGAGTTGGAGAGGGGAGAAGACGGGGAGGGGAGGAGACGGAGAGAGGAGGGGCAGGGCAGGGGCGTTCCTTTGGGATGGTCCTCGGAATAGGGGATGGGATTCTTGCTGTACTCAGGTCACGGAGTTCCGTTGAGGGAAGAGGGGAAGGGTAGGAGTTAAAGAGGACGATTCCACAAATCCGAAAATCGGAAATATCGCATTTACTTCGGAATATGATAATGGGAAGAGAAAACTTCCCTCGGTTTTTGTATGTTATATTCCCAAATCAAATTGAATGTTCAATGAAATATGAATTGATCTATCGGGATTTGAGGCATTTTAGTTGAAATTTACATTTAGAATAGTCAATTCGTCAAATATGTTTGCAGAAAAATGTCTAGCATAAAAAAATAAATTAACATAAAATAATTCATAATATAAAACTATTCGTATAATAAATGAATTAAAAATTAATTTAAAGAAGGAAATTTATTTAAACGAATAGTAATTATATTTAAAATAATTTTTGTCCATTTTATACCGTATGAGCTGTAAAAATTATTATTAATTAACAGATATTTCGCAGTTTTAATTTTAAATGACTTTTATGGACAAAGCAGAACAACCCTTTTAAAATTTAATAAAACATAATAGCCGCATATAATTAGAAAAGACTCGGAATAAATATTTAGAAAAGTCAGAAGAATAAATTAAATTGGAATTGACGTCAGTTAATTAAATTCTTTATAAATGAGCCGTAGTATTGTGATAACCCTGTAATTAATTTTGGGTATAATTTCAACAGTTGATCACTGATGTTAAATGAATTCCTTTTGATTTTGTCACCTAATATAACATCAGAAAATGCAATGAATATTTTTAATACTTTTCATTTTTGAATATGTGTATTGAAATATTAATAGATAATTTAATTTTAATCGCACGTACGTGTCTTATTGAAAAGAGTAATTGATAGAATATTTTTTATTTTACTTGAAAATACCTTTAAGCTCTAAAGAACTTTATTATCGAGATATAATAAATAAACATGGGAGGAAGCAAACATTGGTTGGTGTGGAATATAGGATTCAGAAAGCATTCTTTGCGTGGCATACGATCGGAATGAGCCGCGTGATACACTGCCAAGTTTCTGATCAATTCCTTACACGATCCAACTCTTATATTTTTTTCGATATCTTCATCCCCTCCCCGTTTTGTTTTATGTTTCTTTTTAAGGGAATCGTATTCATGAAAGATGAAACTGGGATCGAATGCAGCTTGGGGAGGGAGAGAGTGAAGAGGCGGCGGCGGGTATATTGGGAACGTGTGAGGACTGGTGACCATAGCAACTTCTGTGCCATGAGATGGAGTGGAAGGAGGGTGGGGATCGGGGGAGAGCGTGCGAGAAGGAACGGAGTGAACGAGGAGAGGATTGAAGAATACGGAATGGCGGAAGGAGGAATAGGATAGGAAGTAGGAGGGGACTGAAGGAGATAAGATGGAGTTTTGGAGTAGGAAGGGGAGAGAATGGGTTAAGCAGAAAGAAAGAAAACCGTCTATATTGGAGGAAATTGAGAATATCGAGTCCCTTTATACATCTGACCCGCGAAGAAGTGTGGGAGCTGGCAAGGGTAAACGGATATGAGAGAAGGGAAGTGATTTCGATACTAGAGGAATATTCGCAATAAATGGATGAGCGGAATGAGATAAATAAAAGATCTTAAGTTTAAATCATTGCAGGAAAATCTCTGGCAACCCGACACAACGGAGATATTATGCAATAAAACATTTTTTAACCGAAATGATGGTCGTTTTTATTTATTATGATTAATTTGGCAAGTTTACATAATAACAAGGTGTATGATATAAAAATTTTATTTATTAACGCTGAAGGTAGTAAAACGAAAGTGATTTCTACTAATGCATAATGTTACAGATAGCAAACGGAAGTGGATAACAGTTTCGATTATTTCAACGATAAATGGGCATTTTTAATCATATCTTCTCTGTTTGTATCACTAATATAATCCTTGCAGTAGAATAATTTTTAAATATTATTTTATTTCCATATACGTTGTCATGAAGAACAGTGTTTGTAAACACCTGTTATTAGATAATATAAAAATGTTTTGTCCGTGTCAGTAATAATTCAACAAAATTGGGTTTACTAACAACGAAAATATAAAATTGTGAATCCATGCATCCTCAATATTTACTTTTTCTTGCATCTCTGTTTAAATTTAATTTGCTAGTCAAAGATGGACAGTTTTTCTAGGTACATTGTTCATAATTTGTAGGCAATTAAGTGTTCTTTTTTTATTTATAAGTAGAATTTCGATAAAATTTGTTTTTGAAAGGGGTGGTAGCACTACCATTTTTTTCCATATGAATTTAAATGATTTGATTTGGATTTTTGTGACAGTGATATTTCTTAAACGATGAATTGCCGATGAACTACATATAATAGTAAAAAAAATGCTAAATTTGTGAGCTATTTTTTATCATTGACACATGCATTCTTGACCCCCTTTTTAAAGCAAATGACCTTATCCCCATCTACCTATCAATAAATATAAAATGCAACATAAATTCCTAATATTATAAATATTTACTGTATTTGCAGAAACATCAATATCTGTTCTAAATATATCCATACATAAAATTAAAAATAAAAAAACTAACAAAGTGTTCATTCAAGATCATTCAAAATTCAATCGAAAAATATGACAAATATGAAAACTGGGAAGTAACTATGAATTTATAGGTATCAGTAACTATATGTCAGTGAGACAGTTGAGCAATTTATAAAATCTTAGGAGCATGTTAGATATAGCTACTCGCAAGTAAGGTTTCATGCCTAATTTTAATCGGCATTTAGTTTTTAATTACAGAAATGGTTGAAAAGTCTGCTTCGCATAGATAGGTGGCTGCAAATGCAGTAATATTTTTACCGCTTTCGAGGACAATTGAGGGTACTCGACTTTTATGTTATACCAGAACTCTGGGAAAGATTCACTTTCAAATTTGTTTTAAATCAGAGCCTTCACAAAAATCAACGATTTTTTCAGAGGTATTGCATACGCTTTCTACTAGGACATAAAATTAATTTATCATCCTCTCATATGTAGCTATATTTAAATAAGAAAAATATTTTTATTTATTTGTCTAATTTATTAGAGGGAACATACAGGTTATAAATATTTAATTGTGCGTATGGTTAGTTAGGGAGGATAGGACTGAAATTATGAGAACTTGTATCGAGCGTAAAATTAGATAGTTCGGACGCTGGCGACGGGCAAAGGAATGCGTTTCGGGGAACCAGGAAAGTACAAAAAGACGCCAGCGTATATCCGGGTGAATCGGGTTAATAAATGAAACGTTTAAAACTGCTGTTTACTGTTTAATATTTCTCTGACGTCTTATAGATACTGGGACACGCTGATACTTCAGAAACATATTAATACAATAGACATTGTTATAACCGCACTCAGTACTAAGCAAGAACTACTTATGACCAATTGCAGGGCCCTGATCATCCTCATGGGTTGAGCGAATAAAAAAAATTTGTCTTTCTCGCACATCTGATTCACACACCGGAATTAAAATTTCTGGCGGTACGAATTCCATCTACTACATACACATATCCGCCCGGCAAGTGGAAGACCCGGGTTCGATTCCCGGTCATAGCAGACTTTTTTCTCGTTTCAAAATTAATCCCAATACTACATACCCTGCTTCGTTTTCTAATGAAATATTTCCAACAAATAAATTTTTTCTTGTCCTGTGCACCCACTCAACTCTCGCGGTACCATTTCTTGGTATTTCATTTAAACTGCACCCATTCACCCAACTTTGCTGAATGTTAGCTGTATTTGGCTTTGCAGAACCCACAAAAGATTACACATCCGTCACTGACATGTTCACAGGACTCTTTTCCTTCTGAAAATGAAGAGATTGACTGCATTTATTTCCTGATTTCTCGCATTTTTAAGACTATTGCCCCTAGGGTGGACCTTGAATTGCGTGGCGGTTCTATACTTCTTTTATGAAAGACTAGCTCCTCACATTTGCTATATTATCAGAATATGTGAGAACCACTGTTATCTGCTTTCTGTCTTTGCTGGCTGCTCGTTTTTCCTTTTCTAGAAACGACAAATAGATATTTTGAACTCTCGACATTTTTTGCACTCGAGATTTGAGATTTTTCTTTTTCGCAATATTTTTTCTCGAGAATTCAAGAATTTATTTTGCTGTTCTCGTGTATTAAGAAGAAAACTTTTTTTTCGTGTGTTAATTTTGATTTTAAAAATCTTTTGGTCGTAGACTGGAATTGGAGGGCAACTGTAATATAAAAAATTATATTGATTTCTTTCGATAATGAGCGGAAGTTGTCATCAATTATTTTGATTGGCTTCAGGCTTTGACGGATTCTTCCAACTGCTTATTTTGATTCGTACTGCAACAACCGTCCTGATCCACTGTCAACATTCCTTCAACTTGTTTTTGATCATGGCTAAGTGTTGAAGAATTATTCTGCTCGTTGACATTATTGAAAAGTCTTTTCATTACTATTTTAACTCTTTCAACTATTTAGTTTTTTGAACTATTAACAAATAACCGTCTTCCTCACCGAACTGAATGCAATTGGGGTCTTGAAGAAATTTTATCAAATAAATTAATGACGCATCTCTTTGTTTTTTTAGTCCATTGAGAATTTTAATTCTAATGTCTGTATTGTTCTCTCTGAGAGCGTTAAATAAAAATTTGAGGGCTCCCCCACCAGTTAAAAAGTTAGCATCTTGCCGGCTCAACGCTTTTATCGATATTCTGACCGGTTTCAAAGCTTTCATTGTATTCGATGAAATTGCATCATCATCTTCTGGTTTTCATACGTGACTTAAATTTAGTTCCTGCGATAATTTTACTACAGGAGTCTTTACTCAAAGAAATCGGTTTATCATAATTTATATGGTTTTCCAAAGGGTTTTGTAACTTATAAACAATCGGACAAATTCGTCTTCCTCTCTAGATTTTAATTGAATTTGTAATACAATGTTCCATGCTGGAGAGCTTTTGAATAATTTTACAATTTTACGAATTTTATTAACACTTTTATAAAAATAACCATATTCATACAAACATTTTCTGCGGCAAATTCGCTTTCGTTTTCTGAAACTTATTCATCTTCGCTTTCATGTTCCGTTTCTGAGGCATCATCATTTGAATTTTCACTTGTTTCCTGATTTTCTTTCATAAAAACATTTATAACCTCTAAATGAATAACGTGGTTATAACACAGATCTTGGTAAGCAGAGGATAATTTTACAAATTTTTCCATCGCCTATGGTGGAAACAATGTCTTTGTCGAAATTAAGTCCGAAAGATTTAAGTTTTAAGTCGACCAATTCAATGACACCGGTGTCATTGAATTTAAGCGTCCCAGTTTTTGCATACAATGTCAGAATCCCGGTTGCAAAATGCAATATTTAGTGTTTCCCATGGGAAATATTTTTATAGATTCTCGAGAAATTTTCCCGAGAAACAAATCTCGAATTTTAAAAAATTTCATTTATCGAGAAATGTCTGAAATAACAAAACTTTCTCGAGAATTCTCGAGACGGTATTTCTCGAGCACAATCTCTAACGGCAACAACTCTTGAAAAGATAATAAACATGATGACGATGCCTTCGTTTCTTTCGGCGTCGTTAGGTGACTGATCAGAAAGGACTGGGTGTTGACGTTTTTGTATAGATTTGGAGATGGATGTTACCTGAACAGATTAATAAATACAGATAACGAGTCATACGGACGAATTTTGTTGACCCTTTTAACCAATAATTTTGTGATATTTTTCCCAAAATCTGCGTATTTGATATTTATGAACTGGCTACACTTTAATGTTAATGAAGACGGCAGAAACATGGTTGAGCTTGAGAAATTAATTTATGCAAATTTTGAAGGACGATTTGTGCAAAATTAACTCCTAGAGTTCATTAAAACATATCGAAGAAAATGCTTATTATTTTAAAGACAGTCCTTTTTGTCAATTTACCTTAAACATAGCTTAATTTCTTTCTAGTACGTTGCTCCAAATCAACCTGTTATATCCTGGCCTCTTCAATTACTAATGCTGTAAGTGGTAAAACCAACTTTACATTGTCTAGATCGCCGTAGGGAAGGTTATTTCTAAAACTGACTAATTACAATGACTCTGTGTATGAGACAAGAATTAATTTATCTTATTTTCGTCAAAAATAAAATCCTGCTCGTAAATTAGTAAGGAAAGTATAGCTTCACACTGTTTACAATGTAATCCTGAACGATTAGTTCAATGCATTTTGTAAGAATTTAATAATTTTAGTGAGGTACTACGAAACATCTTAAAAAATATAAAAATAAAATATTGAAACTATTACATATGTATTGTTTCATTTACTCGACACTCAGGTTTGTTGCCAATACTTATTAGGTTTTTATCTGGTATTTTTAATCTTTCAAAATTTATTCTCCTGGAATTTATTTTGGAATATTTGTTACAGTTTTATTTGGAAGTTGAAAAATTGCCTTCCTCCAATGACTATTTTTTGTATTTTATTTCAGTCATAAAGTGAGCTCAGTAGTTCTATCTTGAATTTGCATTTTACTGTTTGCTATTTTAGACTTTTGACTTTATGATTCACTATCCGGGAACAATTAGGCTGATAGAAATTTCAACAAACGAAAAATTTTTAACTGTGACCGTTAGATTCATTTCGTGTCATACTCGTTAAGTTTTTGTTTGGACGCCCCGGAAACCTCTTTTTTATATGCGTGTGATTACCATGTGCCTCTAATTACGTTACCACTAACATAATTGAAGATAAAGGCTGAAAATGTACGCTTTGGTTGAATGAAAAATGGAGTTTGAAGTCTGGAGAGAATTTTATCATCTCGTGATTTATGACCACACAAGTTAGGATTTATCTAAATATTGCGCGACTTAGAAATCGAATATCAGGTAACATGAATTAACCATTAAAAGATAAAGATGTACATGCTTTGGAACATATTCGACTTTAGCCAGAATTTTTGTTACAGTTCCTAAAAACAGAAGGAATTGAAGATTAAATTCACCGTGTCTCTGCACGCAATTAACTCGTATCGCTGAAATCCATTTAAAATACCTCAATTGTGAACGCGCTTGCCGATTACCTTCCAGCTCGGTCGGTTTGCGCCCATTATTGTCTTAACCCCGAAAACCCTTTCTCCTCCCTTCCCCTCCCTCCGCGTGCTGCATTTCAACTTCCCGCACCAATCCTCCCGAGCTATTCACTTCCCGCGCTTCGGGTCCGTTACTCGCTCGCCCATAACCCTCATCAACGCCTTCCGTTTCTCTCTTCCACTCTTCCCTTTCCCCTCTTTTCTTCCCCTTCCTCATCATCTGCGTAACTTCAATCCCTTCATTATGCATGTAAATTGTCCCCTCCGACCCGAGTTGTAACGAGAAGACGGCGCATAGGAAAAAGATGAGGAGGTATGCGGCATGGTTGAAGCGGGGTGGATTATTTTTTCCCAGGTAGGAAGCGCTGGAAATGAGGGAAGGAACGGGGGATGTAATAGGACGATACCTTTCCTGCAGAACGGCGAGGTAGGGCGGTCTTTAAGCAAGATACGTTTCTCCAGCGAATCGCAGAAAGTTTGCGGAGATAGTAACTGTCAAATATATGCAGTTTTTAAGTTATTTGGAGGTGGCTTACCGGACCAACAAGGAAACCTAAACGATAGTTACGCGGGTAAGGGAGCAAGGTGAGTAGTTCATAATCCTTATTTCGGCGGGCGTCACGGAAAATTTTAGATAATATTTGGTCTGGAGAAATAGAATATAGAACTTACGCAATGGGGGAGGATGCTTAAACCTTTTTTCCCTGCAGAATGCGCTGGTGGGAGGAGAAAATGGTGGGCGTGGCAGAGAAGAGGATGAAGCCCATTTTTGTGAAAAGTGAAGTATGGGGAAGGAAAGGTTGGGTGATGTTGGACCTTGTTCCCTTAGGACGTGTGAGAAGGTTAGAGAGAGAGTTTATAATGGGGCCCTTTTCTGCAATGAAAGGGAGTGAGGGGGGAAGAGCAGAATGTGGGCGGAACCTTCTACCGTGGAGGGAACAGGATGGGTTGGGGGGATGAGTGGGACTAGATCCTTGCGGCGAAGAGAGGCGGAGAAGGCATCATGGAGAATTCAGCTACTGCAGCAGTTGGGAGATGATGTTAGAATGGACAGACCTTACGTTGGCCTCTGTAAGACAGGAAGGGGGAAATAGGATGGAGAGTAGGTCTTCGTATGAACTGCAATAAAAGAGAAAGCTACGTATAGTGGACCATTTTACCTTAAGAAGTTGCAGTAGCAAAACATTTTCTTACTAGGAATGGGGTTGTACACATGTAGATGGGAACCTAAATCACGAAGAGTATTTCTGACTCGGAAAGAGAGAGAGACATAGGTAGGTAAGTAATATTCTCATAGAAGTTTTCGGAGGGGAGGAGTGCAAGTTGTGGTCCATAAATTGAAGGGAAGAGAGATGTTTGTAAACTCTATTCTGAAGGAAGAGCGGTAGAGGTATTCTCACAGGAGTTAGGATAGGGTAGAGAAAAACAACGCGTGTCGTCTATTTTTTCTGATCTATGGGGCATTTAACTGAGAGAAAAAAATTAGAAAAACTGAAATTAAAACATAAACAATTTCGTGGGCGCAATGCAAAATCTAGGAGTTTTCTGGACGATCACTTTCGGTGATGTAGAATTTTTAGGCCAAAGTAAGAGTATTGCACATAAAGCTACCAATTTTGTAGCATGACTGTAATCAGCAAATCATAATACTGTTTTCGGAATCAGATAAAAATGGTAAAATAAAAATATCTATGAGTTGAAGTTGTCCGAAGTGAGAATAAATGTATGCTGGGTATTTATTAACATTTCTAATACGTAATTATACTTTTTCAAATTTTCAAGAATCCATAGCATTGAAAAAATGCCAACGGATTTCTTTTTGGAAAAGTAGACGGTTATTTGATATTTCTTTTATCTTCCCAAGTTATACTTACCAGAAAACGTAGCAGCTGGCTTTTCGGTGGTAGTTAACGTCATTTTAAAAACTCGTGAGGACATTTGAAGGTCAAGTTTTCTCCGTGCGACGTTTAAAGACGGACTGAATGACGTCACAATTCACGTATCTGACCTCAGCTGCGTTGTGGGTTTGCCTGTGCGGTCGGGGGCGGTCGCCCGAGTCGGGATCAAGGAGAGCATCCGGTGCCCTAAAAGGTCGGGGGCCGTGCGAAGAGAGAGAAAGAGAGAGAAGGGAAGAGGTGATCTCTCTCAAAGGGAGAAGAAGGATATAAGGGGGGGAGAGAGAGAGAGAGGCGAGAAAGAGAACGACGACAGCGAAAGATGGGGCGGATGATGGCCTAGACGGGAGGGGAGGGATGTTTAAAGGAGAGAGAGAAAGGGAGAAGAGAGAGGAGGCGGAGCAAAGGGCTATAGCCCGTATTGCCATGCGATGGATGGGCACGTAATGTGTTACCTCTCTCGTGGGACTCGGAAGGCTCTCTTTCTCCTTCCTTTTCTTAGGTCCTTCCCAGCTCGCTCCCTTTCGCTCTCTCCCCCTCCCCTTTCCTTTTCAGCCTCCATGTCTGCCACGAAAACACCCTTCCTCTACTCTCATTCTCTTTCCTGACACGGCCCCCCTCGATTTCTCTCTCTCCGTTCAGGTCCTCTTTTTTCACCTGCAAATGTTTCGTAATGTCTTGCGTGACATCACAACTTGAATACTTGCTCGCACATATATTTATATGATTTTGGGTCATATATATAATAGGTAATGTTAAAAGGATCGCCAGAAATTACTTGGAATCTCGCTGCTCTTCGAGCGCCATTGACTATTTCGTTCATATACTTCCTTAAAATGCTTTTTTCCATCAGTTAAATTTTTATTCAGGGAGTACGACCTCTTCATTTATTTTTTAAAGCAACAGGACGGGCACTCTAATACATGAATAACGCATCAGCTTCAATCATGCAAGTTCAAAATTATAATTTTTTGGCAATTTTAGGCTTATTCTTATTTATTTTTAAATAAACAAATAAATTAAAGCCAATAGATATGAGAAAAATTCACTCATATTTATATGAAATAACAATAACTTGCGAAAGACAAACATGTTTGCTTGTTTTATATAAATTCAGCGTATGACAAAATTTTATCATATATAATTTTGACGATCTATTTGTCAATCGTTTTATCAATATTTACTGAAAATAGTTGCATTTGTTGAAAAATTATTATTTGACGCTATTTTATATTTTGATTGTTAATGCTTCATGCGTGAAAATATTAGCTTTTCTAACATAGAAACAATTCGCCTCGAATTTGGTATTCCATTCCCAGGCGTCTGGTGCCTACTCCTGTACGGGACGCGGCTATCCCATTTCCCGGCGCCCGTCTAGCCTCCTCGCCCGCTCCATCCTACCACATCGGATCGTCTAGCCTCTACTTCCCAGGCCCCAACTCGCGTTTTAAGCGTTTCTGCTCTTTTTGTCCGTGTGCCGTCTCTTCGCTAAATTGACGGGGCTATAAATTCCCGCGGCCTCCAAAATAGTGCGAGCCCGAAATGCTCTGTTGTTGAGCGCGATATAGCCACACATCATTTTATAATTAAAAAACTGTTTACGCTCAGAATTATAGAAATTCAATTACATATTTATCCAATTATAGCTCGGTTAATTTTTCATTAGCCTAAATAAATTTCTTCCAGATGGGAATGTAACGGGCATAAATTCTCCGAGACCAGATGGAAAGTTATTTTTTTTGCTTCAAACAAAAAAGAGGTCTCGGCGTTTTTTGTGTCGGGATTAAAACGAGATTGGAGTGCACGCAACAGATAGAGCAATAACATGCAATATTTTCTCGGGTGGCCGCATATAGAGCACACGAGCATTGAAATATTTTAAAACGCCGGTATGATAATTTCGTTTGGCAATTTATTCGAATTTGTATTGCTCCATCAAGTCCCTCAGCCTCCAAAAAGCCGTATTGTTTGGGAACGCGGATTCGAATATATATGACGAGAGAGCCGTGAAAAGATAGACACGATCAGCAATGTGCTGGTTTTAAATCGCCTCTGTCAACATTTATCTTGAAATACACCTTCGTTAAATTTGCCACCTCGCGTAGGTTACCAGAATAAACACGATTTAATTAATAATTCTGTCGGTGTTATTTGAACGGTTACACGGAGAGAATTTCCGAGTCGTGTGTGACCGAAGGGAATCTTTCTCGACTGCATCCTAGCCTAGAACACCTCGTTTGCCTCGCTTATGTTTATTGTTGACTCATACCTCAGTTTGGGGATTGATTCAACGACAGTTTTAACCCTCACTTCTACTGTTTCTTGGTGCGTATATCCTTCCAACTTTGTCCTAATCACATTATAGGGGTTTTGAAAATTTGTAGAGGGATGAATGCAGTTCGACGTAATAAATCTGTTAAATATCATATAAAACAATATTTTTGGTGCCGAATATTTTCAAGCGTACTTAAGAAGAAATTCTTCTCTCTCATATTTAAAGAGATTGGAAACAGCAGTTTTTAACCTTATTATAGCATTTAATAATATTTTAAAGAATCTAAGATAATTTAATTGCACACGGGTCTCAGTATCAGTATTAATAACTATTGCAATGATAATCTACTTTATTTAGTTATAAAGTGTAATTCCGTTTATATACGTATTTTTTGTCAAATATGAAACTGCTATAAGTATAGTTCTTCACTTTCATTAAAGTTTTACCAATTTTATTCTAGTTTTTAATTTTCTCTTGCTTGAGTGGTCATGGAAAAACTAAGTCTATACCCTTCAGTATCTACAATTTCGTCATCATTGCTCAAATTCGTACAGCAGAAAATGCAGCTATCAAAAATATTCTGTGGCAGTAATATAGTGTTGCTACATACAGTGCCGTAACTAGGGCGGGGCAAGCGGGGCATCTGCCTCGGGCGCAACTAAAGAAGGGGCGCAAAAATTGCTAATAGTATGTTTTGGGAGATTGCATGGCACAAGGGCAGGGGCGATTCCACCAATATACTTGTTCCAGACATTACGCATAGCGGAAAGTATAAATTTCGATGGTGTTGTTGATGAGTTTGCTGCATTAAAATCACGTAAAATAACTCTTTAATATTAAAATATTTATACTTTCTGTATTTAAATCATGTATGTATGTAATTATATTTTTAATCATGTAAATAAAATACGTGCACTGATAGTGAAAATTTACATTATTTATAGTTTATTTTATTTATTAATTGTTCGCTAAAATCCATATCGTAAAAAATATAGTTATTGGAATTTTTTTTATGAAGGGGGCGCATATTTGGTAGTTTGCCCTGGGTGCTGAAATAGCTAGTTACGGCGCTGGCTACATATGTCGTTTCTAAATAGTAGGCCGTGGAGTTCATGAAATTAAACTTGACTGCCAATTAACCGTATTGTATTTCCTCTGTGAAAGAATCAATCTGCTAGGCCTCTCCCAAAGTCTTCTTCACGACATTAATTACTTTTAAGATAACATTCTTGTGAACTGGAGTTTCAATCTCAATTTCATGACATCGCAAACAAAATGTATATGTTGATGAAATTAAACTCACACCAAAAGATTATAACGTATGATTTCTTAAGTAAAATGAGTTCGGAAGAAACGTTTAAAATTCCTAAATTGTACACATTTTACTAACGCAATTTATCATTCCATCATTATAAACATATTTATCTTTATACTGTTTTACTATCATTTGGAGGTTTTTGTTCATTTACTATACACTCCTCGCTAATGGGTTGCAATTAATCTATTTCCTATAACGAAAACCATCTCTCAAATAACATTGCCTATTGAATTTGATGTGGAGAGAAACATATCTCTTAACCAACATTCGAACGAAACAATTTATATGTTTCTATCATCAGCGGATCCTCATAATGTTTAAAACTCTTATGAACGTTTCTGCATATGTTTGAGACCTAATTTTAGCCTTGATGATGGAGTGTCTTGGAAATATATTCGATGGTAGACACAAAACTACGGTTAAGAAAGAGAGATAACGTGAATGAGTACGATGGGAGGGAGAGATATGCATGCACGTGGAAACACGAATGAGAGTGAGTGTGAAAGGGGAGAGATTGAGAGAGTCAAAGGGTTAAAGGAGAGAGATAGAGGAGAATAGGGGAGGGCGATGAAATAATAGCAGAACAGACAAGAGAAAGAAAGAGAGAAGAGCAAAGAAGATGAAAAAGGTGGGAAGAAGAGAATGGTGGATAAAACCGAAGAGAGGGCGGGAGAAGGTAGATCGATAGTTAGATATCCGTCTTTATTTGGAGATGGAAAGGAATGAAGGAATAGAAGGAAAAAAGGATGTTGGGAGGAAAGGGTAGAGGATAGAGAGAAAAATGAAAATTGAGTGGGACGCTAAGTGGAAGATGGGTGGAGAGAGAAACACGGAAAGGTGAACGTAGAGGTAGAAAGAGGAAAAGAGTGGGAAATACTTGGTTAGACGTGGAGTGATTTTGTATGGAATATCATGTGTAGACAGGGAGAGAGATAGAACTAAAGAGAGCAAGCTAACTGGATGTATTGAGAGAACTTTCGGATGTATAATTGGATTGAGGAAATTAAAAACGAAATATAGAGTGGGGAAAAAGCTTGCTAGAAAAGAGCATGAAGTGAGAGGTAGCAGAATTCGTGTGGGAGACATTGGTTGAAATGAAATACAACCCGTCTTTTCAGCTTGGAAATTGCATCACCTGTTGAGAGTGTGTGTGAATGGTGAGTCGGAAAAAATAAATTTAGAGCTTTTAATATATGGCCTCATAGATTCACATTCTGCACGTAAATCACTCTTAGCGTGTATTGTGGTGCGGTTTTGTTGCATCCCGTTACCCTCCTCAGGATGCGGGATGAGGATAATAATGGAGGTGTTTGAGATGGCCGCTATTCAGGTGCACGTATGCCATTGTTAGGAGGACAGAATAGTGCACTTGTGGTATATAATTTAGGGGCGGATTGGAATATGCGCGATGTATTGAGATATTGTAACAATGAATGAAAATTCTGATAATATAGTCCATTTTGGTTTGCGAAAGATAAAATACCCTTCCCGATTGTGCCTTTACATATCCCCCCCTTATAATAGAAAGCTATGTTGGTTGGTTGGTATGCCCATGTCACGCTCTTAAAACGCGAATAACTCGATTGAATATGCATATATTAACTTGAAATTTGGCAGAGATAATATACTTGGATATGAAAATGCTGTTATGAAGAAGAATTTACGAAAAACGTCCAGCATTCGACTCCAGATGAGGAATTGCATTCCCCATAAGATAAAACGTAAATATCGACTTTTTGACGTGCAGGCTTTTTTCTTTGTGAGATTAAAGGTATAAAGAACTAACCTATGATATTCAGATCTAAACCATTTTAAAGAAAACATCATAAGGTTTCTTATTCTGTTCATGTTGTCTTGCCTACAGTACGAAATTACACATGTTAAACGTTTAATTCACATATTTTGGGGAAATCTTGCCATTTTAACGGGATGTTACCAATTTCATTGTTAATCCTCGAAATCCTATTGTTATCTCAACTTTTATAAGTTTAAGCGCGTATTTAAGGCTTAAAAATACGAGAAGGAGAGAAAGATGGAAGGAGAGGGAAATGATATTTTGCAAACAACATTCGTTGTGGAATACCACAAGAGCTGAAATTATATTGAAAAATATTAAAAATAGTAATGATGAGCTAAATTCAATATTAATGAAATAGAAATAGTATGAAAATCTGAGGAACGTGCTGGACGTTTAATAAACAAACCTAGCGTGTAAAAATGTATAGAGTGAAGGATTGCGCGATAGGTTACGGGAGTTAGGTAGAAGGTTGTAAGACTTGAGAACGGTTTAAAAAACTTTAAAAAGAATCACAAAAATAATAATAAAAGGCTAATTTTTCATTCAATTGGTCTGATTGTAAGTATAAAGTTATTAAAACGCGAATAACTCGATCATGGATGTAGATAGAAAATTGAATTTTGGCCGAAATTTATATACGGAGCTAATTAGAAATAGTTTATTTAGGGTTGACATGGCAATTTAAGAAATAACTGTTCATTTGTGGCGTTATTTTGAGGGGGGAGGGATATATTGCACTTCCTTTCAATAAAACTAATAAATTTTGATTTGATGAAACATTTTATGTGGACTGAAAAAGTATATGATTCACATTATAGTACCATGCACCATTGCCAAATGGTAAGATTTCATTAAACTAAATATAACGTTATTTTTAATGGATTTCTTTAAATGATAATAAACAAAATATTTCGAACCGAATTTCTAGTACGAATGAAAAAATAACATTCTATGACTTTTTAAAAATTTCTTTAACAAAAGCCAATTTCTGAAAAAAATTAAAAACTTCTTATTTAAAACAAAATTACGATCTTAAAATATAGTTATAACTCATTGCAGTTCGTGTAAGTATTTAGTCCACAGAGAATTACTACATATTTTTACTTTGATGGTATATTGACTGTTCATTAACATTTATCCTGTTTTTAAGCGTAAGATTAAAACCATTTAATAATTAAGTTAAATTCTATACGTTTTAAATGACTTATAATTTGCTCAAATATTTAAAGTAAATTTCTGCAGATTCTTCATAGAAAATTGTCTTATTATTTCGATTTTACTCTTGTTTTCAGCAAATATTTAGGGAAGAATTTGGTCTCACTGATAATAATTTTGAATCAATACAACAAAGAAAACCTTCAAAAACACTGATTTGATTGTGCATGACAGCTAAATCGGATCATAGCAAATTTACTGATTTTTCATAACGAAATCAATTATCTTTGGAATAATTTTATGATGATTTGATACGAGAGAGAGGAGAGAGAGATAGAAAGGAAGAAAGAAAGAAGGAGAGAGAGAGGCAAAATTAAATGTTCCATAAATTACAAATACTTTTGCGAATATAAGAATTGTATCGCGTAATGTATTTATTTGTCATAAAACTTCTATTATCCCAAAACTATTTTTACTCTCTGGAACACTCAATTATGTGAGTTTTATATCCATTGATTACTTTTTAGTGCATATAAAAGTTAGTTTCATTAATATTTTTTTCAATTTTATTTTCACTTAATTCACGCATACCCGTCATACTTGACGGGCAGTTACTCTAGTCTTCTAATAAATAAAGGAGAATGTTTGTAAGCTTGTTCGCTAATAACATGGTCACTATAAGTGCTATCAAAATCAAAAGTTTAATGGGCCATGCGATAGACCAATGAAAGAACTTGGTGTAGGTTTGCAGACGGTGGGGTCTCTAATACCCCATGGGGTCAACAAAATGCTATTTCCATAACAATGCGTGGGAAATGGTGTGGAGAAACCCCAAAATTCCATGCAGCCCTTCACTGATGTGGATTTAAATATACCTAAATATTAGCTAACGGTCACAAGAAATGCCTTATTTTACGCACGAAAGACTGAATATTTTAATTATGTTAATGTTTTGTCGTATTACTTACAAAATCGCTCGAAAGTTTCCTTTAAGTGCAAATTTTATCGGTTTAGATTACCATTTTCCAGGCGGCAGCAAAGCTAAATTTCTTAATTATTGTCCTCTTCAAATGGGGATAGCCATGTAATTATTAATGCAAGGAAAATCCTTGACGTGACGCGCCGTTGAGAAAGAATAGCCAACGCCAAGATAAATGGTACAAATGGATTCATGCCTAAATGTAGCCTATGAATACTTTTAAAGTGAATCAAATAATTTTAAGGAATATTAGAACATTGTTGTCTTTAACCCTTAACATTGAAAGATTTCTCGCAACATAAACTGATACATCTACTTCCATTTGTTCGGTAACCAAGATATTGTTTATTGTTTACATTTTGGCTAATAATATTGACATAATCCACATAATTTTATTGCTGCTTTAAAGACTTCGGTGCATCTACCCATGTGAATATTAATTATGACGTTAATGCGTAATTGTATTAATGGTAAAACTTGACAAAACATTACATAAAATAATTAAAGTTAATGTAAACGTTGCTTGCGTAATTAAGGAATAGGGAATGGTAATTCAGGACTTATTGTGAACTCGGAGTAATTTTTATTTTAATAAAACTGCTCGATTACGCCAAATATTCTTGGAAGTATAGTATGCCTTGATTATATGATGGATTCGCCATTTAGATACACCCACGAGCATAAGCCTGACTAAACATTTTCAATGGTATCTTTAGTTGTTAATTAAAATCCCGAAACTCCGAATAAAACTTTTGAGGAAATTGGGGATTACCTACAGCGCGGGGCCCCGAGCAATAAAAATAGTTTGCTTCTAAAAAGAAAACTTTCCCTAGCGAAGCCGGGCATTTCAGCTAGTGTAATATAATTTGACAATGCGAAAGTTATTTTAGTGTAAATACAAATACGCAGCTCAAAATGTAATCAAATAACAACGAATATTATTGCTGAAAATAGTATTTTGAGGTTTTTTTATTAATACATTGAAATTGTTATTAAATGAAAGGGAGAAAAATGAAATGCTATAGCAAGCGAGTTAACTTTCATTACGTTTTTAATAGAAGGAATCGTCATATAAAATAAAATACTCGAACCCTACACAAGTTCATATTCGAAGGTTAAAAAAGTGATTGAAATAAAAACCTTTAATTGGTCCCTAATAAATTATTTATATATCAATGTATGCGATGCATTTTATATTAGGGCTCTTTGTTCCTCCAAGTCGTGTCAAATTAATATTTTTGGGGTTTACTAAGGAATTAAGGAAACTTGTCATAAAAAAGAGGTAATAAAATGATAAAAACTCAGCTAAAAAGAAGGATTAGATAATAATTCACGGTCATAAAGATGAAAGGAAAAAGGAAATCTAATAAAAAAACGCAATAAGGGATCCAATGTTTATGAATAACATTTCGATATTCATATGCATTATGTGGATGATATTGAAGAGTAAATCCAATATACTTGTATTTTAGGATGAGAAATTCCAATTACAAAGATATACTGTGCAACCTCTATAATCCGAACTAATTAATGCAAGGGCGTGTTCGGATTACTGAATTCTAAGTTAATGACCACGTTTTTAAGAAAAACATTTATTATAATGTATAGTAGGTTCATTTCCCCAGTAAAAATTGAAAATTTATATATACATATATGATTACCTCTTGTTAAAGTAAATAGTCATCCACCTTTATTTGTTTCATTCCTTTCACTAGGTTCTTATATGCCTGCTCACGCAGCTGAAAATGTAGTGTAGTATATCAGTAGTGTAGTAGTGTATCAATATTCATGTAAAATAACGAAGAAAAAATCTATTATACTATATTAAATTTCTATGAATAAAACACCGATTAATTTAGTGACAATTTACTAAAACGACTGTGAGAGATCCGCCTTGATGGAAGGGAAAATTGTACTCCACACTGTCCCCCGGCAGCAGGAATGAGCGATACCGACACGACCGGTCATATCGATATATCGCTCATTCCTTTTAAAACATTGTTTCAAAGAATCATCTATTCAGCCTCAAGAGGCGTTAGTAGTGGACATCTGTGCCGGACTCTGTTACAAAAAAAGCTTCAAATTTCACTTGTCGAAGATCGCTTCGCTTAACTGACACTTTACACCTGATGTTGAGAAACAGTTAGGATTACTGGGAGTTTGGATTACTGTGGGTCCGGATTATAAAGGTTGCACTAGAAATTTTTACGGAACGACAGGCAGACATTCAATTAGCGAGACGAAGAAAGAGAGATCAAGGGATATAAGATGGCATTTCAATAGCGAAAAGGTAGATTAAACGTATTCATTGATTGATTGCCTGGGTATTGATGTCGGAATATTTGGAAGATGAGAAATTATATTGGAGAAAGGGAAAAGCACGGCATTGGTAATGGATAAAATGGGAAAAAACGTGTCTAAGGAGGGAGAAGTTAACGGTCGAGTTAAGGAATATCGTATTATCAAGAATAAAGAAAGGCAAACAAAATGGTTTCGGGCAAGAAAGGAGTGAAGTGAATGGGAGGTGAAAGATGACGGATAATATAGATAGGATAGTTGGAGGAAGGGGATTTCGGGCAGACAACATTCTGAGGGTAAAAATATTTTTGATTTAATAGGAACAGATCGGAGTTCATTGATTATAACAATAAGTCAAGCTTTAAATAAGAAAGAGACAGGGTGGAAAGAGGAGCGACGGGATTAAGCTCGGGATGGAAAAGGTTAATTCGACTAAAGGAGGAAGGGGCGAGTTATAAATAGGAGGGGAAGCTGAAAAGGAAATGGGGAGACGAAGGAAAATGAGAGAGAGAGAGGAACGCAAAAGGGTCCAGTTGATTGGACGAGGGCGGAAAAGTTGGTAGCGGGCGTTGTTAAACGTTGGAGTTGTAATTTAGTTAAAAAATTTCTTTTAAATGGAAGGAGATTGCCGTGCGTGTTACATACTGTGTCGTACGGAGGTTGCATTCGCATTCCGAAAACTCTTCCATTTTGTTCGGTATCTTATCTTTGCCACCTTTCTCTTTCGCGTCCAAAACCGCATCCCTATCTCCCTTCTCATCCACGACCCATTTCCGGACCATCTCCCCGCCTTCCCGATTATCTTTCTCCTTCCCGCTGTTTTTAACCCTTCCGATTCCCTCTAACAAAACGCAAACCTTTCTCCTCCCTCTTTCCTTCAACAACTTTTCCTCTAACTCCATCGACTCTCTCTTTCCATTCTCTCTATCTTTACGCTTCCCCACTTCCTTCCCGATCTCTCCTTTCCCTCCCCATCCTCTCTTTTATTCCAACTTTCCCTCTTTCTCCTCCTCACCAATATCTACCTCTCTATCACCCTCTGCACCAGAAGCGGCGCTTTCGTCCCTCTCACTCTCTCACCACTCCCGCTCTCTTTCTCCCTCCCTCCCCCCTCTCTCTCTCTACACTCTCTTAGGGTAAACGGAGCCAGCTAATTATCCCGGGGGCGGGCCGGTGAACCACACTCGGCCGCTATGGCACACGGCGAGGAACTGAACCTGGGGCGTATGTGTTCTGAGGCGGATGCTAAGATAAGGAGAGAGAAATAGAGAGGGAAATATGCAAACGAGAGGTGTGAGAAGGAGATGCAGAAAGGCGGAGGGAGCAACGAAGGATATAAGGAAGGTAGGTGAGGTGAGAGGGAAAAGGCAAAAGGGGAGAAACGGGGAGGAGGTTGGTTGAAGCGATGGGAGCCGGGCGGAAGGAGCGGGAGTGAGAGAGAGAAGGAAGCCAAAGGCTGAATGCAGATGAGCCTGGTAATTTGAAGTGCGGCAGGGGAATGGCTTGTACGGAGGGCTTAATAATACATAAATGAAAAAACGATGGTGCTCAAAGGCCACGGATGAATGGCCTCTTTTGATAACTGGGAAAACATCCGCCCAAGGAATTCGTGGAAGTGAATAAAACGCGAAGTGCGCTCGCAAAAGAGAAAAGAGGTCTCCTATCGGAAGTTTTTTTACGATCCGTGAGTTTTATAAATTTTTGCGACTGGGTTATTGAAAGAAAAATATGGTTACCGGACAGAAATCTTAAAATGAAATAGAGTTGATAGTGGTGGAAAATTAATTTTTTTACTTCAGAGGAACTTTTGAGTAAGCACTTCATAGTGGTAAGGTATTTAAATCATTTTGGTTGTCTAAGATTCATTCAATTTTTGTTTGATTAAACTCAGTCCAGCATCAAGAATGTTTACATGGGAAACTTAAGCTTATTACTATAAAAATAATAGATATATGTATTTTTCAAGGTTTGTAAGTTGCTTACAAATATTTTACACGCATTCTGTGCTGTCATGCATTTAGTCGAGGCATTGTATCGACTTTTCGTGCGATTTAGAATGATATTCTTATTTGACCATTTAATTTTTTTTCCATATCAGTCATATAAAACGTTAACAATTTTATAAAATTGCATTCTTGTGTGAACACCAACGTTACTTTTGACTAAATGTTAATATAGCATAAATTAAAGAGAGATTTGAAAGATTTTTCGGATAATGTTTCATATTTGGCATTATCCTTGCGTTTTAAAATGTTTCATGGCTTTTTAATCCTTTGTTTCCTTACAACTCACTTCTATTCGTACGTTGGAGGAAAAAATGATACCTCTCGTTTCGTAAATTCAAACGTTTCTTTATTTCTCCTTCCATACTTTTTATCTCCGAAACATTCCTCAGATGAATATTTGAATTACTTCATCAAACATAATTTTGATAGAATTCCACTTCCATAAAATATCTCCGCGTTATTCTATCCAATTCATTTCTGATTTGATACTACTTCTAGAGATAACCATTGAGCTCAGCTTTGGGCAGAAATCAAACTGAGACATCCTCTCTTCATTCGCCATAAAATGGTAGAGAATACCAATGGCGCATTTCGGCTACAATCTACATTTTTCGAACCTACTGTCGGTGAATCATCCCTGACGACGACTGCTTTGGAGCTGTAATGCGGATCCAGTTTTCTCAAACTTTTCGTTGATATTGGAGAGACGTAGTTTGTCAACTAATTAGAATAAATTTTCTTTTATTTCTCCTCTCCCTCTACTCGCTCTACTTTCTCATCACGTCAAGTTTTTCCTTCTTATTCTCTCCACCCTCCATTTACGCTCACCCTTTCCACTTCCTTCCCCTTATTTCATTTTCACTCCTCTATTCCTTAATTCCTTACCCATTTTCCTTTTTATTCTCTCTCTTCTCTTTCTGACTTGTTTATTTGGTCTCAAAAGAAACGCTCTCGATTGCTCGGGTCAGCTCCTATTCCGGTGGGAATTTTTGCCATGCTCGTAGCATTGTGTCGAAGCGAGTGGAGATGGATACTGTGTGGGAAGGGTAAGGACGACGATGAGTGAAGTGTTTTGGGAGGGTAGAGAGAGGCAGAGGTGGTGCTCGAGTAAAGATAGTGGAGGGAATGCAGAGAGGGGGGAAGGGGAAGACTGAGTGAGGGAGAACGCAACACCTGAAGATAGAGCTATGACGAAAAGAAGCGGCCGATGGTAAACACGAATGTGTCATTGCAATGTGATATGAAAGTTGGTTAGCTTATAAGACGCAGAGAATAAATATATGGAGGAAAATATTAAAAATTTAGTACTTATTCGCTAGTTATAAAAGTAAACGATGTTCTCTATTTCCTTCGTTATATTTTCATAAGGAAATTTATATCCACGAACAGGTCTTAGAAACTTTTTTGCAGTTTCATATGCTAATTTAATAGCAAATCTATTTACTTTTATCAAAACGTTGTATAATTGAAAATTGCATTTGATTCAGCCACACTGGCGGTCGATCAACGTTTTACGGTGAGTTCTGAGAGTTTTACCTTATTTATAATCATATATATCGACGATTCTTACAGAGGAGGATATATATATAACATATAGGAGGATACTAATGTCAAGCCCAAACTACAAGAGCTAGAGAGCTGAAAGTTTCAGTAGATATTATGGAGAAACCTTCAGGTAAAATAAGACTTCTTACCTAAGTGACATGAGTTCGACTCCATAAATTCCTAAATTTCCCATAAGAAAAGCATTGCGCCATTTTTGTAAATTAATTATGGGCACTTGCCGGTAAGCTAGAAAGATGAAATTTTCAGTGTTGCTAGATGGCCGCAATATCTATTATTATTATATATTAATATTATTGTCACTTTTGCTTACAGTGTCCCGGGTTCGACTCCAGAGACCCCGGAATATCTCCCATAAGTTAGCATGGGAAAACGCAATCCAGTGTGTAGACCAATCTAATAAGTTTAGGAAGCTGAAATTTTGCAAGATTATAGAACTTTTCTCATAACCAAATATTAAAATCAAAAATTTTAAATATGTAAATTTTAGGGGTTGTTTTAACCCCATTTGAGCATTAAAGTTAAATGATTTTTTAGGTACTACGGGATGAGCTAGGAAGCTGCAATTTTCAAATTATTTACAAAACAGTGCATTTGCTCAAATAAACATTTCGATCTCTCCATAAATATAGTGCGGCGACCGTTAATAATTTTAAATTTTAAGCAATTACAAAAATATTTTTTTACTTCTAGAAGTGCTACAACTTTAAAATTTGGCTGAAATGTGTAGCATTAGTACCCCATAATGGAGAAAGTGTAAAATGTTTAAAATTGCAACATTTGGGATTTGTTTTAAATTATTATTTTTACATGTGGGAAAAACGAAAATCGCTGCGGAGGTGAAATTTTTAGAATTAGTAAAATATTTGTAATGATGAAATATCTATATGAAAAATTAATGTTTTTTCAAGGTGTGATGAAATGCTTGGAGTATGCAAGCACCTTCTACTAGTATTGAATATAGATATATTTTCAAAGACAGGATGAAATTTCATAGTTTAAATAATGTGTAATATTTTCTGAAAGAATTCTTTGTAAACAAGTGCCCTGACTTCATAGCTGTTATTAACCCTTTACTGTACTGGTGAGTCCTGCTGGACCCCAGTCAATTGTTTTTTCTCAGTAGTTGACGTATTTTCCGCAAGGCAACAGTGTGTCCAGGCATTCTCTTACGCACTAAATAGCTATCTATCAGTATAACTTAGGGATCCAGAGAGTAAAGTAAATTGGCGTAAGATGCACGTTGGGGTCCAATTCACCACACCAGAATGTTAGTGTAAGTTTTTTTAGTTCTTATATATTAGGTATTGTTTCTTTTCAGCTTATTTTGTTAAAATAAGGCTGGATGTAATGTTTTTCTGGAAGTTGAAATTTTTCGGATGCTGGAGGACTGCAGTTCAGATGATGACGCTGACTATAGTATTGTTTCTGAAGATGATAGCTCCACTTAAGAGGATAATGTTGAAATGAGTGACCACGGAGTAATCAGTCCTACACAATCAGTTTTTTGGCCTATTGGATAGGTAAAAGGAACTAATAGAAATCTGAGAGTAGATAATTGGTTCTGCTCAGTTGTGCTAGCTAAGAAGCTCAAAGAAGAAAAGCTTACATCACTGAGTACCATGAGGCTCAACAAGCCACATATTCCGAAAGAATTCAAGCCTCATCATGATCGAGATGTCTTTTCAACTCACTTTGGGCACACAGCTGGATTCTCTTTTTGCTCCTATGTTTCCAGGAAGAATAAAACCATTACGTTACTGTCTAGTATGCATCATGATCAGAAGATTCGCCCATCTAGGAAGCCGGAAATGGTCATGTACTACAATGTAACCAAAGGAGATATCGATACACTAAACCAGCTCTGCAACAACTACTCTATGTCCAGACGAAGTCATAGATGGCCTATGGCTCTATTCTTTGCCATGCTTGACATTGCAAAAGTAAACAGTGCAGTGGTGACATACTACAATGAAACAAGTTCTAAATGACGACGGAGAATCTTTTTATAGACTTGGGGGAAGTCTTTGATTCAAAAACATATCGCTCGTCGCAAAACTAGGTAACATCCGAGGAAACTGCACACTCTTGTGGTGAAAATAGGAGGAAAGGAGCCTGAAAAACAGCACCAAATTATTTTGTGAGGAAGGGACGTTGTCAGCTGTTCCCCCAGAAACGCGATCGCAAAACCAAAGACAGCTGCGCAATATGCCAAAACTTCATATGCCCGGAACACAGCAGCCTTTTCTCTAATGAATGTTCCAAGTAATTTTTTGGTATATTTTCATTGACATAGTGCAACATTGTAATGTTTTTAATATTACTGATTTTTTCCTGCTGTGATTTTTTTCCTATTTACCGTATTTCATTTTATCGATAAAAACATTTTGTTTATTAATTTAATATTACATTTAAAATTTATGCATATTCATAGTTGTTCATTAAAGTATTGTCTGTCAATGAAAATAAAATAGCTTTTAAATTTGAGGTTTATCAGACCCCATGTAGCATGTAAGTGAAATTTTTTTGCTAGCACAGTTAAGGTTTAATGAAACAATAGGAAATAAACTTTCATTCTGTACGTGGCTCACCAAATAGGACCCATACAGACAATTTCTCTATTAATTAACTGTATTTTCCTAGAATTTCATCTAAAAAATTAGTTCAAAGATTTTCATTCATAGAAATTCCTTTAGTATTTCATCGTTGCAGGGAGATTGACACATTCTCAGCCATATATTATAAATGTCCCGAAACATTGTCGTAGATTACATTCAAATGGTAGTTCATAGAAGGGAGGAGACAACCCCTATAAAATATAGAGGGAAGCTAATGGATCGGCGAAGCCCTCACTCAACGGGTGGATAAGGAGTTATGGAGATGAGGTGGGCGAGGGTACAGAGATTGAGGTAAGGTTGATGGGGAAGATTAGGGGGAGGGGAAGGAGGTTAACGGTATTGCGAAGAGGGGAGAAAAGGAAGAGGTAGGTTTTGACAGGAAGAGTTTGTACACGGTTAGTAGAGTTGAGTGAGCAAGATGACTGGTGATTGGCAGGAGAGGGAGAGAAATGATAGTAAGGATACGGTGGTTGCCATATTGTCGTTTTTATAGAAAGGAGGGGTTAAGATAATTTACTGAAGGATGTGAAATACTCGCGGAAAAATAGTTGGAAGGTAAAGCGCAGAATAATATTGGGGGTTTTATAAACAGGTTTAACTCGTGCTATTTTGTTAAAAAGAGTTTATTATTATCTGCGCAATGATTATCGAGTCATTCCGATATCATCAGTATTTATTTTAATTAAAACTTCCTATTTTGAATTCAATTTAATATCCTTGATAAATTATTTCCAGAAGAATCAGTCAGCTGCAAATTAACAGAAAAACTTTACTCGAACATTCATCACAGCGGTCTATCAGTTAAAATCGCTTCATCGGATCAATTGTAATTCGCGAGGACTCATGTTAAAGTTCTCATTAGAACCATATATTTTACTTCTAGTGCCGACAAAAATGCAAATGTAAAATCAATAGAATGAAAAAATGTAAAGATATATATTAGAATTTGCGTTTTCTATCAATGAAATTTCCATTAGTTGCTATTATCCCGCAATGGAATATCCATCCTAAAAAGCAGTCATTTTAAGTGCAGTCAGTATATGCTATGTGGTATCGCAAAAAAGTTTTCATTGCGGTTTTATCTTAAATATTTATTCTCTTCCATTTAGCCCACCCAGTTTAGATAGTAACGCAAAAAAACAGCTAATTCCATTCCCCCTCCGTCGTTCCTTCTTTATTTACAAACATTTTCTCACCCTATTGCAGCTAACTTTGTGCTCTTCTTCATCTGCCATTTTACAAGTTTCCTTTTTCGGGTCTTGCAGCGTTCCGTCTTGTTAAACTTGCATTTTCCTATACTTCTTTATACTCCGCTTATTTTCTCAAATAACTTATTTTCACCTTATTTTAGAGCTACAATTAATTCTTCTAAAATACTTTATTGCACTTATTCATCGCATTTCCCCAGTCTAAAATGCTTAATTTTGCACCTTAAATACAGCAAAGTTATGGTCCATTTTAAGCGATAAATTTGCAAATATTATAAAATAATGCATAATCATTTAAAAGAGTAGCTGCAAAATAATTACCTCTGATTGTGAGTTCTGTATAAAACAGGCGTTCTATATTAGTAAAATTCGATTCGTAACAGCTTAAAGGAATTCTTAAGCTTTCCATTTTTCAAAATTTCTTTAAGCTACGAATAATTCCGGTAGATAGTGCGATATTGTGTTTCGCGTTAGCAGCAGTTTCTTATTAAGGTGCCTATTAAAGTCCATTTTGGATGGTCGGAACACACAACACGAAGAGAGAATATATATATATTTATATATATGACTAAACAAGCCCACTGGTGCGGCAAATGACCCATTGTAACTTGTTTCGCCTCTCCGCTATTTTTCCTGCGCAACCTACTCTAGTCGACCTCCTCCCCCTCCTGCAAACTCTCCCTCTCTTCCCATCATCTCTCGCCACCTCCTCCTCTCTTCTCTTCCCGACACCCAACGGCACATACGAATACACGGGCACACGCGTCACCTCCGATCTCGTTCCCCGTCTCTCAACCCCAACTTTTGCATCCCCTGCTCTTCCCCTTCTCTCCCACCTCTTCCATTCTTGTTTGACCTTCTCTCCAAAACCACTCCCCATCCCCCTCCCCTCTCTTCTCAGCCCTCTACTAGCTAACCCCCTCAAACTCTCACTCCCAAAGCTCTGCCGGGAGACTGTACATTCTCTCTCCTTCTCCCGCCCAACCCCTTTGTTCGACCCCGCGCTCATTAACTACGTCCCAAGGGATGCCCGGAGGCGAGGGACTGGCTCGCCCTCTCCCTCAGCCAGTCGCCGTTCTGCGACCATCCCCCTCCCTCCCTTCCTCTCTCTTAAAGAGCACCCGCCGCGGGGCAGGGGCCATTGTCTGTGCGGATGCGTGGAAAGGTGATGGGGGCAGTGGGAGGTGCAGGGAAAGTGGGGGTAAGGGAGCGTGTAAATTTCCTCCTTCCCGCCCCCTCTCTTCCTCGCGTCCGTTTCATTTCCAGCAGCAGGAGGAGAAAGTAGAGAGATGGGAAGCGGAAGAGAGGAAGTGATTAATTTAAGGAGCGTTGAACGGAGACTTTTAAATACGGGTGGAATGTGAGCGATCGATGAGGAGTTAGGGGATGGAGATAAAAATATTTCTTGGAGGTTATGCTGGCGGATTAAATTTAAAAAAGCGATGTTATTCGTTTGGTAGTGGAATGATTCGGAATGGTGACGGAAATATGGCAGTGAATCCTCAATCATTTGTCGGGTAGATTTATTTTCCTGCATAAAAATAAGAATAAATAGTCGCTACAAATAAAATGCAACCCCTGATAAACTTCTCCTTTTAAAAAATGTTCTATTTTAAAATCCGGAATACGCAAAGTTGTTGAAGGATTGCCAATCACCCTATTGAATGTGAAAATTAATTATCAGGAAAATTTGCATCGCTCTATGGAGGAATAGTTATAAACATTCATTTTTGAGGCACTGTGTGAAATTGAAAAATGTGAATATTGGCTCAAGTTTAGTCTAATCTCACGCTAATTTACCATGCGCCAGAACGGAAGTAATTTTATCATTTTAACGCTTTTTAGTAAAACAGGAAGAAAAAGCCGCGACGATTTGTAGAAAAACTGTCCCTGATAAAGCTTGGTTACGTCGACCGACGAATGTCATCGATAAACCGAATTTTCATGAGAAGGCGTTGGCCATAATCCGGCTCGAGAGCCAAACTCCACTTTCTCGGTTGACAACGGCCTCGCGGGGTATATGTGGGTGCCCTCACCTACGCGGCTTCACTCGGGCACCACCCCTGCATCGCCCTCTCTCCCTCCCTTCCCGACTCTCCTCCATTCTCGCCATCTCATCATTCTGCTCCTCCCTCTTGGCCACTCTTCCCACGAGATGGGAATGGATGAACCTAAGAGTGGTAACTGGAATGGACACCCTACCACAGGACGAAAGTGGAGTAAGTGGGAAGTAGAAGGGTGCGAGACAACGGGTGTCTGGGGCCGTGTTGTGTGAGTTGTCTTCTGTGAGTGTGTGGTAGTGAATGCTAGTGATTGTGCCAGTGGGAAACGATAGGGTCTTTTATATGTTTCTCTCAGAAAGAAGAAGAGCAAAGAGTTTTGTTGTGCAATATATGTGAGCGGAAGTGAAAATATGCAATGGGAGAAAATGATACACACATATTTTGAAAACGCGGAAATCCAAGATAAGTGTTTCATATCACCCGAATTTGTGGATAATGTACCAGTTCGTGCCATATCTAACGCAATTGCCATTTTTAATCGTTAATTTTAAAATTACCTGAAATGTTGGGTCGCCGATGTTGTAAAAATATATATACTGAAGATCCTTTCAAAATTGTGTTGGCTAAAATTACTAGTATTGCAATTTGGGATTATAGAATCAGACAAAAACTGAAGAACTGGTTAATGTAAAGAGTTAGTTGAAGATTAAATTCTCACCAGAGAACATCAATTCCACAAATATAAAAGCATTGTAAACTACGATTGACGGTTTCCGCGGCGGACAGCATTGTTGTATGGTGTTCTCTGCAGAAGCTGCGTAGAGAGCATGGTTTACTCGACGGCTACCATCTTAACCACATATGGAAGAAATTTCTCTCTCTCAACAACGGATCATCCAACTCACCGATCAAAGGTGATTGGCCCAACTCAATGGACTCAGCGGCCAAAGGCGATTGGCTGAATGGCCTCAACTGCCAAAAAGTGAAAGGTCCATCGTTATGTAAGGACAACGATAACACTTGAAAATTCACTTCACTCCTGAAGAAGCCGACTACAACGTGGGCGATACGTCGAGTAAACCATGTCTTTACGCAGCTTCTCCCGAGAACACCATACAACATTGTAAACCAACTAAAATTTAGGAAAACCATTTGATTTGTATCTGAAATAACTACTGAGTTTAAGCTGCGTAATACACTTAGTGCATCATTTTTTAAAGGAACTTTACGGTATAGTTTCGTATTTTTAGTAATTATTATTATTCCTTTCTATGCTTTTAATTGTAAAGAAGGTGAGGTTGAGTGAGTGGGCGAGCGAAAAGGGCTTTCGCTAAGGAAGGCATCCTCGGTTAGATGGATGGTTTCGTGAGGGGAGATCGGGTTCCAGGAGGTAGAGAAGGAGAGAGAGGTGAAGGGGATGGAGGAGAGAGTTGAGTGGCGTGGGAGGGGTCGTGAGTGAGTGCGTGAGAAAGCCTGCAGATGACTCCGCCTTCAGTTGAGCTTTGTATACGCTATTCCAGCATCTTTTTCCATTTGGTTTTGTTCCTTCATGGTTGGAGAGGCAGTGCAAACGCGGACTCGGGGACGGAGGCGTCGGCGCTCGGCAGACGGATTCTAGAGAAAGGATTTTTACTGTCTGCAGCGCTACGCATTTTAATGGAAATTTCAAGATTCTCTCCCAAAGAGGAAAGAACTGTACTTTTGGAAAGGGCGAACCGCCACAAATTACAGTTTTGCAAACATGCTCATCTGAATAAAGGGAAGTTTTTCTGCCACGGTGCTTTGTGTAATGCCGCAGAATTCATAATGAGAATGAAACCGACTCTTCATTACAAAAGAAACTTGACGGCAGATGAATAAACCGCGTTGTTGACGTTTTCTCTCTCTTATGATTTTACTATCTCCGCTGATATAGCTGTGATACTTTAAGCCTGACGTCATTATATAGCGAGTCGTCATTCGGGGAATAGTTATTTTCAGATACTTTCCCCAAGAATCTCAGGAGAGATTGAATACACGATGCGAATATTTTAAATTCACCGTCGATTCTCATCCTTTAATCTCAGAAATATTTAACGCCATTATATTATCCCAAGAAATATGAACGACGGCCATAACTAATGGCGAATTAGTTTCAATTGCTAATTGTGTAAACCATTATGAGTAATCCTATCGAGGATGGTAAAACTTGAGTAACATGATAGTGCTTTCATGCAACTTAACCAAAAGTTCTTTTTTTAGGAATAATCTGAGAGAAAATTTAACATAGTCCTAAAAAATATGCCAAAACGTTGAAATTCTGGATTAAAAAAAAAATTAAAAATCTTAACAGGAAATATAAATTCCCGTAAATACGTTGCCAGCCCAGAAATTCGGATTCTGTGCGAAGTAGTAACAATTACGCCATTATTTCGAACAATTCGATGCTCCATTGTTGATTGTCAAGCAATGCAAATAACTCACCACGCATTGTAAAGTTTAACAGAAATGTTTGATTAATTATGGTGAAAATGCTCTCTTTGACAAACGCGCACTCGGTTCACTTACCCAAACAGTCTCTATCCTCAGCCCCTCTTCGAATATTTCCATCGCCGATTAGAAGAAAAAAATAGGACGACTTTTTTCAGCGCCGTATTTTCCTTCCTTGGAGCCAGAGACATTCGATTCGCAGAGCAAAATTATGATTCTTACGAAACCCCCTCAAAACAGCTGAGGGTAGGAATAAAAAAACGCAAGATCCCTTTTATTACGGGGAAAAGAGTTAACAAAACGGCGATAGTTTTCGAGTTCTGTTTCAAAAGAACACCTTTAAATTCAGTGTACATAAATACTTAACCCCGGTATGAGCTAATTACTCTCGTCCACGCCAATTAAGCGTATATTCCAAACATACGACCTACACCCCTGGGTATGCATACGATATTCCTTTATCGAAAACACTATTCACTATTCGAATTATTTCTTAATTATTCACTAAAATCCATTAATATATTCGGAAGTTTTTTTGTATCCCAAACACTGTAATATATTACACGAATATAAGAGAGACTTAGCGATTAATTTAAAGAAGTGAGTTGTTCAAAACAGGTACGTATTGAGAATTCAATAGTATTGCTTTAACTGGAAAAAGGATTTATTTTTCCTTGCGGATAATATTATCATTTCACTAAGAAAGATGGACGGAGGATAAAATACGGAATAGAAGAATTTTAGTCGTCAGATCATTGGTTAGTTTTCGTGACCTCCATTTTGTCATCGGCAGGCAACCTTTTAATCTTCTTTGTTTTAATATTAACTTACCATTATACATCGAAAAAGCTCTCTTGGTTCTTTTTGTATCGAGCATTTACAAAGACGAGCGCAAACGTCCATGCCCTTGGAAAGATAGGAAACCGCACCCTGACCAACTGGCGAGGCCGGCAGTTGTTTCCCAGGCAACGGACGTATTCCAGACAGCTGTGCTTCATTCACTTTGATGGATGTTATCTCCGCCAGCAGATTCGCGGGGTCTATCGAGAAAAAAATAAGCGACAGATTTTACACAAGAGCGGCGGCCTGCTTATTTTGCTATTCTCTGTAACGCCATTTGCGGAGTGGCGGAGGCAATCGGGACATGTAGTAAATTATCGCCCATAAAATATAACTTAAAATGTGACTGCTGTATTTTACTATGAAATCAGTTCTGAATCTGATAGTGCTTTTAGAATATAATTTTAATCATTATAAATAAAACTTAATACAAAACGTGTTTTTAATAAAAATAATAATATCGATCATTGAATAGATTATATAAAATAAAATACGACTGTTAAAAATACAGCAATCATTTCCATAAATTTTGTTATTTCCATTATTTAAGCTTATGGTCGTAAGAGACGAATGAGGAATCAAAGTCATTTTCTTATGGTTTTGAAAACTATACGTTCTGGTGTAAACAGAGCACCGGTGTTTCGTCTGCAATGAAAAACTAAATACTAGGTAAAAATAAAACAATTGTTTTGCATGTGAAAGGCTCAACTATTTAATAAAAGATGATCCAAACAGAACTTATGATGCATTTGAAAGGCTCAACTATATAAAACAAGATGATTCAAACAGAACTAATGATGCCTACTTTCCATTTAATCATTTATTTAATACTTATATTGGCTTTAATAACTTTAAAGTCATCGCGGATATGTAGCTCTTTTTGTTCCCGAATTTAATAATTTAGCGTTATAAAATACTATTAGAGTTTTCAAATTCGTTCCTTGAGATATCACAATGTTCTCAATATTTGCGCTCAGATGAGTAATTAACGAGAAGCAAGCAAGGTACGTTGTAAAATACATGTAGGTCTTCATGTAAAGTAGTCGATATTGTTGTCCGATTTTAACTAAAATTGGAATCGGTTGATAAATTTTAGCATAACTCACAAATTTCAAATTTCATCAAAATATGTCCAGCGGTTTCCGAATTGAAACAAAGGAATATTTTAAACTACATGTAGGTCCTCATGTAAAGTGGTCTTAATTTTAGACTGATTTTAACCAAAATTGGAATCGGTAGACAAATGTTAGAAAACTCAAAAATTTCAAATTTCATCAAAATATGTCCAGCGGTTTTCGAGTTGAAACAAAGGAATAATTTAAACTACATGTAGGTCCTCATGTAAAGTGGTCTTAATTTTGGACTGATTTTAACCAAAATTGGAATCGATCGACAAATGTAAGCAAAACTCTCCAATACTAAATTTCATTAAAATACGTTTAGCGGTTCCCGAGTTGAAACAAAACAACATTGTAAACTACATGTAAGTCGCGTAAAGAGGTAATAATTGTTGCCCGATTTTAACCAAAATTGGAATCAGTCGACATAAGTTAGCAAAACTCACAAATTTCAAATTTCATCAAAATACGTCCAGTGGTTCCCGAGTTGAAACAAAGGAATATTTTAAACTACATGTAGGTCCTCATGTAAAGTGGTCCTAATTTTGGACTGATTTTACCCAAAATTGGAATCAATCGACAAATGTTAGCAAAACTCACAAATATCAAATTTCATTAAGCTACGCTCAGCGGTTCTCGAGATTTAACATGCTGATGGACGGACGGACGGACGGAATCGACCTCCCCTATATGCATTCACTTCGTGCAAAGATCGCATAATATCGCGTGTACGTATTATAATATACTGAATCTGAGTTAAACAATAGTTGTTGCTAAGTCAGCAATGAGTGATAAAAACTGCAAAATCGCCAGCATTTATGCGAAATTCTAATAAAAATAATCGATAAGCAAAATTCTACGATAAAAATTAAAATCTGTAACGAGACCAGACCGATAACGGACTTTGCTCTTCATTTTATTTTGTTTTTGCGCGCAGCCAATAGGGTGCGCGTCAGTTCTCTCTTCTCTTGTGGAAGCTTACAGAGTGTAGTGTGCGCCCCAGGCGATTAAAGGTGTTTGTGTTATTACGTGTAACTTTCATTTGTGCCCTTTCCTCTCCGAGAAACCCTAGCCCGTCACAAATCTCCATTCCTTTCCTCAGAGAATAGTACAAAACTCGCTCCGATATTACAATTCTAAGATATTTTAATGTGCAAGAGAAAATTACCCAGCACGATGGATTTGAGATTTCCTATGTAATTCAAATGGGAAGGATAGTTTCTGGAATCGAACCCGGGACTTCAGTCATCGGAACAAAATCTATCCTCGGGAGCTTAGCCCATGTAGCAAAAAATTTTCACTTTAATGAAAATCGGAATATTGGTTCAAAAGTAAATAGGGAAGGCGGACAGACAGACAGACACAACGACAAAACTATAAGCCTATTTCCATTCTGGAAAGTAGGCTAAAAACACGCATTACGGAAGACTGTGATTTTTTTACGGTAATAGATCATGTCACTTGTTTAATGATTTGAAATTTTCTTCCTTTCGTGCAAAGCGTTTTGTTAGAGAGAACCTCTGTCCAGAAGCCCCGCCAGGAAATCTTCGGAGGAACGAGGAGTAAGTTTTAAGGACACTCGAAAAATCGAGATATTCCTGTTTAGCGTGTCACTCGAGAATTTCATATACCCTCAAGGGATTAGCAATGAAAGGTCTCGGACCTAAACACCGACTTTGGGACGAAACTTGGCTATTGTAGAGAATAAAAAAATAAGCGATATATGTTTTGCAGTTTTTCTGCCAGGTTCATATTTCTCGAGTTTTGAAATTTTAAATATAAAATTTTGGAAAAAACTATACTCGATGAGACATATTTTTCTTCTTCTTATAGACTGACTTTGCTATGAAACATTGCTATGTTCTAGAAATTAAAAAAATCATTACATTTGTCGCCGATTTTCTCTCAGGCTTATATTTCCCCAGTTATGAATTTTAAACATTACAATTTATCTTTATATTCGTATTTAGTGGCATGTTATTGTATTTTAACAATAATAACTATCAGTTACTATGGTAACTGGTTCGAAGCTATGGAAGTTTTTTATTTTACCTTTAGGAGTAGTAGAACAGTGAGAAACTGAAAATTATAAGATTAATGCATAATAAAAAATTAATTAACATTTATTGGCAATGCATTACTTTCACAAAGAGATCAATACAAAACACATATCTACAGTAAGTGCATCGAACAAAACAAAATTTATTACAATTTTTGATATTGCAATCTTCACCACCCATAGCAAAATTGACTTCTACTACATTTATAAACCGCTGTTCTTTTGGCAACAACGATTAATATCCTGGCCGCTGTAATGCATACATTAACAAAGGCTTAAATACTGGAGCATGTAGTTGATTATAGATAAGTGAATGCATATTCAAAATAAAAATTCTATTATTTACTTTTTTGCACTGGCCTTCGTCTAGATCGTACCGAACATAGTCAATTATTCTCATTGCAAACAGCTTATATTTTCGAAATAATAAACATCCAAAGTCTGAATATATTTTATCGTATTGGGAGGAATGATATAAAGTACGAGTATGTATCTTTTCCTGACAGTGCAGTTGCAATGTTGTACGTATCAGTTTGTCCACTCCAAGTAAAATAAAAATTCCCATAACTTCAAGCTAGTTGCCATGGTAACTGATAGTTTTTATTGTTAAAATGCAATAATATGTCACTAAATACAAATATAAAAATTATTTATAATGTTTAAAAATTCATAACCCGAGAAATATAAGCCGGACAGAAAATCGGCAAAACACGTATTGATTTATATTATTTTCTACAATTCAGCAAAGTTTCGTAGCAATGTAAGTCTTTACGAAGAAGAAAAATGTGTTTCATCGATTAATATTTAATAATTCAAAACTCGAGAAACGAATTTTACAGAAAAACGTCAAAACACATATGGCTTACTTTTTATTCACTACAATACAGCCAAATTTCGTCCCAAAGTCAATGTTTAGGTCCAAGGCCTTTCTTTGTAATCCTTCTTAATCATCATCATCATAGGTAGTCTATCCGTAGACAGGTCCGTAATTATTCTTGGTTAAACCTGGTTCTCCATATACTCCTATTTTCCGCTGTCCTCTTCATATCTTGATAACTCTCTTTCCCTTTCAAATCGTCTATCAGCTGAAACCTTTTCCTACCTCTTTCTCTTTTCCCATCTAGTTTTCCTTCTAACACGTCTTTAATCATACCCTCTCTCCTCAGGTAATGTCCAAATCCAGTTAGCCTTCCTCTTTCTGATAGTCTGTATAATCATTCGCTTCTCTCCTATTCTTCGTAGCACTTCATCGTTTTTCATCCTATCTGTCCATTTTATCTTCAGCATTCTCCTCCAAGTCCACATATCAAAGCTTTCCAAGTATTTGATGTCATTTTTCCTTAGCGCCCATGTTTCTGCCCCATACAATGCTATACTCCATACGTAGCATTTTATCAACTTCTTGCGGATATCTTCCCTTATATTCCTTGTAAGTAGTTGTTTCTTTCTCCTGAAAGCCGCTTTTGCTTTTCCTATTCTAGTTTTGATCTCATCCGTACATTTTGCTTCTCGTGTTATGATGCTTCCAAGGTATTTATATTCTGAAACTTGTTCTAAAGGCTTTCCCCCAATACTTATTTTAAGATTCTCTTTTTTACCCAATATTCGAATGACCTTGGATTTTTCTGTATTTATTTCCATGCCGTATTTTCTTCCTGTTATCACTAGTCTATTTATCATTTTTTGTAGCTCCTCTTTCTTTTTTGCTAGAAGTACTTGATCATCTGCGTATTTTACTGTTTTTATAATCCTTCCTCCAATTTTGAAATCCCCTGTGCCTTCTAAAGCATCATGCATTAAACTTTTTCCATATATATTGGATAGGGTTGGCGATAGGCCGATATTTATTCCGCAGGTGTCCACATTCTCAAACCTGACCTTTACAACTTGATTCTCATATAGATTCCTAATCAGTCTCCTGTCTTTCCAGTCTACACCTATATCCTTTAATATCTTCATCAACTTTACCCAATTTACTCTATCAAAGGCCTTCTGCCAGTCTACGAAACATGCGCAGATATCTTGACTGTACTCTATTGCCCTTTCTGATACGATTCTAACTACTCCTATAGCATCTCTAGTTCCTCGTCCTTTTCTGAAACCGAATTGATCTTCCTCTATTATTTCTTCTGCCTTTTTCTCCAGCCTTTTATTAATAATCCTCGTGATGATCTTCGATGTGTGTGACAGAAGGCTTCTGTAATCTTTACGCTGCATTGCCTTTGACATCTTCTTTAGAGGGATCATTGTTACTTCTAGAAAATCCTGAGGCCACTCTCCCGTGTCGTAAATCTTATTAATTAATTTCGTGATCGCTTTTAATCCTTCTGATCCTATGACTTTAAGTATCTCAGCCGGTATTCCATCGCTGCCCGTGACTTTCTCCTTATTTAGTTCCACTATCGCCTTTTCTACTTCGCTCTCCATAATATTTGGTCCTAAGTTGTCTTCTTCAATGTTTTCCTCATTTTCCAGTTCTATTTTTGCCGCTCCTGCCTGTTTGCTGTATAAATTCTTAATGTATTCTTCCCATACCTGTGCTACATCCTTTGTTTCTGAGACTATCTTCCCATCCGTATTCATAATTCCTTTACCACAAATTCCATTAGACTTCTTATCTTCTAATTCCAGTGCCCTAGCGTACATCATATCGTACCGTCCTAACTTCTCCATTTGTTCTATTTCATCACATTTTCCTTTTATCCAATTTTCTCTAGCTTTATCTGTTACCCTTCTCAACTCATTGTTTATACGCCTATAGTTGGCTCTTCCTTCTTCACTGTTAACGTTTTTCCATTTTCGTCTCTCATTCATTTTCTCCAGCATTTCCTTCGTGATCCATGGTTTTCTGATTTTCTTCTCTTGTTTTCCAATCTCTTTATCCAAGGTATCCTTGATACTGGTTTTAATTTTATCCCATTCTATATCAACGGTCTTCGGTTTGTTTTCCAACTTTCTTAGGTTATCTTCCAACTTTATGCTGACTACATCCTGCCTTTCTTTCAGTTTTTCTAGGTCCCAGGCCTGTATTTCTCTTCTCGTTTTTCATATTTGTTTGAGCTTTGTACTTACGTCAACTATTAGAAGGCTGTGATCTGAATCAATGTCCGCTCCTTGAAATGCCTTGGCGTTCTTTATGCTGTTCCTGAATCTTTGTTTTACAAGGATGTAATCTATTTGGCATCTCATTCTATCTCCTGGACTTTTCCATGTGTATAACCTTCGTTTATGGTTTTTGAACCATGTATTAGTCACTACAAGGTCATTATTGATGCAGAATTCTACGAGTTTCTCCCCTCCTCGATTTCTCTTCCCAAGTCCGTATTGCCCGACAACATTTTCTTCATGTTCTTCTCCGATTATGCTGTTCCAATCTCCCATTATTATGCAGTTTACCTTTCCTCTTCCGTCATCTTCGTAAATTTCATAAATTTGCTCATAGATCTCATCGATTTCTTCATCTTCATGAGCTGATATATACCTAGATTATCAGCAAGTCCACTGGGACTGCTTTAAGCTTTATTGCCATCAGTCTATCGTTCGTTGCTATTATCTTTGTCACGCTTTTCATCATATCTTTCCTAAGTACCAGAGCTACTCTCCTTTCCCCACTATTTCCTCCAGAATAAACTACCGTGAATTCTTCCGAGTCGAACTGTCCTTCTTCCGCCCATCTAGTTTAGCTCAGTCCTATGTCAACTCTATTTATTTTCATTTCTTCTTTCATGTTCTCTATCTTTCCTACCTTTCTCATAGTTCTTACGTTCCAAGTGCTTATTCGTAATTTACTTTCGACAAATGTTTTCCTCAAGGCAGTCCCCGCCCAGAGATCCGATTGGGGGACTATTTTACCTCCGGATTGTTTTACCTCGAGAGAACTCATATTGTCCAACCATATAATCATTACTACGGATTGTAATGTGGTAGTTTCCCCTCTTGCTTTCCACATCGCAGTACTGTAGCCGTTCAAATCGTCCTGATCACGCCTACAGCTGTATTGGATATAGACCCAACCAACATCATTTGTTTTCGGCTTTATATTTACTGACAGTACTGCTGCCTACTGCCAGGCACTGATGATAGTTTTTTTTTTATTAAACCTCCATTCGAGGGGTTTGAACCCCCGAACTTTGCAATAGAAAGCCGACACGCTAACCACTACACTATTAGTGATATGTAATATAGTGAGTCAAATTCTTTAGTGCTTCGTCTGTCTGCGTATAATCTTAACGACCAGGCCACTATCATTCGATAAGCGTAGTAAATAAGTACAGGCAATGAAGTTCGGTATTTTTGTGGACCTGGAGCAAACTTTTGCATACGCTTTTAACAGCGAATGAAGCAAAGGTCATAACCTGTTCCTTCATAAAATATTTTACCTTTTTTTAGGTGTCTTTAACAAGAATTCTTGCTCAAACTAATAGAATGCATATTCACGCTTTTTCTGACATTTTTAAAATCTAAAAAATGGAACCTTTCGTACAATTCTAGAGATACGTATTTATCATTTAATCGGCGTAGACCAATATATTGTTTTGAGAAGCTTCATCAGTGGGATTACACCGACCAGGAGTTTCCAAAATCTGCAGAAAATTTCAAATTGGTTTATGCAACAAAAGTTAAATGAATAAGAAATTCATACTTTCCATAGCCTATGAATTAATAATATCTTCATAGCCCGTGTGGGTAAAATGGAAAACATCGCTGTTCTATTATTCAGTTATTTTTCGATTAATTTTCTAAAGAAAATTCCGGTTACAAAGATCGTAGCGATCTGTTATTATTGGCAATTCTTGTCTGTGTGCGTGTTAGCCACGATTAGTTCTAATTATAATATGTCTGTCATAACCGAGTATCATTTTGTCATTTTTTTCATAAGGTTATTAAATCCTAAATTCCCAGCGGACATTTCGTCATGAAATGGAAGTAAGTTTTGAAGAAATAAGCAAGAGACTTACCAAATGAAAGATATAATTTTGAAAGATATCAAGAGAAAAACTTTCTTTGGACTCACAATTACCGATGCGGGGAAGAAACGATGAAAAGTTATAGAGGAGGGAAGTGTAGGCGAGAGAGGATGAGAGAGTATCCGCGTAAAAGGGAAGACTTATAGAAGGATTTGGAGAGAGGAAAGGCAGATGCTAACAGAGGCAGAGGAGAAAATGAAGTTGGTTCGGTTGGGTGGTCTATGCCAAGAGGATAATTACACGTTGCTCTTATCCGTACTACGAGGTACCTGTTAAAGGGAATTGGTAGCCAATGAACCTTTACTTAATTCTTATGAAAAAAATCGCAACGCGTATCCTACGGTAGACTTAGGAATATTTTGCTGCAGAATACGCTAGTCAACTTATTTCTGCGAGAGAAATATCGAGAAAGGGAGCCATGACAAAAGGAGAGGGAGGTAGCGATACGCAGTTGCTTTTCCGAGAGCGGTGTGAAAAAGAAAAGAGAGAGAGAGCTTTAAAGAGAAGAGAAAAGGGGTAAAAGCACAAGATATGAGAGGTGGATTAGAAAGAAGGGGAGAGGCCGAATTGAGAAGGAGACAGGGGGGAGGAAGATGTGGCAAAAGGGTGAGAAAATGGAGAAGGGCGAAGAGAGAGAAAGAGAGAGAGTGGATATGATCGCGGGATGGAATGGGACGGAAGTGAGTAGAAGACGGTCGGGTCCCCGACTTGTTTCGGGCAGGGAGTGAGAGAGAGAGCGAGAGAGAGAGAGAGATGAAAGAGGGGAGGAAGAGAATGGAGAGGAAGCCCAGTGGAAAAGAGGGAAATGGTGGGGATACGGAGCGAGTGAGGGTGAAGAACGGGCGAGGTTATAAGGTACTTGCGCAAAAGGCCCGCATCTGAAATGTTATTTTCTATAGGCAGACAAAATGGATCCAGGGAAATGGCGGAGTAAAGCGCTGGAGTTTTAATTATTTCCTCCTCTCCGTATCTTTCCCCTTTCCATTTACACCATCGTGCGACCGCCCCTCTCCCCTCTCTTCTCCTTCCCCTCATCTTTAGTTCCCGCAATTCCCTTCTCATTCCCAACACTCTATCTCTTTCCACCTTAAACCTCTTTCCCCTCGCTATACCCTTCCGCAATATCCTCTTACTTTTCTTCTCCTACCCATCCAGTTCCCACCATCTTCCATATCTCTTTTCCGTGCTACTGTCCCTCTTTCCACCCGCTTCCACTCCATCCCTGGCTCCCGTCTATTTTCGTCCTAATACCATCCTTCCCGTCTCGCTTAGTGCGTTCCTTATCGGGCAAACTTCAGAACCACTTCTTTCACAATGGGATTGGCGCATTTTTGGACTTGGTTCTTCCGCTGATGGGGTCAGAGTTAGGATTATGGAGCAGGTGAGGAGGGCATTTCTTCCGAGAGGACTCGCTCGAGGTCTCTTGCTTAACTCCACTTGGATCGAGTGATGATCTTGTTGCTTTTTTATTTTTCCGTGATGTTATGAAAAAGTTCGTGCCATCTGATGATAATTACTCGTTGACCGTATAAGATTTACAATAAGGGTGGGAAGTAATATCGACAATTTCTATAACTATGTGTGCATATCACCAGCTATGGTGCGTGAAATTTATCTGATAGCATATTATTTGGTAAATTTTCTCTAATTTTCATTTGTATTAAATTCGTCAGAGTTATTTAGGTAATCAAATGACTGGTTCGCACAATATGGAAATGCACAATATGCACAAATTAATCATTGAAAATAAATATTAAATCCTGACTACCGTACAGTTACTGTACTTTTTTATTATATTAGCTCAGGTAGTTTTGTAAGTGTAACAAACATGCTCGAGGTCATTTGAAATATAGAAACTATTTTTTCAAAGTGATAATATGCGCTATGAAATTTTTAATAGTATACTTTCGTCTATATACATCTTTAATAGTATTTTTTACGAAAATAAGTAATATAACGCGTAAGTTAAAAAATCTGATTTGGCCATCACATGACTTCCTTCATACATGTAATATTTCTAAAAATTCCATATAAGTCAATTGATAATAAATGTTTTAGGGAGCTACGAGAAATTTTTAAAGACTTCACAATGAACAGAAATTAAAAAAAACGTAGCCTTGTGATAGTGGATATAACCACAAATCTCCGGCAATTAAGAAAATTAAAAGGAGCGTTACTAAAACGTAACTAAGCGTAGTGTTTACAATGGTCACCGGTAGGTGGTGTGCTGGTGGCAGTTAAAATATTAGTTTTAAAAATATCTTTTAAACAATGCACTACATGGGAAAATGTTTCGGACAAACATTGTAGAAAATTACATTTTTCAAAACCTTTATTCTAGTACTTTTTTACATTTATCAAATATTAAAGCAAATATTTCCAAAAAACGGGTAAGTAACACTTACTTCCGGTTGGCCGAATTTTACCAACAATTAATCAGTCCTTTTGCCTTTCACAAAAATGTCAAATATAAAATTTCGCATTTGCCTGATCAATAGTTTTTGAGTTAGAGCACCCACAAAATTCCGGTCAAGGATACACAGACATCATCAATAAAATAGTCAAAACGTGTTCAGGGGACACGTATTACCGTTGAAATCTCGAATTCGATTTTTTTCATGAAAAATATATTTTCTCTATACTTCGTGTATGGAGAAAGTAAAAATACTTGACGATCATTATTAATTGGAAATGTAAAATTTGACTCGTAGTTTAGGTGTCATATATCTGAGTCAATAAAGCAAATGAGCGTAACTTTTCCGTAATTCTTTACATACGGTCTGATGGAGTATTCGAAGATATCGCGTCTAACCTCGCGGGCTCATATAGAAAGAAGGGGTTTTAGTACGAAGAACTTTAAGGGTCCATTTCTAAGTAAAAATTGTAGATAAATTATTCCAAAAGTAATTTTCTAAGCTCAACTAAAAAAATCTTAAAAAATTAATAACATATTCATTTTCTGTCACTTCAATTTAACTTTTTCATTTAATATATTTACCGTGTTTGTTCCGGAGTCTATTCAGACTAATAAATAATAGTTATTCAATTCTGTTAATGGTTTCCTCGAAGGGAATTCAAGAAGAAGCACTTAAAAATCAAAAGATTAAAAAATTACTTATCTATCTCAGATATCTCCAATAGCCACAAGAAGGTTATGAAAAACCAAATGTACAGCTCACACATAAAGCAGCCGTCTTCAGTGGCAATTCACCGAAAAAGAATATTTTCTAATCAACTTTCTCACTTTCTACTTTTTCATAAGAATTAAATAAAGGTTCATTGGCCACCATTGTTTTCAGAAACAAGACGAGCTCGAAAATTCTCCGTTGAATTCCTCGAAGGAGTTAACCATTCCAAATGCAGTTTTCAATATTGTTTTCTTGCATTAACCCTTCCTCTACCAAGGTATTTTACACCTTACTCCTCCCAAGGGGGGTAACTGGTTTACCCCACCATTTTTGCTGTTATTGGTGGTTGATTTTTGAAGAAAATTATAACACTATTAATTGATCATAAATAAATGAAAACAGCTATTGGGAAATATCTTTATTGGCAAAAATATGTCAGATAATAAATTGAAAACTTTTCAAAACATTTTCTATAAAACATTATTCATCATTTCGAAATTTTTCTTCACATTCCAAACACTTAGAGAAAGAGTGTTCTTTCCTGTGTATATTACACACTGGTTTTTGGCACTGCACGCACATCAGTATGGTCTTTCTGTCCTCACCTCTTTTGCAAAAAGCGCATCTCTTTCCTGTCTTTCCTTGTCATGGTTTCTCAGGCACGGTAGCATCACGCCTTTTGCGATTTACGCTGACTCCTAAGCTTTCCATTGCAAGTAAGATACTATTATGTAAACCCACGGGGTTTCTTGCTCTCTCCTGAATGTACGGTGGAGCCAATTGTAAGCACAACTCATGCAAAATAGTTTTCCGTCTTTTTGTGTTTGTTGTTTCCCAAGTTACATTTTTTTCGGTCCATATAATGTAGGAATTCATAATTTTACATCCAAAATGTGATACAATGGATAAAACTTTGAAATAATGATAAGAAAATGTGTATATTTCAGTAAAGGTATAGCAGCGCAAAATTCAAACTCAGATGAAACTGAGACGAACTATCCCAAGAGTTACCCCAAAAAAGTTTTTATTTTAAATTAGACCAAAAAAAATGTCATAGACGAAACACTTACCAAGAATAATATTTTCAGGCCTTAAAGAACAAATGCATGGACGCATGAAAATATTAAAAAATAATTAACAAGAAAAAACAGAAAAAATATCGTTGGGGTAACTGAGTTACCCCACTTGGTAGAGGAAGACTTAAAAGAAAAATTTCAACTTTTAAACGCAATCGTTGTAAAATAACCTAACAATTGAAATTAGTGAAATTTGAATTTTAACATTTTTAAAATGCTAGTTTTCCACCGCGAAGTTCTCGTTACATGAACCGCCTTTTAGCGTGAAGTAAAAAAGTGTACGTACAAATATAATTCAAATACCATGCGTGTCACTTTTTAGATGACGGGTTTAAAAATTCACCTCTTGTTCTTTTATCGGTGTAAATATTTTATTGAGATGATTGACGGAAAAAGAACAAATTTTTGGCTTTGGTGTAGATCTTCAAATACTGCACATTTTACCTTTTAAATTGTCTTCACCTGATCGCAACCATTCCAAATTATTAAAGGAAACGATTACTTCTGATTTAACAAATTTTCTCAGCATGAAGTTGCTGAGTATTTTATCTAGATTTGACGATCCGACATTACTTTTGGCTATATTTCTTTGTTACTGATGGACCTTTCAGTGAAACTCAAATATTATCTTTGCATTTACCTCGACATCTATTTATTACTGTTATGACAAGCGTTTATCTATAAATTCTTTGAAACCTATTTTAATATTAGTTTAGGTGCCACAATTTCTGTTACAATGCTAATCTAGTCACTGTTATGTCTGCTCTCACCGATTATTTTGATAGATTTGGTGCTATAATTTTGAAAACTTTCTTGCAGTAATTTTGGAATATAGGTTACAATATATATCATAAAATTCTTACACACAAAGCGCGTTTAAAGTTTTTTAACAATGCCCTGGCGTTATGAAACCTTCAGTTTCTATCGGTTTCATTCTACGAGAACTAAATAGATATTATCAAGAAGAAAATTACTGATACATTTTAAACGTATCAAGGGTTTTGTATAGTTTTACGAAGCAGTTAACATTGAACTTTAACTTTGACATCGTGTCGTTGTGATAAGACTTTGGTATGGAATTAGACGAGCCTCTGTGCGGACCCAATCCCGCATGCCACGGCATGTCTGTGCCAAATGAATCGCGGATGGTACGCCAAAAGTCGATTGTTGGAGGAATGGAGGCTTTAAAATCTATCGTACCATAAAGCGAAACGAAACAAGAGCCTAAGTGGAGGCTGATAAGACGTGGCTTTGTTCGCGAATCTCTTCCACGACCCACGTTCCGGTTGATGCGCGCGCACGTTTTCTGATGACGTGGGAAATATTCGAGTCGGGAGAAGGTGGCGGTGACGCATGCACGACTGCTGCAAAATTCTGTAGCAAGGATGGTGAATCTCTATAGAATAGAGAATAAGATAGGAGATGGGAAGGATAAAGAGGAGATTAGTGAAAGGGATAATGTCTGAGGGTGGAAGAGGGAGGAGAGATTTGGGATGAAAGGAGAAAGTTCGGTCACGGTTTACCATGTGATAAATCACCCATATTGTTTGTTTTATACATTACACGATCACGATAATTTTTTTATGAAACTGGAACATACACAGAGAGATATGCCGCGAATTGAAAGGAGGACCTTTAGAGAGGAGGAATACATAATGAATATTAGGTGAAGGAAAGAGTGAACGCAAGGGAGGGTGTGTGTAAATTTTGATGATTTTCGAGCGATATATGAGGTACACCAATGTTATATTAAATTCCTATACGGTATCTTCGTAATGTTCCTTTCATTCCTCATAAATCTTTAAGCAATACTCTTTTCGCCTGTATGAATTTGAGGAGAAATTTCACCACCTCGAGGCGTACGCTCGGGGCTGGGCCCTTTCCAAGTCCCCAGGATAAAACTGGTTTTTGGGGGTTGGCATCTGCGAATACGGACGATTTTCCTTTCCGTAATTCCTCAGCGGTCCAATATTTATTAGATAACGCCGCCACATTAAAGCGCAATGTAATACAAGTATGGCAAGTAGCGCGGGAGAGATAATTATCATGGGAATGAGGAGTTATTAGGGCGTTCGGCTTAACGCCGCGCGGAATTGTGCTGGCGGCCGTGTTTCTGGCGTTTGCGGAGCGGGAGGGCTGTGCGCGTGGGAAAGGGCTGCGGGAACAGAGTAAGGGGAGGAGAAGAAAAGGGGGAAGAAAGAGTAGATGGGGTGGACGGAGTGCGGTGGTGGAAGGGGGGTTCTGGGGAGGGAAAAGAGTAAGAGGAAGTGAAATGTGGTGGGTGATTACTTGCAATAGGAAAAGCAGGATGGAAATTACACTCGGGGACGGGCCGTGTTGAGGGCGGTCGAGAGAGTGGACGGGGAGGAGGAGGAGGCGTTCGGCCAATGGCTGTGCGTATTGTTTAAAAAGGGAATGCCCTCTCCATCCTGAAACCCCCTCTCCTAGCTCTCTCTCGACCGCTCTCCTTCATTACACTTTTCCTGCTCCTCCCACTGCTTGTCACCGAGCACTACATCTTCAGCGCTTTATAACCCGTCTTCCTTTTCATATTCCTTCTGTGCTTTGGGTATCTTTCTATCCCTCTCTCCTTTTTGCTGCTGATTTTTTTTCTCCTGTGTTACTTTTGAATCCCAGCTCTTTCTACCCATGAACACTTGTCTATCTCTATGAATTTCCATAGCTTTCGTCACAGTTTTTGAGATGCCTTAGTGTCGTATTATGAGTGGTGAATGCCTCATCGTTGTCTAAGTGTAAAAAATTAGATTATTTTAATGAAAATTTACCCTTTTCTACTGTTATTTATGTAAACCTTGATTTGAGGATTATTCGATCATTAAATTCATTTGGTATTCTATTTTTTGTAAATATATCGATGCACAAGCTGTTTTATTTCGCTGAATTAAAAATTTAGCCTCATTCCTTATTATGTTAACGCTTATTTTGAATGTAATAGTTATTATGCTGTATATTATACCAATTAAATTTTTATAGTGGAAAGTGTTGCTAGAGGATTCAACTATGAAGATATTTTTTGCTTATATTTTTGCATTTAATTTTAATTTATGTGTTAAATTTGTTAAAATGCATATCTATATCAAGAGAATATATTATCGCGTTTTAGAAGGCATAAATCAATCCATAAAATACATTTTCTACCATTTACATAAAATTAGATGTGGGTATATTATCATTGATATATATATATAATTGTTGTTTATTTCAATCGAGTTTTTTATATATATATATATATATATATATATATATATATATGCATGTGTGTGTGTGTGTGTGTGTGTGTGTGTTAAATATATTATTATTGATCAGATCTATTTTGCTGCCATAATTGTTTTATTCATGTTTATATTCATCACTGATGCTATAAATTTTATTTGTATTTGTAATACCAAACGTTTATGTAATTAGCATTTTAAATCAATACTTTTCTCCACAGAAAGGTTTTTAGTGTAATTATTTATTGTGATGAAAATAGTGAGGATATTGAACTATTCTTTGCTTGCAGGGAGCGATGGCAATGTGTTTTACGATCGATTTCACTGAGTGTGTTTCTTTTTCTGTTTCTGTCTCTGTTCTTGCAGGGTCTGGATGGTGGTCCTCCCACTTCCAGCGGTTCTGTTTAACACACTCCGTCGCAAATGGTGTTGTGGTACGTTCCTCACTCGGCTCTTGTCGTCTCTCGAACCCGTTTCCCCCGTTGTTGTGTGGCTTTTGTTGTTTAATTCATTTATTTTGTCTCTTTATTCATTCTGTGGTCATTGTTGTCTCGTATCTATTTATATAAATATATTGTATAACTTTCACATGAAGACCTGCTAGTCCCTTCACCTACCCATGTTTTTTTGCTCTCACTCTCTCTTTTTTCTATTCCCTTTTTTATTATCTTCAATAAAAACACCAGTCTTTTCCTTTTCTGCTGCTCCCTTACAAAATATGAACCTTATCTCATTCATTTGTAAACACTCGGTGCTTGTACCAAATCTTCGAATAGCTTCTTGTTAAACCCACCCCTAAATCAGATACAATTATTAATTTTTCTACTCCATTTACAAATAGTTATTAAAATTTTTCATTAACTTGAAATATAATTAACATCCACCACGATCTCTAATCGATTAAAATAATACTAAAAACATCTGATACGTTTTATTAATGATGAGAGAATCTCTCAGTAAATATTGTCAAGATTTTCTTGATTGAATAGATTACATTCCATCAACTGAACTCACAATAATGAAAAGATTAACTCTCTCAAAATAATAACTATCCTATGTAAATATGATAAAATTGAAAAGCTCACCTGATTTTTCACTTTCCTGTGTATGTAAAAATTGATCCACTTGGGGAATAATTAAGCGCGCATATCGCCATACGAGTCATCCTTATCTAATGCTATTCCCATTCGATCACACAGGCATTTGCGTGAGACCTCCCCATTTTTCTCTCTCTCACTATCCATATCACAAGCATAAGGCTTGCTTCCTGGCGCCCCAGATAGCCCTTTGTTTTCTTACGCTATTGCTGCATCGCTGATGCTGCTGCTGCTGCCATAAAAAAGTAGATTTGGTTTTCTGAGTTTTTGAAGTAAAAACAAATGCCCAATTTCTCTATGGGTGATGATGTACATATACTGTTTCCACTGCTGTTGTTTGGGTGTTTTCGTCGCTGCGCTATCGAGAATAGACCCTCTCGAGTTTTGATAGCGGCTAACCCCTTGTCATCCCTTCCATCCGTGCAAACCCCTCCTTACTTCTCTTTTACATTCCGCGTCGCCGATTCTATCTCCTTTCTCTTTCTATAGCACCCTAGTCCATTCACATCCATCCCTCTTCTCTCTCTTTCTCTCACTGCAACTCCCTCTCTTCCTCTTACCTCTCTCTGCCTCCTCCATGTCTCCCGACTTTTTTCTTAGTATGAACTTTCACATTTCTGTCTGTATCACCTGCTTCATTCACCTGCCGGATGGAAAATCTTATTCAGTATTTATCCTTTTCCCATTATACATTTTTTCACATGTATATTTTCTGCCTAAATGACAATCCTACTAGAACAATTTTTGGAAAATTTTGTTCTGCCTGCATTATAACCCATGTACTATCCCATTTTATAATCATCGAATTATATTTTTAACATTGGGAAAATATTTCGCAAAACCGATCGTCGAACCTTTTCCTGGTAATGATATTGTTAATGCTTCTTTTACTTAACACTCATTAATAATTGTTTTTAGGCGTTTTCTGTTTTATTTTTTTGATTGAATTGAATTAGCTATCTTAGAGGAAATGCAATGCATTAATAGGACTGTGTTACATAGTGGGCACCTGCACTTGTCACCTTGCTTTAGTCTTTTATTCGCCTCTTGTTTCAACGTCATTACACTTTTTTCTGTGCCATTATTGTTGTTGTGAGTGGTGTTGTGGTGAGTGTTTTAATGACTAAGATTATTTATTGTAGCTTAATGAAATGAGTTTATAATATTCTCTTATGAAAATGCAAAATGTCTGTGGATGTTTATTTAAATGCTGCCTGTATAAAAACTTCTTTTTACCGTCATAAAGGTTTCTTAGTAGGATCAAATAGGATTCACCTGAATTAGAATATTAGCATTTTTAGGGAGAAAGGGAATACTACCAAGGTAGGTAATAATTATATACATCACATTTCTACAAATTAATATGAAATTATTTCTCTTTTTTAAGCTATATCTTTCTGAGTGTCGCTCAGTGTCAAACGGCATTGAAACCTGTTCGGACGCAAGAGTGGGACAGGCGAAAGAGTTCCATAATTTTTTGTAATTAGGTATAATTAAAACCGAGGAATAAGGTATGAGATGAAGAGAGAATCGAAAGTAATCCTTTCGGTGGTTTTCCGAGATGACATCAAAGGAGAGGTTTTGGTCCTCCGGGTCACGTTCACTGAATTTTGTGTCCGACCTCTTGGGAAAGGACGACCAACAGTAACAGGCAGACGTGCCGTGAGAGGTAAAGGATGGAAGGGGGCAGCGTCGGGATGAAAGAGAGACGGAGGGTGAGAGAGAGAATAGGAAAGAAATTAAGAGAGGGACGGCAGCGGAAAGAAAGGAATGAACCAGCCTCATGCGAGAGTCACGTCCTCGGCGAGAAGTTGAGAAGGGCGGCGGCAGCGACGGTAGCGACATGATAGGAGGAGGAGAGAGGTGAAGAGGAGATTGGGGAGAGGGATTGTGGAAGAAGGAATGGGAAGAACGTTGCGCTGGAGCGTTGGAATGGGAATAGATATCTTAACCGATTCAAGATCTCTGTGAAATGGGAATTAAAATCACCAAAAATCGATAAGTAGGAACTGTTAAGCCTTATCTTCTGCTTGTCTTTATCTTAAATGAACAGCCATCGAACGCATTGCAATGTTCTTGAAAATCGGAAAGTGATCGTCCGATATCATTGGTGTTTTTCTATATTTCTTGAAAACACTTCGAATCAATGATTTCTGAAGCTTTTCTACATAAAGAGTTGGATTGGAAAACTTTTGTCAGTCGTAATTTTCATTATAAGTACAATTTCAGTCTAGAATATTAACGTATCATATTGTCATAAGATGAAGGGTTGTAACTGATATTTTAAGCATAATTTCCTAAGTTTATTTATGCACGGGCTAATGCATTTTGATCATTTATTGTTATACACGGTGATATTCTGTTAAAATTAATATTAATTGAAACGACAATGAGATTTAGACTTAATGGAAGAGATTAAGGGAGATTAGAGAGGATATAGGAATGAAAGGACAACAAGTAATGCAAGGTGGGAGAGATAGAGCCGAGAGAGTGTAGTGGAAGTAGCAGTGGAGATGACGAGAGCTTAGCAAAGGACGGGGGTAAGGATATTCTGCCAAGGAAGTAATTTTCCAAACGGGGTGTAGAAGTTTTCGAAAGAGACTCCTCGAGGAATCCGATAGATTTCCTGTAAGAACGTGTGAAGGAAGACGAGGTAGAATGGAGGATAGGATGGGGAGGGAGGTGGAGTGGGGAGTAGTGAGAGGCGAGGTGGTGAGGGAGGGAGGGAGAGAAGAGGAGTTTAGAAAAAAATTAAAGTTTTGATCGAGGGCAATCGGGAGATGCGAATAGGAGAGAGGATGTCCAAGACAGAGAGAGAAAAAAGGGAGAGAGGGTGCGAAGACGTGGCGATTGGAGTTACTCGGAACATAGAGGGAGGATCAGAGCGGGGGGAGGAAAGAGGCAGGGCTAAGGCGAAATCGGAAGGAGGGACGAGGTTGAGGATTGGCGGAGAAACGAGGGAATTGCGATGGAAGAGAAGATAAGGGGTGGGGCGAGATGGAGGAAAGTAGAAGAGGGAAGAGATAGGAAACGAGGAACGTAAAACGTGATAAGAGACGGGGAATAACACTAGAATAAGGAAAAAAGATATTGAAGATAAGTAAGTCGCAAGGCTGCACGCGTCGTGTTACATGGACAATGAGGGTGTGAACTTGTGGGGTGAAGGGATGTGGAGAAGGGAGGGAGAGGCGTTGACGTCCCTCCCTCTCCTAGAGTGGCGTAGGGAACGAGAATTTTGGGTGTGGCGGATAGGGACGGGAATAAGGGTGCGGTTGACGGCTACGAGAAGGGAAGGGTCGGTATGGGAAGGCGATGGAAGAGAGAAGGCGCCCGGAGCAGATGCTTGCGGGCATGTAAGGCGGAGGCGCCTTCCGGAGAGGCACGCCCTCCTGCTCGACACTGAGAATACGTGGTCTAAAGTGATCGTAGAGGTGGAGCAGGATTTCAGCCATGGATTTTGACTGACTTCGAAAGCATGACAGTTATAGAAAAGATAGATGGAGTGTAAATGTTTTCTTCGGAGACGTCAAAGAAACGTAATTTCAGGACTGCAATGCTGTCTGATGTTTTAATCCTCAACTGCCTATTTCACACCAAATTTATTGTTTCTTTTCATGCACATGTGCCCAGTAATAAGATGACGTAAATGACTGTAAGTTTATTAAGCACTTAGTTGTTATTTGTAAGTTAATTACAGCAAACTTTATCAATAAATATACGTTTAAATTTTATTAGAAATCCGACCCAGGATTACTTAAGACGAATGGCTTAATACTGCTTGACTATGCAGTAAAGATACTATTCTCTAAATACCCACCACATACCGACCCTTCAATGCAATCTTTTTTCTTCTCTTGTTTCATCTCTTTTTTCCATCGTTTTGTCGCCCTCCTTTCCCCTTTTCGATATTATCTATCCTCTTCCCCCTTTCCCTTCTCCCTCTTCATTCGCACAGTCCAAAAAACTCGGCATATATTTTCTTCCACTCTTTGCCTCATAACGCATTCATTTTCCCTCTTTCCCTTTTTTCTCTCTCTGCCATCGAGCATTTTCACGTCTTTCTCTCTCTTCCTTATTTAATTCTCCCTCTCGCTAATATAATTTACCTTTCTCTTCGCCTACTCACGAGCACAGCTGTCAACTCAATCTTCTGATTTGTCTCCGTCTTTCTCTCTCATTTTTATCCGATTTCGACTTAGCTTCCCTTTTCTCTTCCACTCTCTATCTTTCTTTCCTATCGCTAATTTATGTAATTACTTGAAAAAAATACTCGTTGAAGCCAAATTCAATTCTACTATATTTATAGTTTGATCAGTGCTCGTTAGAATGAACTACGGTTTTATTAATGTGTTCGATGCGTCTTTTTGCTAACGAAGTGAATAATTTTTCCAACGAAGCTAGACCAGACTGTTCTATCTATCCACTTCTATTCATCTTTCGTTACGTTTTTCGCGGGAATTTATACCAAAGTAGATTTGTTGAAACTGAAATGTATGTGCCTCTTACATAAATGGTGAGTTTTTGCTAGTTCATAAACTAAATAATTTTCTTCGGGATGTTTATCGCTAATGTCTCTTTTATCCTTTTGCCTAAGTCATGATAATTGGTTTCTCGTAACTTAAATACTATGAAATGTGAAAAACAGTGGTATTGAATGGTGTGAAATAAGACAAATTCCGGATCTTCATTGCTCATATGTTCTAGCTGGATTTTCAATTTTGCTTGAGAAACCAGCACACGTGACGTCCACATGTACGCATTGCCACGCAAATAGCTTTGATCTCATATCTTCCGACTCCCTCCTTACTCCATCTCATCTTACTCTTTCACCTCCTGCATTATTTCTCCTCCATCTGTCATTCTTCATAGTAATGCAAATCTCAGACACAAGGAACAAAAGCAGCATCACACCTAGACGTTATTCTTTGCAAAAATTTTGCCAGTATGCCATTTATTTCGCTTCGCCCGTCGAGTATTGTTGCGTTGTTCGGCAAATTCTCATCATGTCTTCAGTTTCCTTTTCTAAACCTCCTGCACCGGTTCATTCTATCAGACGTCTCTCGTTGAGACGTACCAAGACCACCTCAGTCTTTCCTTCAACCTACTTCGAAACCTTTTCACTTCTTTTCGGCAACTTTATTGCCGCTCCGCCTCACGCCTTTGCTCCGTTTCCCACTCACTATCTCTCTCATCCATAGTTCTCCTCCATCTCTTTCCTTTCCGCCTTTCCTTTCCTTCCTCTCTGAATTCTTCTCTTCAACCAGCGCGCTCACTCGTACGCACAAGCTCCCACAAACACATATGCGGAGACACAGGCCCGCGCACACACTCGTACACACAAAACCGTGCCTTTCACTCGGCACTGGGTCCCTTATTTCAAGGAGGCAGATGCTGCCTGCATCAGATTTGCAAATTCGCCAGAGATTTGAAGTTACGAGCTCATGTTTCTCCGCCGTGGATAAATTCAGGGGCGAGTGTTGCAGAGAGCCATTCGGTCGTTGGGGTAAAAAAATATTCGATCAAATATTGAGTATGCTCAGTCTTTCATAAAAAGGATTTCTTTCTCCTTTGACTGAAGCGTGTAATAATTATAACTTAATCGAAAAATAAAAGCAGCAGACCTTAATTTTTGGATATTACTGTATTATCATGTCATCGATTAGTAAAATTATGGAAAACTCAAAACTTCCGGCGTGTTCCTTGTTTCTCAAGGCCGCCCAATTAGATCGTATCGCACTTCATTATCAATAAAGAGTAAGAGTTACCACTGAGCATTATTTCGTCTCATGTGTTACATTTTGCCAAGAAAAATACGAAAATTTACAGGTCACTTACGACTGTTTCCTGCGGTCGCAAATTACAGCCAACTTATTTATTATTATTTTTAAAATACGCCGCTGATAAAGGGCATATACATCAACAAGTGTCAAATTTTAGGAGTCTTAAATACATATCGGTCGACGCGTGAGTGATGGACGAAATTTTGGAAACTTTGCCTGACTCAAACTCACGGGTTAAAGGCGCTCCTTCTCCCGCTGGCACTCCCAATTCCGTTTCTGCAGAACTCGCTCCTAGTACGACTAGAGATAGAGGGGGTCGCTAAAAAGGCTATTATTAGGGTGGGATGTGCATGAACGCGAGTCGATCGCCTTCGGCGCCTCTCTTATTTCCACCGAAGCTAAAGCAAGAGAGCCAACCAAAATTCGCGAGGCAGCGCCCACTCTAGTTCCTTCCGTTTCATTTATTTGGTATGTAAACACGTTGAAAGTATAAAAACCAATTTTGATGTTGTTAATATAGATTTATGTGTTTCAAGGACTCCGATATTTATTTTAATTATTTTGGAAACTTGGTGACCGAGCTTGTGTTGCAAATTAAAAAAATATAACGTTGCCATCAGTTATGTTCCGGTGATTTCTATTAACTTGCTCAAACCTTAACTCCTTTTGAATTTTTGATAAAGTGATGACCATTAATCTTCAACATTATTTCTTACGTAGCATAATTGGATTGAGAATGTAAGTATTTCGATTTAAAGGCACAAAATAAAATGAAATGTTTTTTATTAAATCATTCGACGGAATTCGAGACGAATTCCTGAATTTTACAAAGAGATTTGCATTTTCAGTGGTTTTTACGTACTGTAAATCATATGATAGAAAGTTCATATCATAGACCCCTATGCAAATAGGCATATTCTAAAGTGTGGGGCTAGTTTGAAATCAGAATAAAAGTTCTGTCTCCATCGAGAATCTAACCAGTGTCTTCCTTTTGGCAGGCTTATATTCTACCACTGAGCCATCGTGGCACACTAGTCCTCTTGTTTCAGTTAAAGATATTTTTTATAAAGGGGCTTGTTTAGCCTTCCTTGGTTGATACTAGCATGGTTAGTATATTCTACAATGGCTAGACAGACTCCATACTAGTTTTCTACGATAGTTCAGTGATAGAATATCTGCCATCTAGTGAAAGACTTGAGTCTCGGTCATGGCAGAAATTTTTCCCTGTCTTCTAGTTATTACCTGCATATAAGCATAAGCACATTCATTTCATGGATTCAATATCAGGGACCTAGTAATAACACAACTTTGTTTACCCGCTCTACTTCTCACATCAGTCTTAACACTCGCTGTATAACGTTCGCATACGCATGAAGCAGACCCGTACTTTTTGTTCCTCAACCTTCCTTTCCCATTTCCCATCTAATATTCTTCCCTCACAGTTCCATTCTCCGTCTCTTTCTCCATAACATCTCTTTCCTCTCTCTCTCTCTGACCGAAAACCATGCATCCAATCTCACTCCGAAACTTCTCCCAACCAGCTAATTGCTTATTCCTAATCAGCCTGTCTCCCAGCTACTTGCGACGCCTTCCTGTCCTCCTTCGCTGTGACCCCTTCGCCATCCCGATGTAGTCACAGACGTCAAATCTACATATACTCCTCCTGACACAACTCCCACGTGCCCATCTTCCTCTATTTGCCCTTCTTCCCACCCCACTACTCCACCTCCATTTATGCCGCCCCCGATTCCCTCGTCTCCTCCTTGCCTCGTTATCTTAGCCTATCGTCCCTCCTCTAACGTGTCGCCTTCCTGATATCCGTTCACCTTTCCTAGGGAATGATAGGTGGAGCGGACCAAGAAAAGGGTCGCAAAACAAAGTTTTAGAGGGAGGTAAGGGAACAAAGTTGGCTGAGAGCGAAGGAAGGGGTTGAGGTAGAGGAGGGAAATGGGACGAGTGGAATGAGAGGGAAGGGGAGGAAGAGGGACGTTCGGTGGGGCGTGAAAAGATCTTTCTTTCACTCGCAAATGGAGTCTGAATGTCCGGAAAGACTCTCCTCGCCTAAGGAATAAGTTTGTAATGGATGGTGGCTTTGCATAATTTGCGTAATCTCGCCGAATGGAGAGAGGAAGAGAGAAAAAAGCAGAGGAGAGGTGCGCTTGTGGGAATGGTTTTTGGTGTACTGTGACGGGTCATGCGGTGTGAAGAACGGTAGAAGCTTAATTAATAAGTAGAAAAGAGGGCGGCGGGTGGGGAAAAAATAAACTTTCAACGCAGAATAACCAAGACAGCGAGGAAATAAGCTCGAAAATCCGAATATTTTTGCAGCAGGAGAAAATTGTGGTCTTGACACTGGCCCCGTTATGAAATGCCGGATAAGTAATTTTTCAATCTTTGCGCAAACGTTGTTAGAATGTTTAATGCATTTGAATTCGTTTATCGAAAATTCCGATAAAAGTGAGCGAACAACGTCAGTGTCCGTAGTTTTAAGTTCGTTGTGGTGAGTGATGTTGACTGCGGTGATGTTGTCTGCGGCGGAAAGGCGGTTGAGAACGTAGCTCATATTGGGTTCACTTTATTAATGGAATATATATAGCCCGAGTTAGGTCAAAGCTAGCGTTAATTCTAAATTCGCCACATTCTTCCATTTACGAACTCGATATTTTTCCAAATCACCATTTGAGTTAACTTCTGAAAACAATTATCTTGTATTTACCCAGATTTTCTTTATAATCTCTTATTGTGGAACACTTTTTTATCCTTGGAAATACGAAAGATGTTATAATGAAAAAATCGGGGGTTTGGGCTTTCCATTGGTAAATAGGTAAGGTGAAATGTAGCTGCCATGATAAATTTGGAGGTTAGGTTATAGGCATTAATATAAATAATTATACCAGGAAAGTGTACGGGATACACATCTGAAATCAATGGACTATTTTAAGAGATGAGCATGATTAGAGCCCAAGGCTTACTGTATCATTATATACCGGTAAAGCTACTGTATATGAGGGGATGAGTACTCAAAAGCTCGTGTTTATTTGTTCGTGGCAATGTTACTTCGTAAATACTAGTAAACGTGTTGGCAACTTATGTTTCGTAACATCATTTTAAGGTAATTGGGATTGAACACCAAACTGTGAATAATCTATGTTAACCGATGGCAATTTCAGGGTCAGTGGAGAGGGCTGATGTATATATTCTAAGCCAAATTTATTAACAATGAAGTAATTTAACATGAACTTACCGAACCACACTTCATTGAAATAATTTACAAATTGTAACTTTTTCACTCAGTATCTAATCAAAAATTTATAATGATGCATACAAGCACATTAGGTGCATCTGCTTAATATTTAGCGGGTGATAATTATTAGGAAACACCGATCTAATGATTGTATTGGATATTTATAGATAACGGATACGAGATAAACAAAATCACTTTTTATGACTTGTAAATATGTTATACACCTTTCTCTTTTTTATGTATATATTTATTACTTAGTTAAATATAGTCAGTTGCAAACCCATTACAGCTTTGTAACTGCAACTGCTTCGTCTCTCCACTTTAACTTCCTCACTGTTAGGGAAAGACCAAATTTGCGTACAAAATATTTTATGGTTACATTTAATTAAAAAGTTTTTTTTTATTGCAACTCTGTTCCTTTCAATAAAATTACTTATAAAATACTTTAAATCAGTTGGAATCAGTGTGCTTGTTATGCACCGTTATCATGTCATATATATGTTAAATATGTTTCTAGCTTTTTGTAAATTTATTTATTTATTTTTCACAGCTCACAAACAGCCGTTGACGGCCTTTTACAATGAGTGTAGTAACCATAACAAATTCGAACACATACAACCATACCTTCGGCAGGATTCGAACCCGCAACCCTAGAATTGGGAGCTAGACACGCCGACCTCCCCTCTTTAGTCTACAGCTTTGTTAGGGCCTTTTCTAGCTCTTTTTAACTCCTTTTAGATTGAGGTTTGAAGGAATATGTGTATGATGAGTTTGAAAGAAGTAATTTTGGGATGAGAGGCACTTCTTAATAAGGATATCGTTGTGTAAATCTTTTTCTGAGCTGACTGTTTATTATATTCATTATGTAAAAGGTTAAAATTTTAATGATATTTTAGTTTGCGGCATTACTTGATTTTACTTCAATATAAAGGACGCGGAATTTTTATTCCCGAAAAATTTACAAGTGTCCTCTGGTGTATGTTAGTCAGGCTTATCGACAAATGTATCTCGTGTTCATTGGCGTCATCAAATCTACAATTGTACGCAAAATGCTAGGAAAAGGACTAAAAATGCATCGAATGATGTCTTTAACTATTTCCTCAGTTATAGTATTGTATTTTAGAGTATTTTGGTACTAATAATAACAGATTTGTTCTTAGTCTCACTTAATAAAATTTAGTGCCAGATTTCCGATCCTGGATGTATCTGTTTTATCGAATTAATCTTCAGACGCATAAATGTATTTGTTTCTTATAGAAAAATCTCAATTTATATTTGTATCTATCTATGAAGTGATTGAGATGCGTTGAATTTCGAATGTTGCTGAGGTAGTTGTGGAGAAGGCTTTTGTTTTTCGTCAAAAGAACGCGTTGACGGCGACGTGGGCATTCAAGTGCCGCCTCTGCATATCTATCTTTTCATTCGTCTTGTCTTTGAGAGGGTGAAACGAGGGATATGATAATCATGAGAGACACTCTTGACATTTATCAAACTTTCTCTTATCCTCTCAGAACATTCAAATAGTGTTTGTGTGTGTTTATATATATATATATATATATATATATATATATATATATATATATATATATATATACACACACAAGTAGTTGGTGCTTGCATTCTGCAAGCATTTCATCTGATCCTGATAAACATTAATATTTCAGAGAGATATAACATTATTAGAAATATTTTTTTTTATTCAAAACATTTCACCTCTGCCCCCAATTTCTATTATTGAACCATATTTGATTAAAACAATGCCTTAATTTAGCAATTTTAAGAGTATTATGCTTTATTCAATGTAAGCTACTATGTCTACACATTTTTGTCAAATGAAGTTGTAGCACATTTAAAAGTGAAATAATATTTATATAATTTTTTAAATTTTAAAAGTTTAATAAGGCCGCAATAACAATTTGTTGGAGCTTTTCAAATGTTTGTTAGTTTCAATGCATTGAGCTCTACTTAACTTTAAAATTTCAGCTTCCTAGCCTGCACCAAGTACCTAAACATTTATCTAATAGTTTAAAATTTATGAATTTTTAACAGCCAAGAAAATTAAAATATCAAAATTTTTATAAATTTTTATTTCGTTTTTTTACAAAATCTACCGGTAAAAACTATTTCAGCTTCCTAGTACATTTTGTAATAAATAAACCTCAAAAATATGTTTAAACATATGCGAATTTTTAGAGGTCAATTTATTGAAGTTTTTCAAAATTTCACTTTTTTACTTATAATTTGTTACAAAATGATTTAAAAAACTCGAGCCTACAGCATATAGTTCCTAACATAAAAATTATTAAACTTTCGAATTTTTTAACTTTTTCAAAATTTCATTTTTTTCTATGTATAATTTTCTACAAAATGATTTCAAAAACTTGAACCTACAGCATATAGTTTCCAGGATATAAATTATTATACTTTAGAGTACAAATGGGGTTAAAACAACCTTTAAAATTTTTGAAATTTTCGATTTTTATAGTTGGTTATGAGAAAAATTCTATAGACCTGCAAAATTTCAGCTTCCTAAACCTATTAGATTGGTCTACACACTGGGATAACTTTTTCCCATGCTAACTTATGGGAGATATTCCGGGGTATCTGGAGTCGAACCCAGGACACTGTAAGCAAAAGTAACAATAATTCTCAAGAGATATTGTGGCCGTCTAGCAACACTGAAAATGCAGAAATGAATGTGCCGAAAATTAATTTACAAAAATGGCGCAATGCTTTTCTTATGGGAAAAAACGCAACTTTGGGAATTTCTGGAGTCGAACTCATGTCACTTAGGTAAGAAGTCTCATTTTATCTGTAGGTTTATCCATCATATCTACAAAAACTAAAACTTTCAGCTCTTTAGCTCTTGTAGTTTGAGCTGGACATTAGTATCCTCCTATCATTATATATCGACGACTCTTACAGAGAAGCATATAACATACTAGTAGAAGGTGCTTGCATACTGCAAGCATTTCATCTCACCTTGAAAATACAATAATTTTTAAGACAGATATTTTATCTTTACAAATATTCTATTAATTCTAAAGATTTCACCTCCGCAGCGATTTTCGTTTATCCCACATGTAAAAATAATAGTTTAAAACAATAACAAAATGTTGCAATTTTAAACATTTTACACTTTCTCCGTTATGGGGTACAAATGCTACACATTTGAGCCAAATTTTAAAGTTGTAGCACTTCTAGAAGTAAAATAATATTTTTCTAATTGTTTAAAATTTAAACATTTTTAACGGCCGCCGCAATATGTATATCGGGAGGTTGAAATGTTTATTTGTGCAATTTCACTGCTCTGTATATAATTTGAAAATTGCAGCTTCCTAGCTTATCCCGTAGTGCCTAAAAAATTATTAAACTTTAATGTTCAAATGGGGTTAAAACAACCCCTAAAATTTACAATTTTAAAATTTTCGATTTTTACAGTTGGTTATGAGAAAAGTTACATAATCTTGCAAAATTTCAGCATCCTAAACTTATTAGATTGGTCTACACACTGGATTGCGTTTTCCCATGCTAACTTATGGGAGATATTCCGGGGTCTCTGGAGTCGAACCCAAGACACTGTAAACAAAAGTGACAATAATTCCTAACAGATATTGCGGTCATCTAGCAACACTGAAAATTTCATCTTTATAGCATACCGGCAAAGGCCCAAAATTAATTTACAAAAATGGCGCAATGCTTTTCTTATGGGAAATAACGCAAATTTGGGAATTTTTGGAGTTGAACTCATGTCACTTAGGTAAGAACTCTCATTTTATCTAAAGATTTCTTCATCATATCTACAAAAACTAACACTTTCAGCTCTCTAGCTCTTGTAGTTTGGGCTGGACATTAGTATCTCTCTCTCTCTCTTCGTTGGCTTGGTAAGTAGTTTTACCACAAATATAGGTCGTCCCTCGTGATAACACCCACGTTCCCGGCTGGTCAGAAAGTGCTCAATTACAATAGGGGTTGTTAATTATATTTACATCATTTTAATACCTTGCGGTTTTTGTGATTTGCTTATAAGTTTAAAATTACTATAACTACTAATTAATATAAATACAATACAATAAACATGAAAAAATAGAAAATATGTACACTGGTAAGGTACTCGTTTCAAAAATTGTTCCATCTTTCACAGCTTATGCCTGTCTGCATAGGATCTTCGCATCATATCATTCCATCAATTTCATGTTTGGCAATCTCACCATTTGAGAGGAAGGAGTTTCTTTCGACGATCCTCTTTGAGGACATCTGTCGGGGCAGTTTGATATTAGCTTGGCTAGTTCCCGTCCCACAAAGGAAAACATCCGTGTTCAGAAACGAGAGAAAATGTTCTGCTACGATAGTTCAGGGGTAGAATATCCGCCCGGCAAGTGGAAGACCCGGGTTCAATTCCCGGTCATAGCAGACTTTTTTCTCGTTTCAAAAATTGTTCCAAAAAAAATTTTTTTTTTCTCGTTTCAAAAATTGTTCCAACTGGTAAGGTAGTTAAGTCAAAAAGATACCAGCTAGCTATTGTTATTTTTTATTTTTATTTTGCATTTTTACTTTTTTTACCTCATTTTTATTATTTATTTATTTACTTTTGGCTACACACACACACACACACACACACATATATATATATATATATATATATATATATATATATATATATATATATGGATGTCAACAAGGTGTCCTCAACCTTCGATAGCTTTTCACACCCTTTCTGTCTTCTCCCAACACCCTACCCATCCCCAACCCCCTCCGTTTCCTCCAATCCTCGACCTTTCCGCACTACCCTTCCACCCCCATGCCTCCACCCAGTGTCACCGCCATCAGTTCTCTCTCTGTAGCTGAAGAAGGAGTAGTTCCGAAAGCTTTACGTTTGTGATGTTTCTGTGTTTTTGTGTTATTTTACGTGTGTCGCTTCGACATCCCCGGGGCCTCGCCAACCTGAAGTCGTCTGATTGGTGAGTGCTCACTGGGTTTCCTCATCCCAACACCTTGTTGACATCCATATATTCATTTTACCTTTCCTTTTCCGTAAGTTGTTATATATATATATATATATATGTGTGTGTGTGTGTGTGTGTAGCCAAATATATAAATATATATATATATATATATATATATATATATATATATATATATATATATATATAATTATTTAAGACTAAACTAAATATAATAAGTAATTAAAGATCTTATAAAATAAACTAACTAATTATAAAGTATGCAATTGCTAAAATATATATTTACATATATATACACACACATACACACACATACACATACACACGCACACACACACATATATATATATATATAATAAAATAATAAAAATAATAAATAAAAGAGAGTAGAGAGCAGAGATCTATATCGGGAGCGTCACAAAACAACCCTTTTCAGGAAATGTTTACAATGAGTATGGTATATATGATGGTGGTGAGGCTTAGTTTGCGTATATGCAGGTTTTAGAAGGTAGGGGGAAAATTTTGTAATGGTTTGGAGGCGATCATCTTCATATAGGTTTTTAATGGATTTAGGACCTTTTCAGGACCATAAAAAAAAGATAAGTTGGGGTTATGCACAGATAGGAGTAAGTTAAGGGATAAGAGGTATTTGGGGGTTAATAGTGGTACCAGGAATTTAAAGCTGAAGGATATCTTTCGCCATCCGGTATTTGTGGCGTTTGGCGGTGTGATAGGTCCATATGGTTTGGAGGAAAGGGTTATTGGTAAGTTTGATCCGGCGGTTGAATTTGTGTTCTTGCAGTTTAGTAAAGTCTAAAAGTGGTGGGATATTGTGGGCAAGTTGTAGTTCTCTGATGGGTACTAGTTTGGATTGCTGGGCAATAAAGGGTGGATGATTGAAAACTTTCTATTTTGGCTCTGTTTTTCTCTGCAGTGTTTGAATAAATTTCACTGCCGTAAGTAAGATGTGGGCGGATTAGAAGGAGGTAGAGGCGCATTTTATCGGTAAGACTTATTTTGCTGTGAGGTCCTAGTAATGAGGAGAGGATTGATTTAGCTAATTTTGCTTTTTGAAGGGCGTGTTGGGAGTGGGCTGTAAACAGCAATTTTGAGTCAAGGATTATGCCGAGAAATTTGTGTTTCGGAACTGTTGGGATCTTTTGGCCTGCAATCTCTGGGTTTGAGGTAAAGGAGTATCGCTTAAAGCGGGTGAAATGCATGTGGGCACTTTTCTCGGGGTTAATTTTTAGTCTCCATGTCTGAGTCCAGTTGTAGATTTGTCGTAAGTGGGTCGTTATTCTTTTTGTCGCCAGGTCCGGAAAAAGGGATTGGCTAATTATCGCCGTGTCGTCTGCATAAACAAAAAGGTCGGTATTTACGTGTTTGGGGAGGTCGTTAATATACAGGTTGAAAAGAATTGGGCTCAATGTTGCCCCTTGAGGTACTCCTGTAAGAGCTGGGCGGCAGGTGGAGAGAGAGAGAGCAGTTAATGCTGATTTGAAAAGTGCGATTTGATAGAAAATTTTTGATTAGTTTTTGAAGGTTGATGGGAAAGTCAAGTCTGGATAGTTTGAGTAAGAGGCCTTGGTGCCAAACAGTGTCAAAGGCTCTGCTGATGTCTAAAAAGACCACTTCTGTTGATTTTTTCCCGTAAGTAAAGCCTCGAGCAATGGTATCCGTGAGCCTTAATATTTGATGAATTGTCGATGTGTATTGTCTGAAGCCCATTTGTTCAGGGATTAAAATTTTGTTTTCATTAATGAAAAGTGTTAGGCGTTTTAAAATAATGCGTTCTAAAATTTTGGAGAGGGATGGTAAAAGGGAGATGGGGCGATAGCTGGAAGTTGAGGAGGGATCTTTGCTTGGTTTGAGGAAGAGTAAAATTTTACCGTTTTTCCATAAGGGAGAGAAGTAGCTAATTTGAAGGCAGTTGTTAAAAAGATCGGTTAGGATGTTAATAAAAGGCTTAGAGGAAGTCAGAGTTTTTAGCATGAGGTTGGTAATGTTATCTAGGCCTGGAGCTTTTTTAGTTTTTAAGTTATGCAGAAGTGATTTAATTTCGGGATAAGAGGTTTGAATGGGAGCAGGTTGAGGAGTCTGGTCTAAGGTGGAGCAGTTAATTTTGGCGTCTAATTCAATGGGGGTGAGGGCTGAGGTAGGGGGAGTCATTATTTTCTGAAGGTAATCAGCAAAAAGTTGTGCTTTGTGGAATGGGTCGTGAATGACGGAGTCAACAGTTTTGAGGGGAGGAGTGGGTGGAAAGGGTTTGGTGAGGGATTTGGTTGTACGCCAAATGCTGCAATCGTCAGTGCGGAGAGAGTTGATTTTATTAAACCACTGTTGTTGTTGAAAGTCGCAGATTTTAAATTTGATTTGATTGGTCAGACTTGTCAGGTCTCTTCGGTTTGATGACTGTCGGTATTTTTGCCAGCGTCTTCTCATGTGGTTATTTCTTTGGATTAGTTCCCGCAAGGAGGTAGGGATGAGCGGAATGGGGGTGTGGGTTGGGGAAAAAGTTTGGAAGGCTGAGGTTTGGGAGGAGAGGAGGATACTTTGGATTTCAAGTATTCGGGTATCAATTGAGGTAGGAGAGGGAGTGGGTAAAGGTAGGAGAGAGGATATTTTTTCATTTGCTAAAGAGGAAAATTTGGTCCAGTCTGTTCGTTGGGGCATGGATGGGAGGAGTTGGGATGGGTCTACAGAAAGGTGATAGAAAATTGGATAGTGGTCTGAGGAAAAGATTTTTAGCACTTTTGGGGTAAAAGTAATAGGAAAATTTTTGGTTATGACATAATCAAGTATGTCTGAGGAGGGGTTGTTTGAAGAAAAATGTGTCGGTTCGTCTGGGGTAATTATGGCTATTGGATCAGTGGATGAATAATTACAGATAAGTCTTCCGTCCGTATTGGTGGCATTGCAGCCCCAGTGTCGATGTTTTGCGTTCCAGTCGCCTGTATATAGTCCGGGCTGGTTGTCCGCAAAAAGGTTCCGTAAGTCAGTAAGTTGAAGTTTTTGAGTCGAAGGTTTATAAATGGAGTTAATGGTCATTGGGCCAATATTGGTGTAAAGGACAATCCCTACCGCTTCTATTGATTTCATACTGGGAAAAATTCCTAACTGAATGTTTGATGTTTGACCTGATGGCGATGGCCACGCCGCCTCCGGAAGAAGTGCTATCTAGCCGGCAAATTTTAAAATTGGGGATGTAAAGTTTATTGGTGACCGTTAAGTGGGTTTCTTGGAGGAGAATTAGGTCAATATATATAAAAATTTTAAAATTGTGAAATTTAAGGGTGTGACGGGCTAGGGTTTCTCGGAGAGGAAAGGGCACAAATGAAAGTTACACGTAATAACACAAACACCTTTAATCGCCTGGGGCGCACACTACACTCCGTAAGCTTCCACAAGAGAAGAGAGAACTGACGCGCACCCTGTTGGCTGCGCGCAAAAACAAAATAAAATGAAGAGCAAAGTCCGTTATCGGTCTGGTTTCGTTACATCCTCCCCCTTAGAATGGCATGTACGACCTCGAATGCAATTCTACAAGGTCTGCCACTGGCGGCATCTCCTAGGTAGCTGCATCCTAGTAGGTAGCGCAGGTATGTGGGAAGCCACCGATGAAGTAGAAGGCACCGATGTCCTGGAAGGCACCAATGTCCTGGAAGGGAATGATGTCCTGAAAGGCGCCGATGATGTAGAAGACACCGATGGCGTGGAAGTCACCGATGTCCGGAAAGGCACCGATGTCCGGAAAGGCACCGATGATGTAGAAGGCACCGATGACGCAGAAGGCACCGATGTCCTGGAAGGGAACGATGTCCTGGAAGGCGCCGATGATGTAGAAGACACCGATGGCGTGGAAGGCACCGATGTCCGGAAAGGCACCGATGTCCGGAAAGGCACCGATGATGTAGAAGGCACCGATGACGCAGAAGGCACCGATGTCCTGGAAGGGAACGATGTCCTGGAAGGCGCCGATGATGTAGAAGACACCGATGGCGTGGAAGGCACCGATGTCCGGAAAGGCACCGATGTCCGGAAAGGTACCGATGATGTAGAAGGCACCGATGACGCAGAAGGCACCGATTCAGGTCTTGGAGCTGATTGCTGTTGCCGTGGACGGCCTCGTTTCCGCAGCGGTCGTAATAGACACGGATCAGGGGCACCATGAGTGGCGACAAAGGGAGTCAGCAGTCTGCTCGCATACTCGACGGGGCGTTGGTCTGGAAGCTCCCCCTGGAGTAGAACCGCTCCCAAAGCATAAGCGCTTGCGTCTGTTCGGAGCACATATGGCAGGTTGCTGACGTGGACGTTGCTCACAGGTACAGATGTAGCAATATCTTCTTCTCGTACAAAACCGTGGCGGCTACTGGGATCTTCCTTGAAGAACCATTCATGTCCGGGAAGATCCAGAACCATGCCAGCACTTCGGATAAAATCTATGCCAAGTAGCATCCGGCTCTCCGGATGGTCCGGAATTGCGATCAAGGTCGTGAGGATCGTACAGTTGACGACAGAAATTTCCACAGAAAAACTCCTGGCTAATACGCGATGCGTTTTTCCATCAGCTAACTTCATGTCCAGGGAAGTCTCGCTGAACGGACGCCCTCGAGAAATTAATATATGATAAAGCTGTGCACCGGCTATACTTCTTTGGGAGCCAGTGTCAAGGCAAGCTAGACCATTCAGTCCTAAAATCTGGACCGGGAGCATTGGTAGCGATGAACCATCATCAATAGAGAAGGTTGACTGCATAAAATTGAAGGATGAGACAATCGTACTTTCAGTTTTCATGGGAGGCTCACAGTTAGGACAGTTGCTTCTGACGTAACCTGGGGCACCGCACCCAAAACACGTTATTTGTGGTTTTGGCGAATCAGATTTTGGGGTTTGGGGTGATGATTTTACTGATTGTGCAACATCACCCTTAGTTGCCTTTGCTTTCCTGCAATCTGATTCAACGTGGCCGAAATATTTACAGTAACTACACCTCGGACGCTGTTTTTTCTCCGGTCGGTCTCTACCTTCATTACTTCTGACATCTTCTAATGGTCGCAGAACCTCACGCTGTGAGTGTTCAATGTCTTTTGCACGTTGCAAAAGACTCTTGAATGAGTCGAAATCGCTAGGTGAAAGTCTTTTCCTAACTTTTCTATTCATTAACCCGTATACAATATCTAATTGCGCGCGTTCTGGCAAGGTATATGGTAATTGTGACAGGAGGGCGCGAATGTGGCATACAAAAATCTCGCTTGTTTCATTTTCGTGTTGCTCACGTGCAAAAATCTCTCTGAAGACGAGATGAGGCGGCAATTTGCGAGAGAACGCGTCTCGAAACGCGCACACGGCACCGTCCCAGTCCGAAATATCTCTCTTTATACCCTGCCACCATGTCGCAGCAATGCCTTCCAGAAGCATTGAGACACCACGTAATGCATTTTCTTCGCTGACATTTGCGCAATCCTTAAAGGTCAAAACCGAGTCTAAGAATGCGTCAACATCAGACGAAGCACTGCCGTTAAATCGAGAAGTACATTTAGAAAAATTGCCGCTACTTGGTGTAACAAGGACGGGGCTCGTCAATTGCCTATCAAGAACAGTCATTCATGCCGAGTCCGTAATTTGCGCAATCAGCGCCTGAAATTGTTCGTTTGATAACGTCAAGGCTGGCGGAGATTCACTCGTCCCTTCCGTGGGTGATGATTTAGATTTAGGCATGGTAGCTATTTCTAAACTAATCCACGCAGGAAACAATATCACTCAGCGGAAATACGGAAAAATTCGCTAGGCGGCAAGGCCCAAGGTCGCAGCGCGGAAAAGGCAATATGGCCGCAAAAGGAACAACCACGTGGAAGATCGCAGTTTGGCCAAAAAAGAAATATGGCCGCGAGTAAAACAATATGGCCACGCGGAAGAACACAATGCCGCAGCGGTGAAGGACAGTTAATTGTCGCAGCGCGAAAGGACAAATATTTTCGCAGCGAGCGAATGATATCACGTGGAAATAAGAAATTTACGGACACACGTATCGCACTAAATTGCACTGTAGGTGGAAGTAGGCGAAGAAGTATCGCTTCGCGGAAGGAAACATAAAAAAACCACGTGGCAGGATGTATAGCACTAACACGTAGAAAATAGACAGCACACACTAATTATGGCCAAAATACAAATTTGAAATTTGCGGACACAAGTATCGCCCTTAATTTCGCTGTATATGGCACTAAGTGAGGAGGTATCTATACACAACATGGAATTGGTTGCGCTGCTTCCGGAATACGATGCTCAGATCTGATGAGTGTTTAAAACGCATATATTCCTTTGCACACTTTTATCTGCCCCCGAGCCGCGAGTTGGGCGCCATTTGTGACGGGCTAGATTTTCTCGGAGAGGAAAGGGCACAAATGAAAGTTACACGTAATAACACAAACACCTTTAATCGCCTGGGGCGCACACTACACTCCGTAAGCTTCCACAAGAGAAGAGAGAACTGACGCGCACCCTGTTGGCTGCGCGCAAAAACAAAATAAAATGAAGAGCAAAGTCCGTTATCGGTCTGGTCTCGTTACAAGGGTTGTTTTAACCCCATTTTAACATTAAAGTTTAATAATTTTTTTGGTACTACGGGATGAGCTAGTAAGCTGCAATTTTCAAGTTATTTACAGAGTAGTGCATTTGCACAAATAAGCATTTCAATCTCTCCATATATATATTGCGGCAACCGTTAAAAATGTTAAAATTTTAAACAATTAGAAAATATTATTTGACTTCTAGAAGTGCTACAACTTTAAAATTTGGCTCAAATGTGTAGCATTAGTACCCCATAATGGATAAAGTGTAAAATTTTTAAAATTGCAACATTTGGAGATATTTTTAAACTTTTATTTTTACATGTGGGAAAAACGAAAATCGCTGCGGAGGTGAAATATTTAGAATTAAAAATATATGTGAAATGATGAAATATGAAAAATGAATGTTTTTTATGTTGAGATGAAATGCTTGCTGTATGCGAGCACCAACTACTAGTATGTTATATCCTCCTCCTCCTCTGTAAGGAACGTCTATATAGAATGATAGGAGGATACTAATGTCCAGCCCAAACTACAAGAGCTAGAGAGCTCAAGGTTTTAGTTTTCGTAGATATGATGGAGAAACCTTCAGATAAAATGAGACTTCTTACCTCAGTGACATGAGTTCGACTCCATAAATTCCGAAAATTGCGTTTTTTCCCATAAGAAAAGCATTGCGCCATTTTGGTAAAATAATTTTGGGTATTTGCCGTTAAGCTAGAAAGATGAAATTTTCAGTGTTGCTAGATGGCTGCAATATCTATTAGGACTTATTGTCACTTTTGCTTACAGTGTCTTGGGTTCGACTCCAGAGACCCCGGAATATTTCCCATAAGTTAGCATGGGAAAACGTAATCCAGTGTGTAGACCAATCTAATAAGTTAAGGAAGCTGAAATTTTGCAAGATTATAGAACTTTTCTCATAACCAACTATAAAAATGGAAAATTTTAAAATTGTAAATTTTAGGGGTTGTTTTAACCCCATTTGAACATTAAAGTTTAATAATTTTTTAGGCACTACGGGATAAGCTAGGAAGCTGCAATTTTCAAATTATATACAGAGCAGTGAAATTGCACAAATAAACATTTCAACCTCCCGATATACATATTGCGGCGGCCGTTAAAAATGTTTAAATTTTAAACAATTAGAAAAATATTATTTTACTTCTAGAAGTGCTACAACTTTAAAATTTGGCTCAAATGTGTAGCATTTGTACCCCATAACGGAGAAAGTGTAAAATGTTTAAAATTGCAACATTTTGTTATTGTTTTAAACTATTATTTTTACATGTGGGATAAACGAAAATCGCTGCGGAGGTGAAATCTTTAGAATTAATAGAATATTTGTAAAGATAAAATATCTGTCTTAAAAATTATTGTATTTTCAAGGTGAGATGAAATGCTTGCAGTATGCAAGCACCTTCTACTAGTATGTTATATGCTTCTCTGTAAGAGTCGTCGATATATAATGATAGGAGGATACTAATGTCCAGCTCAAACTACAAGAGCTAAAGAGCTGAAAGTTTTAGTTTTTGTAGATATGATGGATAAACCTACAGATAAAATGAGACTTCTTACCTAAGTGACATGAGTTCAACTCCAGAAATTCCGAAATTTGCGTTTTTTCCCATAAGAAAATCATTGCGCCATTTTTGTGAATTAATTATGGGCACTTGCCGGTAGGCTAGAAAGATGAAATTTTCAGTGTTGTTAGATGGTTGCAATATTTATTAGGAATTATTGTCACTTTTACTTACAGTGTTTTGGGTTTTACTCCAGAGACCCCGGAATATCTCCCATAAGTTAGCATGGGAAAACGTAATCCAGTGTGTAGGCCAAACTAATAAGTTTAGGACCCTGAAATTTTGCAAGATTATAGAACATTTCTCATAACCGACAAAAAAAATCGAAAATTTTAAAATTGTAAATTTTTGGGGTTGTAATAATCCAAGAGGTAGATTAGCCACAAATTCCATACAGACAAACAAAAAAGCAAATACCATCAGCATTCCAATTTTTTAGATCATTTCCCATTTGCTGTGACCTCACGAATTGCGTTCTCAAGCCTGACCTATATGTGACCTGGTTTCGATATGTAAACTACACTTTTAGCATTTTCTTTTTTATCTTTCTCCAGCATCTCATTTGTGTTGTCTCTATTTATTATTTTCCCCATTCCTTTTTTCTTGTTTATTGTTCTTTCCCTATCACTTCCCTGTCCAATTCCATTATTTACTTCACTCCGTCGCCTATCAACAAACCATTCTCTCACTCTAGTTCCTCGCCCTCTTTCTTCTTCTTTCATTTACTTTCCTCGATTCCTCTCCCTCGGTCACTCACAAACTCTGTTTACATCGCACGGGACATTTTTTTCCTATCACGCGTCTCTCGAATCTTTCCGCCTTCCCCTTCCCTTTCCCTTTCGCCCCCTATCCTTTTTGTCCCCTTTCTCTCCCCCTGACATTAATCTACCGTATACCTTACTCCCTCCCATCCTAAAGCCTCTCTCTCCCTGAAAACTCTCCGATCACGACTAAGAGCCAACTCCCATGCCACTCTCTTTTCATTCTTTCGATCAACTCTTCAAAATTCCAACTCCACTCTCCCGCTCCCCCAACTCCCCCTTCCCCCCCATCTCACCCTTCTTTCCCTTCGACTCACCTCACAATCCTTTCGTCTGCTCCACTCACTAATTTCAAGCACTCTAGATTCATTGAGAACATCACCAATTAATGAATTCTGTAATTAATGCAATGTAGTTTCGCGAGATGAAATGCGGCCCTTTTTTTCCCGCTCTCTCGAATTTTTCAACAGCGTGTGTAACTTCCCTCAAATAATTTTTTTTCTCGACACACATACAAACACGCACATACTCTCCCTCTCTATTTCTTGCTCTCCATTATTACTCGCTCCCTCTTAATATTCTCACTACCCGCTCTTTCCACTCAATAACCCTCCTACAATCCTATCTCTCTTTTCGTTTTTTAAACTCGTATCCCTTTCCACTTCGCCTCCCCTGTATCTCGGCTCTCCTTGAATTCTCCAGAGCTCCTTATAATTTGCACATCATTTTCTGCTCTCTCCCTCACTGCTTCGTTTCTCTCTTTTTCTATTGCTACCCTTCGGCGTAAACCCTCACTATAAACCCACGAGCTCCGTACTACTGTCCCTTTCTCTCCTCCATCGACAGATATTCCCTCTTTTTTTAAAATCGCTACCTCTTCTTGCAATATACTACGTGTTTTGCTCCCACCTGGCGTAATCCTCATCTTTCTCTCCCACTACTAGCTTTTAGCTCTGCCTTAATCTTTTTCTTCTTCAATTTCTCTTTTTCTCTTTTCCTTAACCTCTCTCATAATTTCTCCTCTAACAGCTACTCTCTCTTTTCCTCTTTCACTCTTTACTTTATTCCCACTCTCTCTTTTTCCATATCGATTTTATGACTGACGTCATCAGGCCACAAATGATGAATCAATTAAGCCTGGAATGTGGGCAGACTGGTATTGGAGCAAACACATACATTCACATAAATACACACCCTCTCCCTCTCACTCTATGGGGAGGGTGAGTTGTGTTTTCCCGCTCTGCGGTATAGGTTCCTCCCCTTCCTTTTTTTCAAGTGGCAATGCGAGTGTATGCGCGCCGAATTACGGGCAGGGACGCATTTGGTCGAAGGAACGGCTCAAAGGAAAAGAAACTATTGCGAGGAGAATCTTTATTCATAAGTTTTTTATTTTTATGCTGAAAATATATCGACCGTTTTCGGAAAAAATGTTTAATTATTTCGTTAATTTATGAAATACTTTTATGCCCATGCATGGTTAAATTAAATGCATTGATATGATAAGAGCAGAATAAAAAATTGGCAAGTGCGTGGAGAAGTAAAATCATTGAATTAATTGGAGTTATAGGTTTAATCAAAAACTTAATAACTAACATATAAAAAGCGATAAATAGGTGTATCGATGATATTCCATCAGAATTATTTTCTTGCGACATTGCCCTCTTCTATCACATGAGTATCCTTTATCTTAGTCATCTTTCTTTTTCTTTTCCGTCTCTCCCTTGTCTTTTGTAAGCTTATGCTACCGTCTCTTCCAATTTCTTTCCATATCCAATTCTCCCCCTCTACCTATCCCTCTTTCTCTATTTTTCTTCTCTCTTCTCATCCACACTGTAAAATTCCGATTTTCTCCCTCCTATCGTAATATTTTTCCTCAAACACTTTTTATATAGCCTCTCAATTTTACATTCTTACATATGGAAATGTCACCGACGACGCATTGAAATTTTTAATTGGAGTCATAATATTAAAATTGTAATCCTGTCGTGATTTAACTGATGCATTAGCGTAGTTATTTGGAAGACGAGAGTGAAATAATAAAATAGTGCGTACACGAATGAAGTTGTATGGAGTGGAGGGTGAGAGAATAGGAATTTATCGATAAGGTAAAATTGATGGCTAGCAAAATAAATAAAATAATAAAATAATAAAAATGACACTGGTTTGCTTCGAGATAAGAAAAGATTTTTAAGTAGATAAGAAGATAACGTGTGGCATCATGATTAATAATGTTAGAAACTCGTGTTATTCTTGATTAAATTTGCTAATTAAATTTGAAAACCGCGTAACACAACTCAGGACAGGTTCTTTATTTCTTTCGCACTTTTGTCACTTACTCGGAAGTTAGATTTTTTAATATTTTAGTATTATATAATACAAATCTAACTGATGCAAAAAACCAGCGGAGTTTTATTTTCTCCACTAAAATCTTGAAATATGTGGAGGGACTAGTGTATTCAGTTCGTAGGGAAAGTATGATGGACATCGAAAAAGGCACTTGAAGAGTAGGCGTCGTCATATAGAGAGAGAAGAAATCGTACTAGGCATATATTGTGCAGTGAAGTATTTTATATAAAATACTGCATATGGAGAAAGACAAATGCAGGAAGCACAACGACCACCAGAGAACTAAATGTCGGAAAGCACATTGTGTTAATAAAATATGCAGAGGAACAAATAATGCTTGCAAGAAAGGAAAATGGAACTACAGAATAGATTAATAGCCAGAAGAAAGTATTGCATTGAAATAAATATTTAAAAATGGAAAGTTATGAGTCTATCGGGAGTTGAATATTTGAATGTGTAGATTGGTGGAATGTTATATGAACAGATTAAGCAGTGTAAATATGTTGGAAGTATTATAACAATAGATGCAAAACTCCAAAATGAAATAAAGACTAAAATGACGAAAGGAGTAGCCGCCTTCAGACGCGAGAAACCCCTGTTAACAAATAAAATTAAAGAAGAGCTAAGGAAGAAATTAGTGGAGTATCTCTTTGTAGGGAGCAGAACATAGACTCTTAGAAAAAATATCTAATACTATGAAAACATCGAAATAGAGAGTAATGCTTAAAATTAAATTAACTGGTCGAGTAAAAATGAGGAAGTATAAAGAAGGATTTGAGAGTTGGGATTGGTCATACGAATGACTAGAGAGAGGAAAGTGAACTGGATCGGGAATTTACTGAGATGGACCATGTTTAACGGTGCGATTGAAAGATAGCTCGAAAGCAAAACGGAAAGAAGAAAGAATGAATTTACCTTACCGACTACATGAAAGGGAAAGAAAATTACCGATATATTTAAAGACAGATTCAGAGAATAGAGTATTTTCGAGAAATAGGTTTAATATTTAATCACAAAATATTACCAATGATGTAAACGCTATAAAAATATATCTCTAATGAGCTTATGCTTCAAAAATAAAAAAATATATGTGTTTTGCCCGAACCATACCCTTACTATGAAGAAAACACCATTTTCCAGGAACATATTTAGGCGACGATTTTCAGGTTTCGAGGGCACAAGATTAATTTGAAAGTATTGTTAACGCAAGAATAAAAAGGCGTGGTTTCATATCTTGGCTTTCAGTTCGTATGTCAGTGCCCACACTATTCACATGAGTACTATCAGAAGAGACGTACAAATTTATACAATGAATAACGGACGAGCGAATACAAATATGCGAACTTATGAGAAATAGAGATGTCAACGTGCAGGGGAGGATTATTTTGCAATTACTAGATTTATCACGTCGAATTTAGAATTAAATAGTAACTAAGCAATGACCTTAAATTACAGAGATAACTACGCAGCATAATGTATTCCATTGATTTAGTCATCCAAAGTTATTAATGAAATACAGGCTTTCTTTTCGATACGGTAGTGATTTTATTTTCACCTGTGTTGCGAATCTGTGAAGTTCACTAACAACCGTAGGGTAGTTTTAGTTAATTCTCAGATATGGTCATACTCACAAAAGATTTTCAAGCTATGTCTTGCCCACTGGACTTAAATTTAAAGATCCATTGTACAATTACATATGCTGCTCTAACATAAAAATTAAATATGTAGATTAATATGTAAAACTTTACTCGAAAAAACATTAGATGTTAAAAACATTTTGTTGCCAACGAAGCATTGTACACACCAATACAAAGAATAATTCATTCATACATAGACAATTTACGAAGGGCTCGAGATATATTTAAATTATCATATAACGTCTGTATAATTGAGACTGTACGTATCACACGGAAGTAAGGATCCCATCACCTTTATTCTATTTTTCATACATTCCGGGCGAATATAGGTTTTCAGAGAGATGTCTCCCGAGAGTCCGTCGAAGCTGTTCAGTCAGAATGTATTCCTTCCTTATAACTCCCAGAAGTGAGATATCCGCTTGATTAACGAGTGGCTCTTTCACAGTATCCATGCTCCCCTCCCCACTTTCTCCCTCTCTCCTCTTTCCCTCTCCCACTCCAATTTCCCCTTCCCTTCACACTTTCCCCCTCCTTCCAAACTTTCCCCTCACTCCACACTATCCCCCTCCCTCTACACTATCCCCTCCCTCTACACTGTTCCACTCCCTCTACACTGTTCCCATCCCTCTACACTGTCCCCCTCTCTCTACACTGTTCCCATCCCTCTACACTATCCCCCTCCCTCCGTACTATCCCCGTACCTCCAAAATATCCCCTCCCTCCACACGATCTCGTTCCCTCCACATTTTCCCATTGCTTCCAAAATTTCCCCCTCCATCCATAATTTCTCCCTTCCTCCAAACTTGCCCCTTCCTCCACACTTTACCACTACCTCCCCACTTTCTCCCTCCCTCCACAACTTTCCTCTCAATCCACACTTATTCCATCTCTCTACAATTTCCCTCTCCCTCCACAGTTTCCCTCTCCCTCCAAAATGTCCCCATTCCTCCACAATTTCCCCCTCCCTCCACACTTTCACCCTACCTCCCAACTTTCCTGCTCCTTCCACAATCTCCTCCCCACTCTCCAATTTCCCCTTCTCTCCCCAATTTCCCCCCCTCCACATTTTCCCCTCCCCCACTTTCCCCCTCCTATCCCCCCTCCCCTCCACAAATACCCTCACTCTACACCCTCCCCCTCCCTACACGCTATCCCCTCCCTGCACAATTTCCACCTCCCTCCACACTTCCCCCTCCCTCCCCTATTTTTACCTCCCTCCTCCCTCCACAATTTTCCTCTCCCTCCTGATTTTCCCCTCCCTCTACACTTTCTCCCTACTTCCCCAATTTATCTCTTCCTCTACACTTTTCCCCTCCTTCTACACTTTTCCCCTACTCCAACACTTTTCCGCTCCCTCCACACTTTTCTCCTCTTTCTCCACTTTCCCCCTCTCTCTGCACAGTTCCCCCCACACTTTCCCCGTCACCACAATATCCTCCTCCCTCTACAGTTTAACCCTCCCTCTACAGTTTCCCCTTCCCTCCACACTATTTCTCTCCCTCCACATTCTCCCATTCCCTCCCCACTTTCCCCTTCCCTCCCCTAGTTCCTCTCATTTCCCTTAACGCCGCTTAGTAGGACGGCGTCATCGGCTCCTCCGCTACTATTCTTTGTAGACGGGACGGAATAGGAGCCGCACTGCAGAGAAGAAATCAAGGAACTAATTAGTCACATCGCAAGATAATGAACTGCGGAATATGTATTTCATTACCTCGGTGAGCTATTTTTCTAATCCCGCAAATATCTAGACTCTTGAAATAAAGAGTGCAAAAATTGTAACTTGATTCAGGTTGTTAAACATTGGATTTGATATTGTGTGGGGGCATATGTGCATTAGGGTGTATCGAAAAAATCGAAAGTTTGAATTTGAATTAGGCACTATGCGGAAAAGTTGTGGGACGATGGTAATACCTTGTAAAAAACATTTAAGCTTGATCGAATAAATTTTGCTATCCCCGAACGAGCTTCAAAGTTTCGAGAATTTTACTAAAATTGAGGTTTTGTATAATAAAGTTCGGACACGGAAAAGCGTCATACAATGATACCTGGGAAGGATCGTCAATAAAGGAGCGAATTTACTCGTCGGAAAAGCCACGTAGGACTAGTGGCTCATAGATAGTACAGTACAGTACAAGTGGTCCAACATCATATTCAGGTCTCATAGTAAAGCAGATAGCAGATTGTAAGGACCTGCCAGTCACAAAATTTAAACCCATTAAAGTGAACTTACCTGTTCTGGACTCCAGAAAACTCAGTAAAGACCAGCAATATCTTTACAAGATATGCCAAGCAATAAACTCAGGTGATTGCCCAGTGTAACTCTCCAAGCGAGATCCTGGTCCAATCAGTCATGCCAGATGGGTCACAACTGCAAACAGAATCCTGAGATTATATATAAGCACCACTAAACCATCTGCTAACTTAAAAGTAATTGTCACTTTCATCTTAAATGTGTATGCTCCCATGTGGTTAGCGTTTAAAACGAGACATTCTTGCAAAGATGGAAGCTGACTCCTTTGGGAGTGCATCAGCAAAGCACGGTTCTTTCCGAAGAACTACCAAGCAGTTATTGATCCTGTCATTGCGCACAATGCTTTTTACGCTCACCCCGAAAACATCTTGATTGCAATGTTGGGAGATGAGCAGCGAGATGTTCGGGTTTTGGCCTTGTCTCGCATCTTAGAAGCAAGAAGTGAGGCTCTTGAGACACCTGCTCACGCTCACGCTCGCACATTTAATGCGCCCTCTATTAAATAGTAAATTCGCTCCTTTATCGACAATCCTTCCCAGGTATCATTGTATGACGCTTTTCCGTGTCATACTCAGGCCGTGGAGCGTACAGTTAAGGAGGTCACAAAAGCTTCATTAATCGTCTGCGGAGCTGAAAATCGTGATGGCTTATTTCGAAATGCTTTAAGATCAAGGCAAGTTATGCCATCGTTTGACACCAAAAACCAGTTTCGAGGCATTGACACTGATAGTGACACTTCTTAAACAAACACTTGTTTCTCCAAACGGTTTGTCTAGTAGCCTTCACAAGTCTCATTTTTGGTACTTACCAATACAATTGTCATTGTCAGTAGGCATTAAACCCATCATTAGTTGGCTGGTTGGGATGGGTTAGGGCGGAATTAGATGTGCAGCCACCTTCTCGTGGTGAGTTATGAGTCGGTTTCTTCTTTATTCTTATAGGAACCGGGCGAAGAGCTCCACTCTCCATTACTGACAAATGCCGAATTTGGGTGAAAAACAGCGAAATTTTTAAGACTTTTTGAGGGGGCGGAGCACCCCCCAAAGTACCCAAAACCGCTTATTATGTCTCTGACTAGGCTTAATCTAGTATTTAGTGACTTTAGATTGCACATGTACCAAAATCTACACGCGGAAAGTCCATCCGAACTTCATTATACAAAACCTATTTTAGTCAAATTCTCGAAACTTTGAAGCTCGTTAGGGGATAGCAAAATTTATTCGATCGAGCCCAAATGTTTCGTACAAGGTATTACCATGGTCTTACAACTATTCCGCTTAGTGCCTAATTCAAATTCAAACTTTCGATTTTTTCGATACACCCTAATGTGCATGTGATAGGTAGGATTGTATGTTACATGCAATAAAACACTCACTGATGATGAATAATCCTACAATTTTCAGATATGTATATGTGGATTACGAGTGGTGATTTAATTTAAGACGCACGTCTCTTCATAATATATTGGTGGGTTATAGTATACATGAAAGAATACAAATAATATGTTTAAATTTTATATAGAAAACACAAATAAGGGATAGCAATACGAGAAACAACGAAAGAAGGAAAAATTCACTGGTATAGGTGATGCCCGAGGGGTCTTAGTACCTCAGGCTATATTTCACGTATAATATAACATATTACGTTTATGGAGCAAGCAAAATTATTCATGCAAAGGCGAAATGATCGTATTTTTAATGCTGTCTTATGTCCAAAAATGTAAAATGTGGCTAACAACGTTCGTGTTATATTTTGACACCCATCTGCGGATCCCTCAAGATCACGGTGTCTTACTCTCGCAAAAATTTACGAGACGATTCCAGAATAAACTCTAAAAAAGGTAGTCTATTCAAATTTTTATGAAAATTTTTAATTTAATGGATGGGATATGGACATTTGCTCGTTCCTCGGAGAGTATAAACGTACGTAATGCTTCAAGCATATAAGTCATAGTATGTCGTCTCGTTCAGTATCCACTGCTACGGTTTTTATGCGTTCTTAACAGGAAGTGCAAGAAATGAAAGGAAACGTATAGGGGAGGTCGATTCCGTCCGTCCGTCCGCATGTTAAAACTCGGAAACCGCAGGATATATTATGATGAAATTTGGTATTAGGGAGTTTTGCTAAAAATAATTCACCGATTCCAATTTTGGTTAAAATCGTATAACAATTACGACCACTTTACATGACCTACGAATAGTTGACAATGTTTCAGTTTCAACTTGGAAACCGCTTGATGTATTTTGATAAACTTTGCTATTGAGGTGTTTTGCTAACATTCGTACCGATTCCAATTTTGGTAAAAATCGGACAACAATGACCACTTTACATGAAGACCTACATGTAGTTTACAATGTTCCTTTGTTTCAATTCAGGAACGGCTGTTCGTATTTTGATGACATTTGGTATTGGGGAGTTTCATTTAAATTAATTTATCGAATCCAATTTTGGTTAAAATCGAACAATAGTTAAGACTACTTTGCCTGAAGACCTACATGTATTTTAAAACAGAGGAACATTGTAAACTACATATATATATATATATCTTCATGTATAGTGGTTGTAATTGCTATCCGATTTTTACCAAAATTAGAATCGGTACCAATTTTAACAAAACTCCCCAATACCAAATTTCATCAAAATACGTCCAGCAGTCTCTGAGTTTTAACATGCGGACAGACAGGCGGATGTATGGACGGACGGACGGATACGAAATCTCCTATGTGTTCAGTTCGTACAATTGGTGCAAGGAACGCATAAAAATGAAGGAAGTTCCGAAGTTACTGTGGTCTTTAGTTGAGTACATGATTACACTCGGTACAGAATGGCTCTAATTAACACAAATCCTTTGTTAAAAATGCCATTTTTATTTTAAATTGTTTTATCAATCGATTTACCTTCTCGTTTATTTCATCCTACTCCCTTGAACGTCAAGCGACGAAAAAAAATACGAAGGTCACGTCTTAGAAATGGGAGTTCTTTGCACTTATCGTTGGCTTGGATACTTTTCAAAATGGCGCCCGCCTTTCTTATCGTAATTCCAGTGCTCAAAGAATACTGTAAGGACGGTAAGAGGGTAGATGGTAGTCTGGGATTTAGTCCATGGCTTCTGCCGTTTGCCAATGGAATGCATTACGGGACAATCATTTCTTGGCAAGAGATTGACATCCCGCAGAGTAGCACGCTTTCTCTTTTCGAAAATCATTGTCAAATTTTGGCATTCTCCTTCCTACGTTTTAATTAATGTGTCTTATCACGAAAAATTGAAACTACTTTTGCGATACAAATTAGAAACGACAGGTGTATTTCTCTCTTACTTAAAAAGCAGTTATTATTTTTTCAGCTCAGTCAAAATTAATTCATGCTAGCTATTGAATTAAACAGATATATCCTTCCTATGCCGAGAAAGAATTTAGGTCGTTTGTCTTAGAACTCTTTGTGCTCTTAAAGCGGATGCTTCCGAAATTAATTTCTTAAGACGACTAAGCATCCTATTTCAAGGACGAGCTTTTTCCGCTATAGAAAAAGGTATTACGGATAACATTTTATACTTAATTTGTTTACAATAATAATAATATAAAGGATTATAAATTAATTTTGTTTTTAATTCAGAATAATCATTTGATTTGATTTCACATTTTTAACTAAAACGCAAATTTATTATATGGCAAACTTGGTCCGCATATTTCGTTCCGCCATAAAAAAAATCATTTGGAATCTAATGAATTTACATACACATATATATAATGAAAAACAACACAATAATGCAATTCGAATGTAATATGATTCATTCTCCTCTCGACTTAGAATTTGAAACAAATTTTTATCTTTAACGATGCAAAGATTCTCATTTCCTTTCCCATATTAAAGATCCAATCACTCACGCGCTTCTCTTATTCGTCCATCCCGACCGCATCGTTCCATATATGTATATCTTTCAATTCGTCACACCCAATCATCCCCTCATCATTCGCAGGCAATCACTCGAGAGCCCGGGACGGACTAACTACCTCTCTACTCTCTCTGTGTGTGCTTCAACGCCCTCTATACTCCAACGATCCCTAGGGCTCTGTTCAATCGAAAGAGACGTGGATGGAAAGGCGTAACGAAGGCGTGGAATTGGTCGAATATTAGAAGGGAGAAAGGAAGTTGTGAGGGCAAAGAGAGAGAGGATGGTGGAGGAGTAGTTGGGGAAAGCGATCGTGAGAGAGGATGATTAAGGAAGGTTGGAGGAGTAGCCAGGAGATGAGGAAGAGGAGAGAGAAAGGAAGGAAGATGGGTTGGGATGGAGGAGTGGAGGAGCTTGGTTCCATGGGGTTCTGAGTGAGGCCCTATGTGAGCGTGTGCCTCTCTGAACGAGCGCTTATCTCCGAAATGCTAGTCATTATCTCAAACAGCTCCAACCGCTCCTCTCTATCTCCCTTAGCCGAAGACATTAAAAGTTTCGTAAGTTTCTTCAACGGCGGATAATGCATTCAAGCAATAAACTTAGAATGCCGCCGTTTATGTCAGATTTTAGCAAAAAACCTTTTTTACTATAATGTAAACTGTTAAGAGCCGCTTTAAATTATAAAAAATTAAAAAACGGTGATTATATTTGCTTTCAAAAGTTATGAATTTTTGGAGAGATGTTTATGTGGATCGTATTTTACATAATCATATGAATTATACGTTTATTTTAATTCAAAAAATGTTATTTATATTACAAAATTATCTTGCCGGTATTATATCTATTTCGTTATCCGTTCCAATTAGAGAATCCAAGATACTCGAATTTTGAACTACCCGGATAATCCAGTAATTCTTTTATGAAATACCCGGGTACCCTGATATCCAGCGTAATTAAAAAAGTCATTTATTTTTTATTCATGAAATAATATTTTAGAAATACAAGTCCATTATAGGTATACATTTTTAAATTGTTTCGGATCTTAGTAATGAAGTTTGAAGCTACTGATTGTGAGAACACTCTCTCGTTAGCTGTTGAAGTAGGTTGAATTGTTATCAAAGCTTGGAACAATTTTTCTGTGCAATATCCTCTTTTGCCATGATTTCCTTCAATCAATTTTAGCTCCTTGTCCATTGCTGGTTTTTTTAAGTTTCTTTAGGAATTGCCATAACAGATTGTATTGTTTTCTGCATCTCACTGTAGATAGAACTAGCAGAACCTTCATTTTCCGTATCTGGTTCTTCTTGCTCATTTAAGAAAACAAACCAAGACCAAACAACCTATCATATGTATCTTTTGCCAATGATTTGATTACATTTTTTGAATAATATGTAAAATAATCGTTAAAGTGGGAGTTAGGATAATTGACACATTGCAAAAAAAGCAACAACGACATAATATCTTTCTTTGGTCTTTCATCGATTCTTTTTTTTAAGGCATCCATCATTTCAGTAGCGAGATCCGTATCTGCTTGTTGTAATTTATTCAAGAGAAAGATGGAACTCCTTCAGCTTTCAGTAAATTGCAGTCCTCTTTGCTGAACTCTTTGACAGCAAGATCGACAGGTTGCAGAACTTCTGATATATTCTTTAAAACAGTTATATTTGTATCTTTAATTTTTTGCTTGACGATCTCCATCAAAGCCTTGTTTATGCAGTTATTCAATTTTAAGAAAGGATTTACCATAGGAATAACGGAGTTCCATCGAATCTTGCAATCAAGTAACAATCGTAGTTTCTTGCCTTCTTGTGCCAGCATATACTTTTCAAGAACACTGTGTCTTACAGCAGATTTTTTGAAATATTTAATAATTTTTCGGGTCTCCGCCAGAACTATACCAATGCCTTTACGGACTTGAGAAATTTTATTGACCCTCTCCGGTTCAAAATTCAAATTGCCATCAACAAGAAACGTATCAATTACGGTATTACTGATGTCCTCCTCATCCTGATCAGCGTAATCATGATCATGGAATTCTTCATCTTCATCATTCTCTTCTTCTTTGTCAGTTAGAGGCTGGACTATTTTCTTAAAAAACACATCAAGAACACCAAGATGAATTCCATGGTTGTAGCATAACTGAGACAATGCCGGAATATTCCTTACATATTTTACCATTAATGCAGCTCCGTCTTGGTCGATGCGACGCCATCAGAATCCATATCGATTCCAAACTCATTAAGTCTTCCTTTGACTAAAGCTATAGTGGCATTAAAATCACAAGAACCTTCAATAGGAACCAGTCCAAGAACGAATGGTGACGGTGCTGCTGAGTTGACTGTAACATTCATATATCTTCTGACATTTACGTCACTCCATTCGTCAACGGTGAGGCTGAATCTCTTTCCAGATAAAGCTGCTTTCATGACTTCCTTTTTTTCGTCATAGAATTTCATAATGTATTTCATCACCGTTGTTTCTCTTTTAGGCATGTTGTAATTGCGACTTATTACAAAACCTCTAATGGCTTCAGATGACGTTATTCCTTTAATGCAAAATCCGTCCTTTGCAGCACATTTCGCTAATATTTCATTCAATGATTCTCTTCTCACAAAATTCAATATTCCTTCCTGTTTTTGCTTTTTAGAAGATGTAGTAGCATCATCATTTGTTTCTTCCATTTTTTTCTTTAGCAGGGAAATGTTGTCGATTTTTAAGTGGTTGATCATCCCAGTAGTATTGGATCCTTGACGTTGGATAGTGACTTGACATATATTGCATCTTGTCTGTTTTCCCTTCTTTTTAAAATGTTCCCATACTGGTGACTTGTTCGAAAACATTTTGGGGTATTATCTTCCTTTAACCTAGAATTTATAATGAATTAAAACGAATTATAATTGACATTATGATTATATAGATTAAATTAAAATTTATTTCAACTAACATTAATTTGAAAAATGTAAAATCACAGAAAAAAGATTTAAACGAGCCAATCGAGTTATTGAATTATTTTAATTGTTAAAAAGCTACGATGCAAGAAGAGTTCGTCCCTAACCTATTTTTTATTTCTGTGGCTGATCGATTCGAAGACTAGTCGATTCCTTCGTTTGTACAGCATGAATGGGTGCAGTATATTTGTGATTTGCAAGAAAAAATATTTGTTGCATCTAGACTTGGACTATAGAACACTTAAACAATGTATTTCTTTTCTCATTCGCCTAATTTCATGTACGTGTACGAGATAAAAAAATCTCGATTGCGATTTGAAGTCAGTACAATTACTTCATTACGTATAATTATTAAAATACTAGCTAAGCACAATGTAACTACATACTTTCGGGCAATATCATTTGCTAATAAAACTAGAACATAAAATTTCCAAAGTTTTTCATTGAAATTCAAGACAAGTACTGTGGCAATGCATGAGTAAATAGATATTTTCAATTCAAATCATTGCTATAAAATCAACATTTGTTTTCTAATATGATAAACGAACCACTAAACATAGCAAAAACTACAAAATTTGAGACAGTCACCCATACTTTCCTACTGTGAGACAGTTCTTCTATTATGGCTGATGTAACTACTGGGAGATGGATGATATAGATAGCAGAAAAAGTCAAGAGGAAGTAAATATCTGCCACAATCAGCTACCAGTAGCTAATTGTGCAATTTACACCACGAACAATACACAAAATCATATAAATAAACTATATATACGAGCACTTTTACATTGTTTATTTCACAATACTGTGAGAGACTTTAAATGAGCTTAGCACCACTCGAACTCTTGCAAGAGAATGGTGGGCCTTGGTCAAGACAGTGCTATCAGTCAAACATAAGCTGTCCATACGGTGTGGAGGGTAGAGCATCTACTGTGTATTTTAAGTGACATTCCATGTGGGCAACTCAATTCTGAGCTGCACCATTATGTTGCAACTAATTTGTTTCCAACTGCCACACCTTTTTCGTGTTTACCCCTCCTTCCAGCATACTTAAGGAACTTTTCTTCTGAAAAGGACTTCTACTCCTTAAATCACCCATAGACTTTGCCCGTTCTTCTCTTTGTTTCAAAGTCCTCCGTTTCCGGAAATGGAGATGTATTTCCCGTCCCTAGCGCCTTCTTTCCAGCATACGTAGGCCTAGCCGGCCGCCTCCATTCTCCCTTGGATGTGCCACCAGGGACTGTCTGGTTAGGCGGCAGTAGGACCGCCAGTGGCATTTGCCTTGGGCATCCACGCTTCCTTTTATGACCCACGCACACATGTGTCACTCGTTGCTCGAGAAAATGTATGCCCTTACGGGGATTCTTCAGTGCCCCGTGTGTCCGCCCGTTTCACCCGCTCCTTTAGATGACTTTGGTTCCAACCTAAAATTTCGAGCCTAATCCACAAAGGTTGGATATCCCTGTTATAGAGGGAATTTCCCACCTTCAAGGATTCCATGTCTTCCGTTATTGAGTAGGAATTGACGTCAGTTGTTTGTTTGCAAAATATGTTTACAGAGCTCAAGATTATCCTTGCCTCCGAGAGCGTAAACAAAATTCTCAATAGAGAATATGCAACTCGATACTCGGTCAAATAACCCGGGTAGCCGAGTACTCAAAAAAGGCATCAAAATTCCGAGTACCCGGGTACTCGATACTTGAGCTTGGATTCTCTAGTTCCAATCATTGTTATCTCTCAATGTACCAGGATCGTACCGAAAGTAATAAGCACATTTATTTTACAAACAAACAGGTAAAATTATTGCATTGGAAATTAGTGCCTTTGAACTTTTCTACAAAATCGCCAGGACGATCCACGGATATCTGCCCGCGCTGCATTTGCTTCAACATCCCGCTACGCTAAAGTCCGTTATATCACTTAGCATAATATATTCTGAGATATAAACTACTTCAACCGCGTTACAATGAAACAATGATTAAAACCATGTTATCAGTTTTTTAAATACACGAGTCAATGATTAACTCAGGTTGAATGTTTACTCCGTATTTGTGGAAAAACTAGAGTAAGTTATGAACTAGACATTCATCATGACGTTGCACAAACACAGGGTGACATTTATTCACGAGTGAGATATTACTAGGAACGTTTTTGCTTTGGTACAGCGCTTATAAATGATTTGGAAGAATTTCATTCGTTACATCTTCCGGATGACGGGTCTTTGATGGCGTAAGGACTTTATAAAGGAAAGGGAGTGGTTGAGAAATTTCAGATATTGTTCTGTAAAAAATATATTATTTATACGGGAGAAAATGGAATTGAGTGAACAAGTCACTGAAATGATATATATAAAATAAATGGTTATCCAACGCCAAAAAATATATCGCCGACTTCATTGAATGCGTTTATGTTATGAGTAATATCTATTACAGTAGAAGTCAGTATCATTCTGTCATTGTACGGTTTCAACTATTATATGAGTAACGTCAGAAGTTGTCAGGACCCAGGGGCTGTGCCCAGTCCATGATAACGAAATGGGTTCGATTCCTGAAGGATTTATTTTATCAGTTTGAATAAGAAGTGGATTAATAAAAGGTATTTCCGTTTACTTTAAAAAATACTTATAATCGAGATACGAGCTCGGGACTTGAACGCATTTACATTTAAAAAAATTATTGTTGCCATGACTACTGCTCACCGCGTTTGGGTTCGCCAAATGATTGCTCTTTCCCGTCATCTATAGACTAATTTTATCTTTTAATAGACAACATATTTTGTATGTGCAATAAAAATTCAATTAGTAAAGAAATGACAAATCTGATTCATTCAGACCGTGAGTAATCGAAATATATCAACAGCGGCCTGTCCAATCTCAACCGATATTTGCAGCACGGATTTGAAAACGAACATAATTTATCTACATTTTTACATATAATGTATCTGTAAATTAATGTTTTGCGACATTGTAGTTAATATTATTTGAAAACTAAAGAATAAAATAATTTACATCAGAAAAGCGTGGTGGATGTAAGTTAATAATGTATATTATAAAATATATACTACTTCGAAGAGAAAGAATCCTTTAATTTCTAACATCGTGGCTCATTCTTACAACGTACTCATGTTTGATGTGTATTAGTTCAGAATATGCAGTAGATGGTGAGTTACATTATTTGCACGTTAAGAGTAAATAAATATAAAGCAATGATTGAGAATTTTGTTTTGTATTGGATGGTACCGCGCTGCAATTGAAATTTTTTCTATTAGCATTGCATCGTATAACAGAAATGACCGTTGATGTGTAAAAAATAGAAATGTGAAAATATTATAAAAGAGACATGGTGGAATAAACGAGAAAATGTTGAAATCATACTTCTACATTGTAGGCAAACTTTAATAGGGAATGTTTGGAGCCGCATCTGGTGACTTAGAAACGCAAGAATGAAAAGAGTAGAGGATGAATGGTGTAAAGCAAAGGTCTAAGTTCGAATTGGAAATTGAATGAAAGCGAGGATAACGGTGAATTGCGGAGCGGTTTGTAAACGAAGGAACTAGTTAACAAAGGACCCCTTTTGATCCTCAGCCCACGTCTTTTGAGATCTAGATTTTCATATATTAGTTATTCAAATTTGACCATGCCGAATGAGTAAATGCCTCCAATGCCTTGACAAAAATACGCGCGCTTTGATTTCCATGAATTGAAAGTTTTGATTGTTTCATTTCACATCGACTTCAAAAGATTAAAGATTTATGCGTTGAATAAAATCGGCAAACAAAGACGATCAAAAGGATTAGTCGGGAAACTAATTTCCATCGAAAAGACGAACTTTTGCTCGCGAAAACACATTTCCATAAAAATAAAAAGCTCTTACGTTTGACGACATTGAGTCGATAAAAAAATTTCGAATGTTTTGGGTTAAAGCAAATACTGTACTTCACTGCCAAATATTGCCAAAAGATTTACCTCAGAGGGATAGATGGGAAGCACGTTATTCTCGAAAATCACATCAGCCGCGGCAGCATTGAAATAATCTCTTTTCCGTTTTTACTGATATATTTATTTTCCTTTTTCTCCACCTAGGTAAGTTCCCATTGCAACTACTATCGTGGGATATTGGGTGTTCGGCGATGGTGTTCGTTCGTGGTTCCTTGGCGGAGTTCCGGATGCGACTGTCGCACCGGTGAGTCCGTTCTCCAGAATGCATTTGCCACTATGCAGACATGCACCTAAGTGCACGCCTCTGAGTGGATCTCTCGCATTTTTTGCGTGTAAAAATGACTTGGATGCAGTAGGCGCGAGTGGCGCAGTAAGGAACAAATGAGCGTCGGTGCGGCATATGAGATTAAGCACGCGTCCCGTGTTATGGAATTAAGGGATTCGTTTGTGAGTTGTCTTAACGGCCAAACTGGTCTTTTTTGCCATCTGGGCGCCTGAAGATTTATTCATTGACGTAGATGGAACTGTAGAACCATTTATCCATACCTCCACAGAGCGCTTAGGGCAAGTCGCGTCGTAGGGAGGCTATCGTCGTTCTTAACTCTCCTTTCCCATGACTAGATCGGAGATTCATTCAAGCTGTATATATGGGTGCATTGTTGTAGCATTACTATTTTTTTCGTTTTCACAACCGAGATTGTGTACACGACCATGGATATAGAGAAATAAACACGATGCGTGCATTATCTTATTCTTAAGCAAATGCACGGAACTTTCCAAAGTACTCAATGCTGCCTTTATCTGTACTCGTTCTATCACGAAAGTACTTAGCAGCGTATGGAGTCTGAAGCGCTAGGTACCTAGTATCAGATCTCCTTATCTTAGAAACTTTAGCACTTGGCGTGAAAGTGCGGCCTTGTAAAACTCTCGCGCATCTCTTGCACGGCAAAAATTTCGGACGTAATTTATCTTTTCGTGAATGTATGAATTTATTCTCATCGCATGTTATGGCTTTTTGCGCTGAAATACTTTTCATCACATTGTTTTCAAACGTATGCTACATGTTTTTTCTCTTATTCATTTAAAACAGTTTCTACAAATTTTGGTCATCCCATCAGGCGCGGACACCTATTTCATTCGTCTTAAACAGTAGTTTAGTACAGTGGTTCTAAAACTTTCAATTGTCGCGGCCCCGTTGAATAACATGCGGCCCCCTTTCTATTGAAAATAGTGAAAATAAGAAACTTTATTGCAAATTTCTTCGTTTTATGTAAATATTAATAATTTTTATCACATAATTTTCCCAAAAATTCCATGGAAAAATTTTATTATTTGTGAAAACGTTATTTTTTCACACATCACCTTGCATCCAAAATAATTTTTCGGTCCCATTAGGAGTCGCGGCGCACAGTTTGACAAACTTTGGTTTAGTACAAGGTCCTCCGCCCCACTCAATCTGAACGCATTCATCATAACGCCCCCCTCACTTCCCAAACGTTCTCTGTCTCTATCAACCTCTCTCTCTCTCTCTCCTTTTTCATTTTATCACTTTCTTCTTCCTTTCAATTCCTCGTTTACATATCCCCTCACCGCCCTTTTTCGCTCTATTCTCTGTCCTCTCTTTCTCTCTCTTAATCGTTTTTGATGTAATTTAAGGTATTTTAAGATAATCTAACATAACATTGATGAAGAGTTCAATGTTCGAGTGGATCTTTTTGGTCTAAATTTCGCCCAAATAAAGACATTTATGCATCTGTCTATCTATCAATCTCATCTCCTGTTTTCTGTCTTAATACCATTTGACACCCTTTCATCCAGTCCTTTCCTCTCCCTCCTACCTTATTCCTAACTCTTTGCTAACATTCCCTATTTCTTTACTATTTTCCATTCACTGCTTCCCATCTATATTCATTCACGCATCCGTCGGAAAATGCAGAATCCCTAAAAAAGCGCATGATTGCGAATTTGGGCGCGAAGGGGTGCGTGGGAGGGAGGCGACCTTCGAAGATTAATGAGGGGCTTTTAATGGAAATGGCAATTGGAAAGATGGCGTGTAATATAGGCGCAAAAACAAATCTCTTTAAAGGGAGAATGGGTATCCAAATCTAACGGAGGCAAGGAGGCAAAAAGAGAGACGCAGCTCCACCACCTCCTTTACTTTCTCCCACTCACTGTCTCAACCTTTCTCTCTCTCTTTTTCTCCCACTTTTCTCTTTTTCTCTCAATTCTCTCTTTGTAGCTTTCGCTGTCCCGCATAACAGGAAGTTAGCTTCGGCTCTAAATCTGCTCGGTCGTTATATAGCAAATATGATCTTTTGGTCACAGAGTTTGAAACTGAAATCAATTGAATTATAGTTTTAATACTTTACTGAAGGAATCAATTCATGGGAGATGATTATCAAACATATCTAAAAACGGTTAACCCCCAATATATCGCTAGCATTTTCGAAAATTTAAATTCTAGATATCAGATACTAGATATCAAAAGCCGCTCGATTTATCCGGTTTACATGGTAAATCGTAAAAGCAATTCAGGAAAAAATCGCAGACGATAATACAAAAGCGTTCCATTGAAATCATAATTTTAATTGAACGCTTTTGTCGTTATTTAAACGTCTCAAGAATTTCTTCTTCGTTATATAATAAAGTAATCTTAAAGCAACCAGTAAAATGAATACGCAGGTATTATTTTCGAAACATACTGATAGACATTTATAGTGATTATGCTAAATTTTAGTAAAGACGGGATTTTTATCTTGTTATCTAATTTTATGAAATTCAAAGTCATTCCAAATTACACATTGCTGTCAATTATTTTATAGCAAGAAATTTTCTTGACATAACAATCTAGCATCTGCTTATTGCATTTGAGCTGTAACTAGATCTTCTCACATACCAAACTTTGGTCGGCGCTTATCGTAAAAGACGATGAAATTCGCGGAAAATATTATGGCTCTGTGAGCTGGATTATAAAAACGTAAGAACCGTTATAATTATTGTAAAATTCTACACGACAGCATTGTAGCAATGAAAGTTTGGTTTCATTATTATATAGTCTCATCAGTTGAATGACTGTCTTTCTCACCAAACGAGTCCGTTAAATTTGCCCTTTCTCACCCAGAATGTCTTGTCCTTCGAATAACCGCACCCACTCCTTTAAACTCTTTTTTATATTTTACTTTTCTTATATATCGTCTTCAAATCCGCCCTAGAATTATAATAACTTTGAATGTTGAATAATGGTACATACAATAATTATCACATATGTCCGTGTATCCACAGGAATATTTTAGCGCTTGTGTTTGAATGGGTTTTCATGAGTGTTCTTTATAAAAGTGATCGATGCGATTCAGTTTCGATATGCATTGGACGATTTGTTTATTAAATTGCATGAAACCGCAATCGCGGGATCGAAAAGGTTTTTTTTTATTGAAAGCCTTTGTTTATGAGAAATTCAACTGCCGTAGATACATTGCACCTAGTTTCAAAATTTACGGCTACAAATTAACAAGCCTCATCATTGCTCATGTTCGTTAATCTGCCATTGCAGGCGTAGATTTGAGGAACTTATTCATACTAAAAATTATTTAGTATTACTACTAGCTTTATTAAATCCACTCTTAGGTCTGTGTTAAGGTTTTATTCCCAAGTATAGAATAACAAAATATCATTGAATAACCCAATAAATTATATTTGAATGTATTACCTCTCAACGCTGGATTATTTTCTCTCGATATCGTCATAATTATTTTCTTCAAAATTTTCAATCAAAGATCTTTTAACATGTAATACAAAAATGTTATAACTCATTTGACTGATATTACATTTGTTCAGTTTACGACATAAGACCATCATCTTAAGCAATAGGAAATTAGAATCACCGGTCGGTCAATTTCTACTCATTACGACTGCTTTTTGGTAGATATGCGCATCCATTATATCTATCGTTTACGAGTTGGGGGATGTGTTGAATGCCAGTTGAACTTCATAACCTGAAATCGATAACTCATTTTTGGAAAAAATGACAGCCATGTTTTACGTTCTGCCGATTGCAGTTTTCTATCTTATTTCATTTTATTGTAGGATCGATCAAAAGTCATTTTACTTCTACAGCTGTCATTTTAGTAATATGTTTTCGAAGTTTATTTTTATGTGGACGTATTTAGACGTTTATATTCGTTTGCACTGGTGGTGTAGTGGTTAGCGTGTCGGCTTTCTACTGCAAAGTTCGGGGGTTAAAACCCCTCGAATGGAGGTTTTATTAAAAAAAAACTATCATCAGAGCCTGACAGTTGGCAGCAGTACTGTCAGTATGGTATAGAGCCGAAAACAAATGATGTTGGTTGGGTCTATATATAATACAGCTGTAAGCGTGATCAGGACGATTTGAACGGCTACAGTACTGCGATGTGGAAAGCAAGAGGGAAACTGCCACATTACAATCCCTAGTAAAGATTATATGGTTGGACAATATGAGTTCTCTCGAGGTAAAACAATCCGGAGGTAAAATAGACCCACAATCAGATCTCCGGGCCGGGACTGCCTTGAGGAAAACATTTGTCGAAAGTAAATTACGAATAGGGACTTGGAACGTAAGAACTATGAGAAAGGCAGGAAAGCTAGAGAACCTGAAAGAACAAATGAGAAGAAATAGAGTTGACATTATAGGGCTAAGCGAAACTAGATGGGAGGGAGAAGGACAGTTCGACTCGGAAGAATTCACGGTAGTTTATTCTGGAGGAAATAGCTGGGAAAGGGTAGTAGCTCTGGTAGATATGATGAAAAGCGTGACAAAGATAATAGCAACGAACGATAGACTGATGGTAATAAAGCTTAAAGCAGTCCCAGTGGACTTGCTGATAATCCAGGTATATATCAGCTCTTGAAGATGAAGAAATCGATGAGATCTATGAGCAAATTAATGAAATTTACGAAGAAGACGGAAGAGGAAATGTAAACTGCATAATAATGGGAGATTGGAACCGCATAGTCGGAGAAGGACAGGAAGAAAATATTGTCGGCCAATACGGACTTGGAAAGAGAAATCGAGGAGGGGAGAAACTCGTAGAATTCTGCATCAATTATGACCTTTTAGTGACTAATACATGGTTCAAAAACCATAAACGAAGGTTATACACATGGAAAAGCCCAGGAGATAGAATGAGATGCCAAATAATTACATCCTTGTAAAACAAATATTCAGGAACAGCATAAAGAACGCCAAGGCATTGCAAGGAGCGGACATTGATTCAGATCACAGCCTTCTAATACTTGATGTGAGTACAAAGCTCAAACAAATAAGAAAAACGAGAAGAGAAAGACAGACCTGGGACTTAGAAAAACTGAAAGAAAGGCAGGATGTAGTCAGCATGAAGTTGGAAGATAACCTAAGATAGTTGGAAAACAAACCGATGGCCGTTGATATAGAATGGGATGAAATTAAAACCAGTATCAAGGATAACTTGGATAAAGAGATTGGAAAACAAGAGAAGAAAATCAGAAAACCATGGATCACGAAGGAAATCCTGGAGAAAATGGATGAGAGACGAAAATGGAAAAACGTTAACAGTGAAGAAGGAAGAGCCAACTATAGGCGTATAAACAATGAGTTGAGAAGGGTAACAGATAAAACTAGAGAAAATTGGATAAAAGGAAAATGTGATAAAATAGAACAAATGGAGAAGTTAGGACGGTACGATATGATGTACGCTAGGGCACTGGAATTAGAAGATAAGAAGTCTAATGGAATTTGTGGTAAAGGAATTATGAATACGGATGGGAAGATAGTCTCAGAAATAAAGGATGTAGCACAGGTATGGGAAGAATACATTAAGGAATTATACAGCAAACAGGCAGGAGCGGCAAAAATAGAACTGGAAAATGAGGAAAACATTGAAGAAGACAACTTAGGACCAAGTATTATGGAGAGCGAAGAAGAAAAAGCGATAGTGGAACTTAAGAAGGGGAAAGCCACGGGCAGCGATGGAATACCGGCTGAGATACTTAAAGTCATAGGATCAGAAGGACTAAAAGCGATCACGAAATTAATTAATAAGATTTACGACACGGGAGAGTGGCCTCAGGATTTTCTAGAAGTAACAATGATCCCTCTAAAGAAGAAGCCAAAGGCAATGCAGTGTAAAGATTACAGAACTATAAGCCTTCTGTCACACACATCGAAGATCATCACGAGGATTCTTAATAAAAGGCTGGAGAAAAAGGCAGAAGAAATAATAGGGGAAGATGAATTCGGTTTCAGAAAAGGACAAGGAACTAGAGATGCTATAGGAGTAGTTAGAATCATATCAGAAAGGGCAATAGAATACAGTCAAGATATCTGCGCATGTTTCGTAGACTGGCAGAAGGCCTTTGATAGAGTAAATTGGGTAAAGTTTATGAAGATATTAAAGGATATAGGTGTAGACTGGAAAGACAGGAGACTGATTAGGAATCTATATGAGAATCAAGTTGTAAAGATCAGGTTTGAGAATGTGGACACCTGCGGAATAAATATCGGTAGAGGAGTAAGACAAGGCTGCTGCCTATCGCCAACCCTATTCAATATATATGGAGAAAGTTTAATGCAAGAAGCTTTAGAAGGCACAGGGGATTTCAAAATTGGAGGAAGGATTATAAGAGCAGTAAAATATGCAGATGATCAAGTACTTCTACCAAGAAAGGAAGAGGAGCTACAAAAAATGATAAATAGACTAGTGATAACAGGTAGAAAATACGGTATGGAAATAAATACAGAAAAATCCAAGGTCATTCGAATATCGGGTAAAGAAGAGAATCTGAACATAACAATTGGGGGAAAACCATTAGAACAAGTTTCAGAATATAAATACCTTGGAAGTATCATAACACGAGAGGCAAAATGTACGGATGAGATCAAAACTAGAATAGGAAAAGCAAAAGCGGCTTTCAGGAGAAAGAAACAACTACTTACAGGGAATATAAGGGAAGATATCCGCAAGAAGTTGATAAAATGCTACGTATGGAGTATAGCATTGTATGGGGCAGAAACATGGGCGCTAAGGAAAAATGACATCAAATACTTGGAAAGCTTTTAAATGTGGACTTGGAGGAGAATGCTGAAGATAAAATGCACAGATAGGATGAAAAACGATGAAGTGCTACGAAGAATAGGAGAGAAGCGAATGATTATACAGACTATCAGAAAGAGGAAGGCTAACTGGATTTGGACATTACCTGAGGAGAGAGGGTATGATTAAAGACGTGTTAGAAGGAAAACTAGATGGGAAAAGGGAAAGGGGTAGGAAAAGGTATCAGCTGATAGACGATTTGAAAGGGAAAGAGATTTATCAAGATATAAAGAGGACAGCGGAAAATAGGAGTATATGGAGAACCAGGTTTAACCAAGAATAATCACGGACCTGTCTACGGACAGACTACCTATGAGAATGATTTGTTTAACTTGTTTTTTATCAACAAGATTTAATGTACTTATAAAAGAACGACATAGAGAAAAATATGACATTTCAAGACAAATTAATTAAATATAATTTAATTTAAAGCAATATTTTGCATTTCATGACTTTTTGATAAATTTCCTCAAAGATTTATACAGGGTTGGATATTCCAGCATAAGATTCCTCTTCTACATGGAACAGCACACTTTATCCAGTGAAATTTGTTGTCAAAGGCAAAATTGAGAGCATTTTATGTTGAAAGTGTCTGACCAAAGTTCTACTCTTTTAATGCAATTATCAGAAAGGCGGTATAATGTCACCCATTAGGAATACTTACGGATCCGGAAGAATACGCATTACGAAAATTATGAAATGTTCAGAACTATCGGATTCTGTTTGGTCCATTGTAACGAAAATCACTTTGTATTATTATATCTCGTACCATTCAATCCCTTTATTTTCAGTCAGCTCGAGTTCGTACAACAAGTGCTATTCGCAGCAAAAAGATAAGCGGGTTGAATATTTAAAATGGAGAGGAAGCGAAATCTCATTTCTTTATGCCGAACTTCAAGAGTTTTTGAATCTCTATGAAATTGAGTCACGTAGGAAGTGGGGAAACGAAAGGTTCACTTCAGTCGGAGATCTCGCCCTTTTTCATTCCGGCTTCTGAATACGGTATCTCTTTTCTCTTCCATCTCTGTCCACCTCCCTCTCTCTCTCTCTCTCTATCACTCCCTCCTTCGCCACTATCTTTCCTTCATCGTAACCCTGCCCTCGTATTTTTAGGGAAGACCAAGGCAATCAGATGTTATTAAGAGAAAACGAAAAAGTCGAGCGCAAAGAGAAAAAGGAAATAAGAGGTTTGAAAGAGATTGTCTTTGTGTCCCTGAGGTGGGAAGGCTTTTTGCATCTTTCGCTCTCAGAAGATATGATACATACCAATGAGTTTTGCACCATATTATAAAAATTATTCTCATCTTAATATGATCAGACTTAATAACTTTATTAATTTCACCATTTTACAATTCCCTTTATGAACATTTTTACAGAAGGTGCGAAAATAATTTAAAGTAACTAAATTACATGGGATTTATTAGATTTCGAAATGAGTAAAATTTTGTTATATACGAATTAGATTTCATGACTACATTACTTTTAGAATAAGAATATTTATAACATGAAACTTTCACACAGTCGTAGTTGGTTAATATTGTCTTGATTTACATATGCAATTAGCATGATCAGCTTTATTCATAGTAAATTGGTGGAGATTATCATTATTTTCAACTTTAGCAATGTATCGGCGTCAAATGTAAAAGAAATTTTAATTTATTCTAAAGAAGCTCATCGAGTTTCGTTACTAATAAAAAGGTAGTACATATTTTATTTCCGATTTTCACTGGGAAAGGCTCGACTTTGTGGACAGTGGAAATTTACAATTATTGTCTTTCTACACACACACACACACACACACACACACACACACACACACACACACACACACACATATATATATATATATATATTAACTAAAGGAAAAGAAAAGGTAGTGATGAGGGTGGCAACAAGGTGTTGAGGGAAGCCCAGCGGACATTCACCAAGTTGAGGACCAAGCTGGCAGGCTGCTGGGGGCGTCGAAGAGACACGTAAAACACACGAACACAAAAACACACGCAAGCTTATCGGGCCTAAGCCCTTCTTCAGCGAAAGAGTAACGTAAAGTTATTATATTATATATATATTATTATATTATTATATATTATATATTATATATTATATATTATATATTATATATTATATATTATATATTATATATTATATATTATATATTATATATTATATATTATATATTATATATTATATATTATATATTATATATTATATATTATATATTATATATTATATATTATATATTATATATTATATATTATATATTATATATTATATATTATATATTATATATTATATATTATATTTTATATTTTATTTATTTAACCTACTTTGTCTTGGTGAAAATTTTATATTGGAAGTGTAAAATGATGATTTTCATAGACGCATTAATTATAGCATTTTAACTGAAGTTTTATTTTTATTGCGGTCATTAAGCTAGCATATTGGTGTAAAATATAGAAACCATTGTTAAGGTTAAAAAAGTCATATTTCAACGTTAAATCACTACAAGCACCCCTTTAACTAAACGGATTTTTAATTAATAGAGAGAGAGTTAGAATTGGAGGAACGAATACAAAATTAAGTGAAGAGAGCGTTCGGAGTGAGAAGGAATGCAAGAAAGCGAACTAATGGAACAGAGAGAGGGTGAAGCGATGGATTAATTTACCCTCGACCCCTTAGACGCAGGCAGTCCGGACAAGGCACATGCGTTTCGTGTGCGAGATTGACGGCGCGTATGGCGGGCTTTGGTGTAAGAGCGAGGCAAGAAGGAAGCGCAAAATTACCTAGGGAAAGTGGAGACAATCGTTAGTAATGAGAGGCAAATGATGGGATGAGGAAAGTAATAAGATTTCGATTGGAGCGATATTGATGGTGTGATGAACCATTGGCTGGGACGTATTAGTTTCTACTCGTATGGACAGTACGGAATTTCAGACCCAGTGAATACAATTTAATGCGGTTTTTTAATACGAGAAGTTAATATTTCTATTCAATAAAGATAATGTTGAATACCTCTTGCTACGCACACATATGCACACATCTTGGAAAGTGGCAATGTTGACAAATTTTAAAAATATTTTTCACCATGCACATTGGAACTGCCGAGAATGCAGAAAAAACTATCCTGGCGTTAAAGAATGGAGTATATTTAACAAATCTTTCCTCATAAATTACGGCTTTTTATGCCATATTATTAATGATATTTAAGAGTTTACGGGAATTTTTCTTTTGTAGAGGGCAGCATTGTGTTACCGTGTGAACTAAAACGTGCGTTTTTCGAGAGAATTAAAGCAGCAAAAAACTTGCGAGCGGCGAATAACGACATGCACCACCATGCCATATTGTTGGCGGGCATAATGCCTAAGTTTCTTTTCATCATACAATAAAGGTTGAGGTCAACGAGGTCTTCCATCATGAAAACTCTATCGGTCGTAGGGTTGCTCCTAAAGGGCGCATGCGTCCTTGGGATATGGTTAAGGGAGTGGCCCCGTGGAAGGAATCGGAGCGAGGAAGAATAGAAGGGGAGCTGAGTAGTGCCGGTACGGGGCCCTTCCTCCCTCCTCTCTCTCTTTCTCCATTGTGGAGGGCGAAGGAGGCGCGTCGGAGAGAGGGAGGGCAGAGAGGGAGGCTGGCGAGTGAGCCCCCCGGAGTTATCTGAACCGGAAACTCTCCCCTCCAGCCTTCGCAGCGTGGCCTAAGTGCTCCTCTGAGGCAGCCTCTTTATTGAGTCAACCGGACGGGATGGGAGGAGAAAGGCCGTGGGGGAGGAAGAATGGAGAGTGAGCGGGGAAGAGGCTTAAGGGGAGAGAGGTTGGAAGACAGGGTCTGAGGAGGCGGTGTGAACGGATTCTTGGTGCGTTGTTCGAGGAGGAAGAAAAGTAGGAAGATCACGGGAGGAGAGGTAGAGCGGAAGAGGGAGGGACTCTTGCTTAGCAACCGATGCGCGCTCTCTGCTCATTGTCAGGGAGTCGTAAAACTTAAAACCTTCGAGAAAACATCAGACTTTTTTGTTTGGGTTATTTCCTAAATGTTCATCGGTGTTGTTCGTTGTGGGTTTCTTTGACGGAGCACACACTTGAATGGCTTCCGCGCAGCGGCTCTTAATTTTTATTATTCGCGCTCTTTTATTTCAATTTGAAGAAACATCTTGAATCTCTTTTAATCTTACTTGTTTATTTTCAACTTCGGTATTAAATTTGACTAGGATTTTATTAAAATATAGAATGTTGGTTCTTTTAAAAATCGTTTCCGCCTGTATCATTAAAACGCGAAGTACAAAGCAGAAAGTTATCTATTTCATTGCCGTCACCCCTCTGATGAACCACGCTTAATAATTTAGCATTTACGCTGTAATATATATGTACATGCTAAATGTTTTCTTTCTTGCGTATAAGTTTGAATGTCGGTCGTGCAATTCAGGAGCAATTATCAATTTCCTACCGGTTGCCATTTTCCGCAAGGGGAACTTGACCACGATCACATTTTCAGGGTATACATAAGGCAACCCCTTAATGCTTTCTTTCTCCCCTCCTCTCCACCGCTGCAGTGAGGTGTCAGGAGAAAGGGCAACACGGAAAATCGATCATCTGGGCTTGCTACTCCTTAAGTGACGTCGTAGCTTTCTCTTTAATTATCTATCGGAAAGCTGTTGCGTAAACTGAAAGAAATGCATGTTCCTAGGTTATCTGTAACGACCCCCAGCATACATCTAGTAGGATCTGCCTAGGAATACGCGAGGAAGTTTATCCAAAGATATGGAAGTAAAACGCAATTCGTAGTGAATAAGGTTCACAATAGTGCTGCGTTTCAAAAATCGTGCAGCTGCCACTGGGAGAGTGTAAGAAGCGATGTGGTTATTGATCGCGAGACGTCAATGCAACTTCATCTGCATCACGTTCCATTCTCACACGCATGCACATACCCACCCACAATGTTGTGTCCCTCGGCGAGGCCAGTAGAAATCTCGAAATTTAGTGAGCGTGTATATCGATGAGAAATAGAGATTTGCTCTGCTGCCAGTTGAATGTTTATTCGTACAAATTTATCAGCAAAGATGCCTTTAGAATGTTGACACTAGAGTTTTGGGTTCCCGGCGATATTTTTTTCCCGGGAAACGGGAATTAGATTTTCAATTATCCCTGGAATATCGGGAATAAGAATGATTTCACATTTTAAATATTTAATACAGCATTTTTAATTTAAACGTGATATTTATTATTGACACAACGTAAATACCTAAGTTTTTAATAAATCCCAATGACATGTGATACATTATTGGCGACAAATAGTTAGCAGATTCAATATTTAGACGTACTTCGAATTGCACAACCGATCTTTCCTCGATGTGGAGATAACAGGAGACCAACTCCTAATGTATCTTATATTCCAATTCCCTCAAAGTTAGAATTTAGGGTAGAAAATGTATGGAAGAGGTTTAAAAACAATCTTAAGTCTATAAGAGCCTTCATCTGTTCCTTTGTGGCTCCCTCTGTCACGCAATAAAAATACAAATAACTCGATATAGGATCGAGATAGTTTTTAAATTTGGTAGAAATGCTCGATTTATATATTATAAGGTGATTATGAAAAGAACTCGAAAAAAGTACTGAGTTCAACTCCAAGGAAGACATTTTCAGTTACCATAAAATAACACGCAAAACATCGAATTTTTAACATGGAGGCTTTTATTCTTTTTGGATCTAAATTGGAAAGAATATACCTACGATCTTCGATTTAAACCATTATAAAAATATAAAATAGAATAGTTCTTTCTGTTCATCTTTATCCTCCTACAGTTAGAAATTCCTCATGCTAAAGGTTTAATTCATGTATTTTGCGAAAATCTTACCATTTTAATGGGATGTTTCCTTGCAAATCAATTACATTGCTAAACCTCGAACCCCTATTGTCATTTCATTCCTTATGGGTGAAAGCGTGCTTTGAATGTTTTTAATACGAGAGAGAGAAGAAGCAAGGAGAGGGAAATGATTTTCATAGCAGCATGAAAACAACATTCGTTGCGTTTTATGCAAGAAGGAATACATTTGAATGCAGAACATTAATCATTTGCATATTAAAATTACTTAGAACCTTGGTAGGAGTTCAAGACATAAAACAACAAATGCCTAAAACAACAAAAATTTGTTTTCATGCCAACAATTTTTTAATACGCGTCGAATCGATTAATAGATCAGTTTTTAACGCGAGATTCTGACGCATTCTTAGTGATTTGCATTGTTTCCTGTTTCGTATAATATGGTACCATTGACTCGTCGCATCTATTCACGAAATTTCATAAAAAAACTTTCCCGTTGAATTTCAACGGGTATCTCTTTAGTTTATATGTAATTGACTTGGTCAGAGTAGCTAATTTGGTCGATTAGGGAAGGAGAGATGGGGAAAGTAAGAAAAATAGGAGGGGAAGGTAGTTCACTTCAGCCTTTTTTACTAACGACATTCTTGAGCGCTAGAAGAAGCCATTTTGACATTGTATTAACCCCCCATTAAAATTTAAGTAATAACAATAAACGCAACCAGATCCTTATTCTTAAACTCCTAATAACTCAGTTCATAAATAGCATTCACTGAAACAATATTTAGTATTCATCATAAATTATATTGGTACAAAATGCATAAAATAAAAAAAATCAAAACTAATTTTGATAGTTTAATATTTGGGGCTGAAATTTTGAGGAATATCTACAAAACCAGCTATGAAGGCAATTCTGGAAAAGTTTAACTCAGCACAAAATTCAAACAAACAATTCCCTGGAATCATTAAAAACTTTCCGGGGAATCGAGAATGAGAAATATCGAGTAAACTCCCGGAAACCGGGAACGGGAATTCCCTGTTCCGAAACTGTAGTTGCCACTCTAAGATATAAGGGCATGCATATGTCGCCTCAAGTCGCAATAAAATGATATTCGAATCTGCTGAAAATCAGGATTATAAAGGCTATAAACGTCATACAATTCTATGCGTCAAAAACTATTTGCAGGATAATCAAAAGAGGTAACCATTTTAAATGTGCTATGTCCAAATAGAGACTGACACTTTACATTTGTCAATCAATCACATTATTAAATATGCCGAGTTAATCAATATCGCCATAAAGATTTGAGCTACTTAGAGTATTCTCGTCACGTATCTATGAATTCTACAAGTCACAGCAGCTTATCTCATATGGGATAATGTGCTTGAGGTCACTCTGCCGCCTCCCCTTCTCGCATCTTCAAACCTCCCTTTCCCCTTCTCGCGTCGATAAGTCGGCCTCCCTTCCCATCTAGTCCCCCCATCCCCCTCCCCTATCCCATCCTCCCACAATGTCTTTCCTCCCCGCCCTCCTTCGCCGGCCGCATCCGTTCCTGCAGCCCTTAGATAGGCGCAACCACCAAATGGAAAACCCTTCAGTCGACTTCTTCTTCTGCGGGCGTGCCCAAATACGAGGCGGGGGCCGACCGGATCGGAACAGGCCTTGCTAGTTTCCACTTGCTTCTTTTAGCGCTTTTCATCTTTCTCTTTCACATCTCTCTGCATCCTTTCTCTCTTTCCTTTCTCTTTTAGCAACACCTCCGTTCCTTTCCATTTTTTGCGCCCATGAGTTTTGTAGCGTGCACTTATTTTTCGTAATGTTTTTATTAGACGGCGCAGCTTTTGTTTTGAAGCGAGACTTTTTTCAGATTAATCCCCGCAGTTTTTCTGCGATGACAATGTTTACTACGGCTTCGTTTTTCTTCGAGGAAAAGTTCGTTTTCCCATTACTTTTGTGTACAACTAATGGCAGTGTTATCGCATATGTGGCGTTCTTTCCTCGCTTTGGAATTGGAGGAACTTTTCCCATAATACCTTCGATTCTTTTGGCAGTTAGAGCAACACCAACAATTTTTTTATGCGGCTGAATTTCATACGATTTCTGTTGGAAAAAGGAGGATTATGAATAGTTTCATCGCAAAGGTTTCAGTCAATACCTAGGCATGTTGTCTCTTTTGAGGGATTGGCGAACATGTATTTTAGTATATATATATATATATATATATATATATATATATATATGGATGTCAACAAGGTGTTGGGATGAGGAATCCCAGTAAACACTCACCAATCAGACGACTTCAGGTTGGCGAGGCCCCGGGGATGTCGAAGCGACACACGTAAAAGAACACTAAAACACAGAAACATCACAAACGTAGAAGCTTTCGGAATTGTTCCTTCATCAGCTACAGAGAGAGAACTGATGGCGGTGACACTGGGTGGAGGCATGGTGGTGTCGCTTCGACATCCCCGGGGCCTCGCCAACCTGAAGTCGTCTGATTGGTGAGTGTTTACTGGGTTTCCTCATCCCAACACCTTGTTGACACCCATATATCCATTTTACTTTTCCTTTTCCGTAAGCTATATATATATATATATATATATATATATATATATATATATATATAAAAACTTAAAGAAAAGGTAGTGATGAGGGTGGCAACAAGCTGTTGAGGGATGCCCAGCGGACACCAAGTTGAGGACCAAGCTGGCAGGCTGCTGGGGTCGTCGAAGAGACACGTATAACACACGAATATATATATATATATATATATATATATATATATATATATATATATATATTTACATCTACATTATACCCTGCAAGTCACCTTTTTGGTGGATGGCAGGTGGTGCAGTGCACCAAGGGTCCATAGTTTTCCTAAGTTATCTTTTCCTGTTATGGTCTCTTATCGTCCTAGGGAAAAACGATCCTCTATATCGCTCCGTTCTACAGTCGATCTCGCGAATCTTATCCTCACTGTCCTGCCTTCCGAGATACGTCGGGCTTCTGATAAGTCCTACTGCCTCATTCGCTAGTCCCTCCGACAAATTTTTCCAGTTGTTTTAATCTAGACTGCAGCCTACGTTCCTCTAACGATGTCCATTTCAGATTTTCTATTAATGATGTTTTGCTTTGTTTACTATCATAATTCCTCTTTACAAATTTAGCTGCCCTGCGCTGAACATTTTCTATCTCGTTAGTGAGTCCCTTTTCTTAGGGATCCCAAACAGCTGAAGCATATTCGACCTGCGGTCGAACCAAGGATAAATAACATAATTCTTTCACTTTTTCGGAGCAATTTCGAACTATTCTCCCTATAAAGGCCAACTTTTTGTTAGCGGCACCTGTCAATCGGCGAATGTTGGTGTCCTACGAGAGATCACGATGGATGTATATATATATATATATATATATATATATATATATATATATATATATATATATATATATAAACTATTATTTTCTGGAAATTGATGGGAGAATATGATCTGATGGTCCTATGCAGATAGGTATAAATGTAATTTGCGAAATAATTTTGAAACAGGAAAATTATTTCACAAATTACAGCTTATGCCTATCTGAATCGGATCTTCAGACCATATAATTCCATCAATTTCTAGCTTTGACAGTCTCAGCAATTGAGAGGAAGGAGTTTTCTTGTACGTTCTCTTGGAGGACGTCCGTTGGGGCTGGTTGATACTAGCTTGGCTAGCCTGGACCCAACTAAGAAAAACACCAGCTTTCAGAAGCCGGATAAATTATCTGTTACGGTAGTTCAGTGGTAGAATATCCCTCCGGCAAGTGGAAGACCTGGGTTCGCTTCCCGGTCATAGCAGAATTTTTTCCTGTTTTAAAATTATTTGCAGAATATTTTCTGTATATTTATAACGTTACTCAGTTATTCAGTTAAACCTCGATAATGCAAACTCAGTTAATACAAAATGCTACTTTATTAGTAGTGTAGTTTAGTTTCCTCAAAAAAACTTATGAATATGTCCCTTGTTATAACGAACTCGTTTTTTTATAAACCTTATTAGCACAAATCATAAAATATTAAACCCTTTGCAGTTTGTACTAACGAGGTTGCACTCTGTATTTCTATGCGACGCACATTTGTAAGCCATTTTTGAAATCTGAAAGTGCAATGGCTCGTTGACATTTATGGGAATTTTTCAGAAGTTAATGTACCACATCATTGTCACGATTCTTTTCAAAATGTACTCATCTTTGCTTTCTATTTCTTGCTATCTCCCTCTACTTATCTCTCCATACTCTATTTTCTCTCCCACCCCTCTCTCCTTTCTTCTGTTTTTTCAATCACTTCTTAAGAAAGTGGACTCCCTCACCTCAACAATGGACCCCACAGTCACGTTCCCGAATCTGCTTGAGCCAAATATTTTTTCTTCGCTCTCTTACACCCTTACTCCCCTTCCACCTCTCCCCTTTTCCCGTGTTCCTTGCTCTGGCTTCATTCCAAACTCTCGTACTAGCCAATTCTCTGGGAAGTGAAGTCATCGGATCCACCGAAGGAGGATATACGGAGGAGAGGATTTGGAGGGCAATACGGGTTGAGGAGTATAAAGGGTGGCGGGAAGGGGAGGGGGGCGTGGGAAAATGGAAGCTGCGGTCGCTGACTTTGGCGAAGGAGCATCGAGAAGCTAAGGACAATTGTGTCTATATCTAAAGGAAACCGTTAATGTAAACAAGATAACGATGTTTAAAATTTATCAATAGAAAATCAGAAAGAGGTCAGTGCAGGATTGACGATGCAATTTCATTCGGCCATTTCAGTGTATTTATTGCTAAAACATCTGTAGTGGCTGTAATTGAAAGAATATCTGGGTTCAAGCTATTAACGTTGTGTTCATTTGATTTTATTTTCTGCACGCCTTTGTCTTGATTCTGCTCGAGATGATGTCGTTGTTTTTCGTCTGTCAAAGGTTTTCCTTATTTAATCGAACCCGATAATGATCGTGTGAAATACCAATTTGATTTTATTCTTTCTTTGAAGTATTTTGTAACTAAGTTATTTAATTTCGGTTATTGTTAAACTTATCCAAATTTCTGTACACATGTTTATTGCCGAAGATCCGTAAATCTGGTAGTATGATTTCTGCTGGAACTATGAAACCCATTTTCTAAAATACGGCTCTCATTTAGGAATCAAAGTAGCCTCAGAACAGAGATTTTAGAATCTAAATGTAAAAGAAGCAAAGTACACTAACGTGGTAAAGCTCTTTAGGGAGCTTTCAAATCAATAACGCCATGATATTTGCGATCCAGTTAGGAACGCAGGTTGCGGATAAAGTGTGTGAGGCTAATGAGTTTCAAGGTGAAGATGCACCAATTTAAAATACTCTGATTTTTTAATGGAAATAGAATTTTCTATGGAAGTAAAGAAAAGAATAACGTTTAATTGTCTCACTTTATTATATATGAAAAATGTCTTTCAAAGACCAGTGGTTACGTGACACCCCAGGGTGACGTGACATTTATTAAGGTGAATATTTGGTAAATTAACACTATAACACAACATGGCTTAGGAAATACATAGAACCAAGAGAACAAGCGCGCTTTTCTTTAAATACGTCAGTTTTTGTCCCTTAGCGGTAGTGAATGTTAAATCTCTCTTTAAATGTGACTTGGGAAAAAGGAAACTGAAAAGATTTTAAGTGGAACCTCTGTTATTTATCTTATTAAAATTTATAATAAAAATTTATTTTCTATTTCCAAACGAAGTGGTTTCTATGTTTATTATTGAGTTAAATGATAATTATTATGCGATAATCTCACTCCAAAATATTATCGGCGAGCTTGATTAACGGCCGTAAGAATTTAGTGGGTCTCTCTAAAAGAAAGTTAAATACTAAAAAATGCACTGGGTAGTTATAAGAAAATAGAATTTACATGCCTTTATATTTAAAATTTTCAATTGCTAATATTATTTACGAACTACGCAGCAACTTGAGAAAATTCATGCAGAAGTCATGCCCAATACTCCGAAAACTTCATAGCCAGTATTTTAGTCGCTTTAAAGCGTGAAATTATGATTTATCGTAAATTATAAGTAACTAGAAAAATAAATTGTGTGCCAAATGGTATGAATTATTGTAAAGTTCAGCGAAAAGGAACGTCATAAAAACTGTTTTTAGAATTCATATAAGTAAAAAATTATCACTCTCACTATAAATATTTTTCATTTTTAGTCGTTCTTTGCCAGCGAAGCGGTAGTAGCGGAACGCCTTATGGGCGCATCTCGTCCGTCCGTCTGTCGTAGCTTTCATTTCCTAAACCTCTGAGCGGATTTTAATTAAATTATGTAGAAGTGCTCCTTATTAGAGTTTATTGCACAATTGTGATTTTACACTGCATCCGTTAATTAGAACTTCCACTTTACATAAATGTTTTAATAAATTTGTGTCTTGTTAAATGGCATCCATCACGTATCAATTAAGTCCCATATTTTTCTCTTCCTAGTTCTTATATGATCTGAAAAGTACCTATTAAAATATTTATTTTGATAAAGGACAATATTTATCTCAAAGAAGTCCGCGAGACCATATAATTACGTCTTATATTTTTGGAGAGAAAATTTCGAGAAAATACCAAACATATCATCACATATTTTGTTAACATCGATTCTATAGACAAACAACAATTAAAAATCCAAAATTTTCTCTTTCAAGCTCTTATATTATCTGTATGGTATCGATTAAAAAAATTATTCGGATAGAGAACTTCATTCACCACATATAAGTCTACGAGACTATTTAATTATCCATTCTAGTTTTGGAGATAAAAAGGCAAGAAAATCCCAGGCAAACATCACTAATTTTGTTTTATATCGGCCGATAAAGCGATTACATCAGCAATAAACATTTAAAGAAACAAGTATTTTCTTTCGAGCCCTCGTATGATCTGAGAGGTAGAGACTAAAAAATTTATTCGAATAGAGGACAACATTTACTACAAAAAATCCGCATAATTACCAATTAAGTTTCGGAGATAAAAAAGCCTTTGAGATCTCTTATGTATTCCACTTAGGGAGTATACTTTTCATTCTTGCAAGGTTTTGTTTATTTGAGCACTTTCTGCCTTATTTTACTCCTTTGGAGCATTTTCCCTAATTTTAATAATTGGTAATCGCTTTGCGGGTCCCTCGGACACTTTTTGCACACCAAATGCAACCTGCAGCCAGGCGGTTTGACAGCACCGTTCTGTGGCAGTAAAAACATCATGTTGGTTTGTCTCAGCATGGTATCTATGCTTTCCGCTGAGGGCCGGGACAGTTTTTCGTTTCCTTTCTATTTTCCTTGATAAAAATAAAAGACATACAAAGTAATTCGTGAATATTCATTTTAGGCGGAACTTCTAACTCTCTGCTTTTTTTGCTGACCTAGAATTTAAAGAAAGTGCATTTATTTTTTATTCCTATCCATGCGATCCAAGTAATCACGGTGACGTTTCAAAAGTACGCTAGCCATAAAGCAGCCCACAGATTTTAACAGCAAAATATTAGAGAAGCGACACATCACAAACTAGGCCATTTTGGTACTTCCTGATGTAACTGTAAAATAGAGTATCGGAGAGAACAGCATCGTTACTTGCTTTAGCAAAATTTCTGATAATTTTCTGCACTACAATTGATAATATAACTGTTCATGAACTATCATCTGATTCAGCGTATCTCGCGGAACGTCTTTTCATAGATAGTTGAAAACTAACTAAAAGTCTTCGATTAAATCTAAAAATGTTATTAAAGCACACCTGCTGAGTGCTGGAGAAGACCGCCCTGGATGTATACTTATCTCTTACAAAATTAGTTAAATCATGATCTAATAGGATTAATTGGGTGAACCTTTCAATTTTAAAGCTCATAATTTAAGAGGGAAACAGAGTGATATTTTTAATTCGAGAACCGTGATAAATGACATTGATATGTCAGAAATAAACTTGAAATTTTTTGTGATTAGAATTTTATGATACTCGTATTTATGGAAAAAATACGTTTAAAATGTTGGGAGCGACTACCTCCATGCTGGATACTTAAACTTTCTCTCGGCAGATTTTTTTCCGACGCAGGCTGCGGCATATCTGAAAAAATGCAGTGAAATCCCTCTTTCTAGCCTTAGTTCATCAAGAGCCACCACTTCTTTCCTTTCTACTTCGTCCTCTCTATATTCTCCTCCCTCTTGTTTCCTCACCTCCTATCCTTCCTTTCCTCTCTTTTATCCTCCTCTCCCTTCTTTTCACGTAATATTTGTGAAATTGCTACATTGTTACCATGATAATAAAGAACTGTGGACCTTAAAGAGGATGAAATGCATCGAGGTCGGTTTCAACGAGTTTCACAACACGATACAGCAATAAAGATCTTTTCCCATTCTTTTGGGACTAGGGATAATACTGTTTCCAATCCATTATGGCCACCTCGATCTCCACATTGACATCCATTATTATTTCTTTTGTTGATACATTAAAGAAGTTAATATTACAAAAGTAAGCATTACAAACCTCTATGCTCTTCATGAACTACTGCCAAGGATCAGGTATGTTATCAAGAATATCATTTAAGAAACGTCTCAGTCTGTCTGTGAGAACATGCTACGGAGAACACATTTATTTATCCAGATGGCGGTCACTTTCATAATTTTTATCTAGATTTTAAAATTAACATATTTGAGTAACTATCATAAAACCTCGGCAACAAAAATTTTTACAATTCTATTTGATTTATATATATAGATGTTGCTATTTTTCATAGTTCTTGGAGAAAATCACCCTTCATATTTATCACTATTAATAAAAAGAAATGTGTGTTTGTGTGTGTGTGGACAGCATTTCTTGAAAACCAAGAAACTTAGAGACTTGAAACTTGGTACTCTTACGAATGGCACCATGAGGATGTGCCAGAATTTTGATTTTTGCGGGGACGGGAGAAGTGGAGGGGGTACAATTTGTCATTAGATAACACGTAAAAGTTGATTTTTCGACTTACTGGCTTTTACTCTTTGCAAATTAAAATTAGAAAGAATTGACTTACGATCTTGCAACCTGGACCGTTTTAAAGAAAAATAAATAAAGTATCTTTTTCATATCATCGTATTTTGCCTACGATACATAATCGCTCAAGTTCTACGTTTAAATCTTATTTGAAGAATTTGAGCCTTTTAACGATATGTTGCCTTACCGAGCGTGTCATTGTTAAACCACGAGATTGTATTGCCGCTTTAATCCTCATAATATATGCTTAAGGAATACGTGCTTTGAATTCTTTTAATAGGAGAGAGAAAGAAAGAAAGGAGAGAGAGGCACAAAACTAAATATTCCATAAATTAAAAATAATTTTGGGTGTATAATAATTATATAGCGTAATTTATATCTTTGTCATACAATATCTATTTGCCCAAATCTATTTTTACTTTCTGGAATACTCAATTATGTAAACTTTAAATTTATTGCTCACTTTTTAGTGCCTATAAAAGTTGGTTTCATTAATTCTTATTTCAATTTTAACTTAATATTTAATTTACGCATACCCGTCATATTTACGGGCAATTACGCTCGTTATTACTAATTGTAAGCCAAAGAACAGTAACGGAATATATGGACATTTTATAGAACAAACGTGACAGCGCTTTAGTCCGAATAAAATACCATATTCCACCTACTTGAAAAAGGCGAAGTAAGTCATAAAATATCCAATATAAAATTCGAAATTAAAATGAGAAATGAGGAATTAAAAAAAGATCAAAATAGCCATAGTATTAATCTTGAATGAATGCGAATGATTTATTTTCTTATCCTAATACGATCTATTGATTCTAGGTTAGCGAAATACATAGTAATGAAAAAACCATCATGGATAAGCTACTTGGAATGCTTTTTAGTGTTTGCGATTCTGCGTTTTATGATTTGATAAGAAATTTAAATAATTTCTGTAAAATATAACTAGATGTGGCTTTGATTTTATATATTCAATCTAAGCAAGATTGTCATATTTTAAATGAAGTAATGTTGACTGCATATCTTTAAGTCGTAGGGAATTATAAAAGTATGTGAAACATAAAAATAGTGCTGTTGTAGTAGTATTCCCACTATCAAAATATACGCTCAGGGAAGGATGGAAACGATGCAAATTCAAGAAATTAAGCATCGTATTATGGTTTTCTGCAGATTGTTTTTGTAAATATAAATCATTAGATAATCACCATATCCAAGTGTGTCGCATAAATCAGCTAATAAAATGGCCGCTTAAATTTATATGCTACAATAGTTTATTAATTACTTCGTGAAAATTTCCATATACTAATGCATATTTATTTACAGCTTCTACTGTAAGTATTCCATATGAAAAAAACCTGAAATGATGTAATTCTCGCACATTTTTAAGGCTGTGTTATCTGTTATATACCAATTATATCTCCATGTCTATTAGAACATTTTTTTCCCGCTTATCAAAGACGTCGTATTCACCCATTTTGTATTTTATCGCTATAAGTATGAGCCAAGTTATAATTTTCCGGATTATTTCAATTAATAAATTTCTATATAAGCCCCAACTTTCATACAGCTCCGAAAATCTAAATCGACCTTCATTCCCTTCCTGAGTGTTCTACTATGGTACAGAGTACTTACTGCTAGGGATAGATTTCCGTCTAATAGCTCCAATTAAACCATATATATGAAAGCGTGCCATCCCTGTATTATTTCAAATTCCAACCAATCCACTCACTGTCTTCCGTTCAGCGCGATCCATTGCCTCCTTCTGTTGTGATCCACTCACTCATTCTCATTCCAATCTACACTCCCTCATTCATCGAAGTCGTCCCGCACCCATATTTATTTATTTTTATTTATTTTAGCTCATAAACAGCCGTTAACGGTCTTTTACAATGAGCGTAATAACTTCAAAAAAGACGAAAACATACGACCATGCCCTCGGCAGAATTCGAACCCGCAACCCTAGCATTGGGAGCTAGACACGCTAACCACACCTCTACCAACCTCTACCCACTTCTTCCAATCCACTCAGTCACACTTCCATCCACTCCCCTCCAATCCGCTCGCTCGCTCCAATCCATCCAATCCCATCCTCTAGCTCCATTCCGCCCGCTCCCTCACATTCCAATCCACTCACTTCCAACCACTCTCTCCCGCACACCAACTCCTCTGACTGACATTTACAGCTCGACCTATCGATTCTGTCTACCGTGTTTGTTAATTATGGGAGCGTTGCCTGGGTTGAGGGACCAGAAGAGCACAGTTGTGCTGGGGAAGGTGGGAGGAGATGTGTGGGGGAGGGAAAGAGGGGTGAATGAGGTGGAAGTAGTTGGGTTGGGGAGGGAGAAGAAGGAGAGGTTGGGTTGTTCGTGGCCGTGGCGATGGGACGTGGGCGTGGACGGGCCCCAGAATGGAGGGATCGGGCCAAAGGTGGGAGAGGAAAGAAGGGATATTATGAGGAGAGCGGTGGGAAGAGGGTGCGGGATGTAGGGACGGGATAGAAGGCCTTAAAAGGCGAGGTTGGATGGTTTTTGGAAGCGGCAGGGCTTTAAAGGAGGCGATGAGAAATCGAAGAGTGAGAGAGGCAAGATGGTGGTTTTAAGGTAAGGAACGGTTCTCGGGGTGTAAAATGAATGGGACGAGGATGTCGTTGGGGTGTACCGCACCCTCTGTCTCCCAACTTCCCCCACTCTCTCCCCTTCTTCCTCTTTCCTTCTTAATGGTGGACTGTCGCTTTCATTTTCTTTCGAAATGGCATAGTTGCGATCGATACCACTCTCGAGTTTTTTTTAATTCCAACTCTCCTCTCTCTCTCTCTTGTTACCCCTCCACCACTCGCCTCGAGAAAAATAAAAGGATTCACATCGACGAACAAGCGTTCCTGCCTTATTTCGATGCGATCTCTCATCCCTCCCTCTTTCTCCACTCCCAGAATTCCCCGTCTTCCCTCTCATTTCTGTAGTTTTCGACATCCACAATGTCCCGTAATCTTTTTGCTTCCAAACATCGCCTGGTAAGTCGCCTCTTTTCTATCCCTCCTCTTCGTACGCGTTTTCTCCCTTGAAGTTCTGCGTTCCTACTTGCTGCTTTCAGGGTTTTCCCACCAGATGTCACTTCAGTCGTCTTATCTCCTTTTGTTTATCTCTCTCTCTTTCTCACAATATAAATCTCCTCCTCATCTTGTTTATTTCGTATAATGTCTCTCTCTCACTCGTGTTTGGATTATTTTTTCGTGTGTTTTTATCGCTCCTTGTTCCAGATATCTTTTGTGAAAAGTATATCTCACCATCTCGTTTCATATCTCTATCCTTTCAGAACACGAATTTCCTCTCTTGTTCTCTCTTAGGCGTTCCTAATATATCTCGCTTATCTTTTCTCTCTCGCTTATCTTTTCTCTCTCGCGTTTTTCCTCTCCCCTCTGCCCCTTTCCCTTCTCTCCTTCCATCCCCTCCTACTCTCTCCACAAATCCTCCCTCTCTCACTCCATTATTTTCCCCTTCCTCCGTTGTTGCTTCCTTTTATTTTTACCATGGATATAATGTCGAGTGTATGGAATTCGAAAGAAGCGTTCGAGTAAGAGATAGATGTGGATGTGACGACGAAGACTCCAATAAAAAGGCGAAAATCGCGAAATTCGCGAAATTGGACCGAAAGATTTATTCCCTCAAGACTTAGTCATCGCCGCGCCGCAAAATTCACCGCGTCTCTTTTATCGAGACGTACGAGGGGCGCAGAGATTTAAAAGTTCTTTTTATATACGTAGATGGTTCGTTTTTGTGCCGCTCTGAGGTTTCTCGGAGTCGCGCCAACAGTCATTAACTTATTATTATCGAGATAATGGTGCCGTTGAGTTTTTTTTTGTGGTCGGGAATTTCAAGGAAAATCAAAGGAATTGTTCGCGATCGTCTATCAGTTAGAGTAGGATAATCGCCAGGCAGGGACTGAACGGAAGGAATATTTTCTGTATAAAACTGGAAAATATTTGGGGCGCATCACCGGGCGACGGTGAAGCCAGGATACGTCACAGGGAAAGAGGGGAGAAGGGATCAGGAGGATGTAGATAGGGAGAGAAGGGCACTCCCTTGGCTCCTACTTCGGAGTAAATTGGCTCGCGGTCAATTGCGCTGATTAAGGGGGTGGGAAAGGTAAAGTGATAATGTCCAACGGAAGGAGTACTGTATTGAGAATGGGAGTGATATCATTTCCTAACGCTATCACAATCGGGCAAGAAGGTAGATTAAGGGCTTTTATGTCAATTAATATTATCTGGTGACGATGGTGGATTATACGCAGAATGTATTTTAGCTCGGTTTCTGCTCTCGCTAACCTGCCACTGCGATGGTATACCTGGTTTGAAATGTTACCAGATTTTTTAAAATATTGTTATGATGCTTTGAACGCCTACTGCTCGTAAACAAAAATATTATACATATTCCGCTTTTTCCACTTCAGATTGCGTTACATTAGCAATTGGAAATAAATAAATATATATAGATCAGTGGTGCCCAACCTATGGCCCGCGGGCCGGATGCGGCCCATGAAGGATTTTTGTGCGGCCCGCAAAGATATGATGGAAAGGCAATCCCAAAAATTTAACTCACAAATTCATACATTTTTATGAAAATTTTTATGCTATAACTTTTAATATTAAATAATTAACCATATACACCTTATTTAAAAGTGATTTTTAATTATATGGCACCTCGGAATATATAGATAACATCCGATTTAAACTGTAATCCGGCCCGCCGAAGAATTTGCAAATTCCTATGCGGCCCGCCGATGGATTTGCAACCAAGGATGCGGCCTGACATGTAATAAGTTTGGACGCCACTAACTTAGATAATATGAAGTAAATTTAAATTTGATTTATTTATTTATTGGGATGCATCTATACATATACAGAGTGTCCCAAAAGTCAGAACAAATAGGATATACACATATTTTAACGACTGTACAAATTTTAACAAATTAAATTCACCAGAAACTGATCGATACTTGCTGCTTTCTTTTCCATGAATAAATATGTACTAATCTAACTTGCTTGTCTCAAGTCAATTGTCGTTCCATTTTACCTTTCGTTTGAACGAGAAAAAATATTAAATTATTATGGACATAAGTAGGTATAATATTCAATTGGTTGTTAAACAGTTGAATTAATTATAAGATAAGCAATTGAAATAATCAAAAGGATTTAATGCCTATTTATTAAAATTAGTGTTATCCGTACATGCCCTGAATTTTAGACAACCCTGTACAGGATGCACACAATTTACAGATTTATGTATTCATTATAAACTCAACGAAAATTCCTAAAATTTTTCTTTACGCTAAAAAAGTTCTCCTCAAAATGGCTATTCATTTTACTTTTCTTTTATTAGACTTTTTTGTGACAATGTATTTTTCAAGTGAAGTCTAATTATAACAGTCCTATAAATAGTATGTCTGGTGGCTCATTGAAACAAACTCTATAGCAGAAACACAGCGAAATATTTGAAAAACCTACGGAAATTAACTCCAATGAGATCTACGATCAGAAAATGGAATACGTAATTCATGGAAATCGGTAGTGAACTCTCATAATAACTCCAAAAGGAGAAAAATGGTGGATGTGTCTCATTGTCAGTCTTTCTTTTACATTCATACAGAATCGATTCAGTTCGCTTTTTTAAAGTTAAAGCTATTTATCTCATTATACACGAGAAACTTCATAGACAGTTTAAATTATAAGCCCACAAAGTGCAGGTTCTTCTAAGTGACGACCTGATACACTCATAGCGAAAATTTTCTAATCAGCCAAGACAATGACGAAGAACATGTTAATTGTTTTGTTTTCTGTTGCGTATTTTGGGTCTTATAAAATTAGGCCAACACAAAATTTGAATTAAGGATTTTGAAAATCCTCTGGAGGTCCGAAATGCTGAGCGGTAATGCTTTAAAGCGAACGTTTGGTGGCGCTAAATGCTCTGTCGTGAAATTTGACAACTTTTTTGCAGGAAACACTGTAGAAATAACAATTGTGAGGACATTTTAGAGCAGTTTGTGATTTTAACACTGAATATTAGTCGAACCCTCATAATAATCTTGTAATAGAACTGTTCACTTCCACATATCGATTTAACGTGCTTTATAGCTCACCGGAAATTTTTCGTGCTGGTCCGATTAATGCGTGTCAGTTCACGGCTACCTCACTCCTCAGATAATACCCTTTGATTTTTTTCTAAGGGTGAGTAAATATTAAAAAGAGAGTACGCCATGCAAAACTGAGTTCTGAAGAAGATACTTCGGGATATTATTACGATCATTGATGTAGAAATTTTACATGTAAACCGGCAACAAATTTTAAGTAGACTTTAGTTTCTGGGTGAAATGAGCGGGCGAAGCATTATTTTATGGCAATATCGTAAAAAACATCTAAATATTGGCTTTATGCTTCAGTAAACATATAAAATGTATTTATTTATGGAATGCTTTGCGTTGGCTATAGTGTAAAAAACCTCGCACACTTAAGCATGCCTAAGTGATGTTGCTCTAATGTTTGCATATCTCACGAAGAAGTCTGAAATTGCCAATATTTTCAGAATAATCCGTAAAAATCATGCTCTTAATCCAGGGGTGCGCAAACTAGGGGGCGCGACAATTGATGAGAGGGGCGCGATTATAGCCATGATTTAATTTTAACTGTAAGAAAATTTAGTTCTTTTTTCATATTTCATGTATCTTTTTTGTTTACAGTGTTATATTTCTGTAATCTTTCGTATTTACGAGCTTTTTTCGCGATTTCTAAATATTATTCTCTAACAGAAATCCAGAACGTGTCCGGAGACAATTCTGCTTACTTGATTTTCAGATTTCGATCAGTTTAAAAATTCTTAAAGACTCTTCTTCTTTGGAGAGAGTAAAAACGCATAAGTCAGTTGTCACTGGTGTGGATGGGTTCCCCATCCAGTCTTATTTCTCTGTAGTCAAGGATGGAAAGTAACGCTCGATATTGTGCTCTAGACTTGCTAAACTCTCCACCAAGATAGCAACAGTTTCTTTGGTATGGGTTTTTGAAATCAGAGGAAACATTTCAAGATTACATTCTCTAAATCTCTTTTTCCAGACTACTATTTTTCTCTGCAATGCCAGTACTTTATCCGTAGAATTCAGGATGTTTTCATTCCGTCCTTTCATGCTGGTGTTCACACTATTCTGATACCTAAATATTTCTGCCAAATATGCTAATTTTGCGCACCAAGGTTTACAGCCAAGATATTCATAAAAATCATTTTATCCGGCTTTTTATCCGGGTTTTATTCTTATTGGCTGGCTTCGGAGATTGCCTTCGGTTTACACTTTTCCCCGTTTCAAAATATAGTAACATCTCATCTTTAAGTTCATATACATGAGCCAACACTATTCTTCTTGACAGCCATTTTATTTCTGTGTGTAAATCTAAACATTCGTACTGCGAATCCATAGCATTACAAAGCTGTTTGAAGTGGCGGGTTTTTAGAGGTTTCACAAAAATAATCATTCCGAATACTTGGTTTAATACGGACTTCATGTCAACTCCTAATGTCTTTCCAACAATGACTTCCCTGTGCAAAAACAATGGGTAGTTATTTTAGTTGGATTCTTTTGTTTTACAAGTGAGACGAAGCCTTTGACAGATCCCAACATGAATGGAGCACCGTCGGTAAAAATTTCTGCACACGTCTTCCATGAAATTTCTAAACGTTCTAAGTAGATAGTCAAAATATCGAATATATCCTGACCTCTTGTGCGTTCTGGGAGTTCTCTGCTGCCAAATAATTGGCTAATTATTTCATTTTAAAAAATGAAGCGAACAAATGATAATAGTTGTGCTTTACCGCTAATATCGGTTATTAGAAACATTTTTCTCTATTATAGGTGACATATCTCATAACCTTCTTCGTGTTGTATCATTAGAAAGCGGAGTTTGGGATAATTCATGTTCCGCTTCACAATCGAACATTGTCTTAACTATCGCACGGAACGCAAGCAAAATAAATGACTCGGCTATAGTGTGGGGTTTCATTTTCTGAGCTATGATTTCTGCTACCTGATAAGAAGCAACTTGATCTCTATCAGACATTTTAAAGTTTTTTCGAAGTAACTCGTTTGTTTTGAATGCAGTTCCATCAACTTTTTGTAATAGTTCAAATATTTTCCATTAATGTGTGCGTGTTTTATGATGACATGTCGCTTCAATTTACTGGGAACTATGGCTTCGTTCGATAATTTCTCACCGCACACAACACACATTGGAACAGGACAATCTAAATCGCCAACCAAGGAAGTCCAGACTCAAATAACTGTCCATATACTTGCGAGGAACCTTAGAAATCTTACTTGACTTGGTCCCACTCGTACTGGGTTTCTCCGTAATATGTTCTTCATATTTTTCATCGTTATGTTTTCTTGTAATATGTCTGTCAATTTTTAGGGGCGCAACTTTTATATTTCTTAGCAACGATAATTGGACGAAACCACAGATGTCACACAGTTTCCTACCAATGGTATTACGAGAAAACACTTAATGAAAAATTATTTTATACAGAATAAACTCACGAAACATAATTCACTGACACCAAATTGTAGTATAAACCAGCCACGAAGCTAGGCTAGTCTGATTTGATAAAGGAATGCGCCAGAGTCGCAGACAGCCATGAAGGTCACCGCAGGCGGAGTATGCTACGTCGTCGTCGAGACGTAGAGAGCAGCAAGAACCAATCAGTTGTCTATGACTCATGCGTAAGGGATTCGGTTACTATGACAATGCTGACAACGTTGTTACGTTGTTTACGCTCCTTCCAAATCAGTGATACTTTTGTACTGGATTCAACTAGTCTTAATACTGTGTGTTAGTTTCTTTGTTAAAACTGTCCACATAATGGGTGAAAGACACGCAGATTTTCAATTTCCTCTTCAAAGTCTCGCGGCAAACTTGGGAAATGTTCGGGGTTCACCAGTGTGCCGCGGAACACCGATTGAGAACCACTGCTATAAGCAGTGAAAAGCAAATTGGAATAATCAATATAAAGTCAATTTGTGAACATCTTATTCGTTGTTATGTAAACAATATTATAAGGGATATTTATTGTTCCACAAAGAAATTAAAGGCATACAATATAAATCGGCCTACGTTTAGAGTTTAAGATTGTTGTTATATTAATTTAGCCTTTAAGCAATTAAAGACAACTGTATATTAAAAAGATTACAATATTTATTACGAAGTCTTTGCATACTTGTAGTTCAGAAATTGGACAGTAGGGAGGCTGACAGCTCCAGAGGGTGGAGAGGTGGCGAACCTCTAAGCGATGTGCTAAATTTTTTCAAGGAGTATCAGTGCGACTGCCCTTGATGGAACATTTTTAACCCAAAAAACGCAAAATGAGCATCGTTAAAGGAACGTAGGCTGCAGGCTAGATTTAAACTACTGTAAAAAATTATGTAGGATGGACTAACGAATAAGGTAGTAGGACTTTTCAAAAGCCCGACGTATCTTGCAAGGCAGGATAGCGAATATAAGATTCGCGAGACCGATTGTAGAACGGAGCGGCATAAAGGATTGTTTTTCCCTAGGACGATAAGAGAACATAATAGGAAAAGATAACGTAGGAAAACTAGGGAACTTTGGTGCACTGGACCCACTGCCATCCACCAATTGGAATCGCTCTACGGCGATTAGTAAAACTCCCAAATACCAAATTTCATCACAATACGTACAGCGGTTTCCGAGTTTTAACGTGCGGACGGACGGACGGACGGAAACGACTCCGCTATATGCGTTCAGTTCGTGCAAAGATAGCATTAAAAGCTATGTTGGTCCGTTGGTTGGTTTGCTGGTCCATGTCACGCTCTTAAAACGCGAATAAATCGATCAAATACACAGATATAAACTTGAAATTACGCATAGATAATCTACGTTGTTATGAAAATGCTGTGAATAAAGTAAATTTACGAAAAATTTCTAGAGTTTGGCTCCAGGGGATGATTTGCATTCTCCATAAGATACCACGTAAAAATCGGTTTTTTCACGTGCAGGTTTTTTCATTTTCTGATGAAAATTAGGAAAAATAGACTCACGACCTCTAGTACTAGACCGATTAAAAGAAAAAAATATAATGCTTCTTATTCTGTTCATCTTTTTTTGTCTACAGTTAGAAATTCCTCATGATTTACATATTTTGAGGCAATATTGGCATTTTAATGGTATGTTGTCTTGCCAATCAATTACATTGTTAAACCTCGAAATGCTATTGTCATTTCAATCCTTATGTATGAAAGCGTGCTTTGGATGCTTTTTATACAAGAGAGAGTGGAGAGAAATTATTTTCATATAAATCAATGTAAACAAAATTCGTTGCGTGATTTACGAGAAAGAATACATTTGAATATAGAGTTTTAATCATTCGCATATTAAAATTATGCCTTGAGAATCACCGTAGGAGTTCGAGATTTGAAAGATTTAATTTATTATTATTATTATTTAAAAGAACGAAAGTTTGTTTTCCTGCCATACAAAGAAAGTCAAGGTATATTTGTTCATTTATTATTTTACAAAATCTTCACCTTGAATTTCAACGGGAATCTCCCTAGTCTATATTAATAAAGCGCAAGTTGTGTGTGTGCGAGTGGGCGCGGTTCGCGTGGGTGCTTGCACGTGTGCGTGTGGACACCATATCTCGAAAACCCAGAAACTTGGACACTTTAAACTTGGTACACTTACTAATGGGAGCATGAGGATGTGCACCTAGAGGCCAAAATTTTTATTTTTGCGGAAATTGGGGATGTGGAGGGGAGTACCATTTTCCATAGGATAACACGTAATAATCGATTTTTCGACATACAGGCTTTTACTCTTTCGCAAAGAATTGATCTGCTATCTCTCGACCTGGACAGTTTTAAAGAAAAATAAATAAATTTTCTTATTATTGTCGTCACATTTTGTCTAGAATACAAAATCGCTCAAGTTCTATATTTAAGTCACATTTATTTGGAAAATTTAAGCTTTGTAACAATATGTTTCCATGCCGACCGTGTCATTGTTAAAATTCAAGATTATATTGTCGCCTTAATCCTTATTCTTTACGCGTAAGGAATACGTGCTTTGGATGCTTAAATACGAGCGAGGATAGAGGAAGAAAGAATGATGGATATAAAAAAGAGGGAAAAATAGACAAAATTAAATGTTCCATAAATTAAAAATAGCTTTTGGTGTATAAAAATTGTACAGCGTAATGTATTTCTTCGTCATTCAATTTCTATTTTCCTAAAACTATTTTTCTCTCTGGAACAATCAATTATGTGAATTTTATATTTATTGTTTACCTTTTAGTGCCTATACTAGTTATTTTCATTAATTATTATTTCAATTTGAACTTCGTACTTAATTCACGCATACCCGTCATATTTGGCGGGCAATTACGGTAGTTTGTAACAGATTAAAGATAGAATTAAATAATTATCTGTACGTATCGTCAAAAATCATCCTCACTTTTCCTGACGAAAATTGCCTCATCCATATTTTGTTTCATTCTTCCGATATAACGCTCGAAGCAAATATTTTCATCACAGAATCTACTAATTGAAAAAGCTGTTATTGCGATAGGTTTGTGATGAAGAAAATGCAATAAATACATCGAGGGATAAGCAGATATTACAAGCGGGATTGATGTTGATTGATTATCAAAAAATGGTGTTGAACGCGGAAGTTTTTGCATTAATTAGGCGCTTTTCTCATTGAATATATAGGAGTTATGCTTTTAGGCGTCCTTTGCCAACGAAGCGGTAGTAGCAGAACGCATTATGGCACGCCTCGTCCGTCCGTCGTAACTTTCACCTTCTTAACCGCTGTACGGATTTTAATTAAATTAAGCATGAGAGATCCTTATTAAAATTTATCGCCCAATTGTGATTTTGAACTGCGTCCGTCAATTATAAATTGAACTTTACATAATAACTTTAATAAACTTATACTCGTATCTCGTTAAATGGCATCCGTCAAGCAACAATTAAGAATCATATCTTCTCTTCCATGTTCTTATACGATCTGTAGGGTATAGATTAAAAACTTTATTCGGACGGAGGACTTCATTTAGGTCCGTGAGACCTCATAACTAGGAGTTAAAATTTCGGAGAAAAAAATTGGAGAAAATCTCGAGCAAGACATCACATATTTTGTTTACATCGATCGATAAAACGGTTCTCTCGGCAAACAGCACTTAAAAATCCATTTTCTCTCTCCCATGCTCATATTATGTGTGAGATAATTAATATTAAATTTAAAATTCTAGAATCGCCCACTCTTTCGATATCTTTTGATAAGTATTTCCCATAAAGAACGCCTTTAAAATCTCTGTGAATTCCATTTATGGAGTATACTTTTCCATCTTGATTCTAGTAATGCCTAAGCGCTGTTTGTGCGTCATAATTCAAATATCCCATTATATATTCAGAAATGTCTTGATGTCAAATTTATATAATCTTTATCATGTAAATAAAAACGAATGTTGTAAATTTCCACTACACACAAATTTATTCAACCTATTTCACGTTTTACAGCATCTAGTGGAAATTTACAATATTCATTTTTATTTACATTATGGAATCATTCCATAGTCGAGCCTTACCAAGTGGGATTTGTTAACCTGGGAGTGGTCGCGTGGGGTATTTAAATACCCCACGCTTATAATTAGTTCTGGAATTTCATACTAGATCGCAGTAGCTTGCTGTGCCTTCCATACCTTTCAAGGACATCCTACGGTCGCATCCTAACCATTTGGCAACATTGAGAGATTATCAGTTTAGCTGTGACAAAGGTTGAAAGTAGACTGAGGCACACAAATAACCCACGCGACTACTGGCGTTACAGTTTTGAAAAGTGACTTATGATTATACTATCCGTTTTCTGAACATGATTTATTACTTTTGTTCAGTATGAGCAATAAAACGAGAGTATATGATCTCGCGCGGGACATTTGAATACCCCAGCCATCTAATTAGTTATACTATTTACTATTACAACGCTGTAGCGTGTTGACCCCTTCTATAACTTCAAGTAAAGCGCTGCTGATTCGCATCCCCCCTTCTTCAACACTTCAACACACTCCTCCCACCACAGCATCACCACCATTCCAATTTTCTCCTGTAACTCAGCTGGAAGTACTGAATTGTTTACGTAAAATCAAGTCCAGAGCACAAGGTGCTGACGAAATTCCAATAGTTTTCCTTCATAAGATTATTCATCTAGTTCTACCCGTCATCACTCATATATTCAATTGGTCGCTTATGCAAAACAAATTTCCATCGCAATGGAAACTCGCCATAGTCCGTCCCATACCTAAGAAAAGTCTTACTTCTGACATAACCGACTTTTGGCCCATCAGTTTACTTCCTGTATTATCAAAGGCATTTAAAAAGGTTTTACATGAACAAATCACATATTTTCTAATTAGTAATAATATCCTCGATTCTCTACAATCAGGATTCCGAAAATCACACAGCACTACCACAGCACTCCTCAAAATCACTGACGATATCAGATTAGCAATGGACAAAAGAGAAGTCATTATTATGACTCTTTTCGACTTTAGTAAAGCTTTTGACTCTTGTAGATGTAAACATACTTCTAACCAAACTGCGCCTCATGAACTTCTCCTCAGATTCCCTAAACTTAATTAGTTCTTACCTGAATGATCGCCATAAAAAGGTCGTAACTGACAATCATTCCTCAAGATGGATTAAAGTGACACGTGGCGTACCACAAGGTTCCACCCTCGGGCCACTGCTCTTCTCTCTGTACATTAATAATATATCTTCTCAGCTTGCTCACTGTAAATACCACCTTTATGCTGATGATCTCCAAAACTATATGCACTCTCGCTCTATTGATCTCCCTCTTATCATTGATAAAATGAACCATGACCTCACTTCTTTATCCAAATAGAGCAATGTAAATTTCCTCAAAATTAATCCTTTAAAAAGTCAGTCTATTATTATTGGGTATCCCAAACTTCTCTCGTCACTAAACTTCTCAGAAATTCCCCCAATTCTGCTCAATAACTCTGTCATTCGTTTCCAAAAAACTGCAACCAATCTCGGGTTAGTATTCAATGACACATTGACCTGGACTGATCATATAACTAAAATATGTAATACTGTTAACAGTTCACTTCACTCACTTAAAAGAATTAAAAGCATTACCCATTTCTCCCTTCGCAAGCGACTTATCACCGCTCTTGTCCTTCCTCACTTCGATTACTGCGATACAATCTATCAAGATCTATCTAACGAGCTATCTCTAAAATTGCAGCGTGCACAAAATTCCTGCGTAAGATTCATTTGTGATCTCCAAAAGAGAGACCATGTCACTCAACCTCTATATACGTTAGGCTGGCTTCGCACTGAAGCTCGTAGACGTCTTCACCTACTCTCGTTATTTTACCGAATTAACTCTTCAAAACCCGCAGTATCTGAACTCCAAATTTTCCCAAATGAACTCTGTACACAACGCCAACACTAGGGGCACCAATCTCTTCCAGATCCCACATCACAGGACGGAAATTTATAATAAATCCTTCCATGTTACAGCTTGTAGACTTTGGAACGCCCTACCTACTGACCTCCAAAACGCATTATCTCTCCACATATTCAAACATAAATACTTTAAATTGCTGTTCTCTGCCCAAAATTCAGGTCAGCTTTAACATTTTCTTCTTACCTATTGCAAGACGGCTTCCTTCACTCTTCCTTACTTAATGAACATTAATTAATTTCTTCGCAGGTTATTGAGTTCTCAAAATGTACGCCTCCTTCGACTGTTACCTTTTCATTGTCTAATGTCTACTAAGTTATAGTGTTTATACTAATTCTCATTGTTTTATATCATTCTGTATTGTTTCATACTATTTTATACTGATTTATAGCATTTTGTATTGTTTTATACTATTTTATACTGATTTATATCATTTTGTATTGTTATATACTATTTCGTATTACTTTATTTTATTATGTATTGTTTTATATCATATGTGTAATTTTATATCATTTCCTTCTTTCTTATGTTATGCATGATCCAACAACAATCTCCATATTCATTGTATATATTTCAAGTATATTTCATCTTATTCTGCCTAATTATTGTATTATATTTCTTGGTTTGCATTACGTTAATACCTATATATGTATTTTTTATGACGGTATACAACATGCTGTATATACTGTATATACGAAGACTTACTGTACATACTCCTTTCTATTTAATGTTGTATTACTATATTATAATATGTACACTATCTAGGGTTTTCGCAGGTTTTTCACACCCCCCTTCTCAGTGAGTGTTTTCCTGCGTGGGTTTTACTAGGGAGGACATGCCTGTTTTACCTAGGTTTTCCCCACAATCTCTAATCTGTCTTCAATTTTATATATATTTTTTACTCTGTATGATTTAGGTATATACTGTTTATGTTATGCGTATTGTAATATCTTACTTTACTATTTTTTATATTTATTATATTGACGAAGGGTTAAATGTAAGAATGGACCTTATGGTCAAAATTTCGCCCGAATAAAGACGATTATCTATCCATCCGTGGCCTTGAGCAGTCAGTCAGTTACCGCTAATTAGTTAGTTTTCATTTAAATGCTTTCATTTTTAGTAATATTTCATAATGTGCTGTATCTTGAATAAAGAATTGGCAATCTTTGTGAAACAGCTTCAACTTAGCTCGGAAGTAAAGTTACTCAAATGAAACTGAAGTTCTTTTAATACATAGTACATTATTTTTGCATTTCTAAAGATAATATTTTTTGCTTTTCACCCAATTTTCGTGTTGTTATTACGTTTTAATAGAAAAAATTAATTAATCATTTTGATATTCATGCTGCAATTATCAAATTCCTATCTAAATGCAAATAAAGATTTTAATACCAATGCGTCTTTTTTTGGTTCAGAGGTAATGTAGGAGCCATCTCAGCATATAACTTTAACAAAATATTAACTACAAATTTTACTATAAACATTTTTTTTTGGGTAATGGAATACCCCACGCGACCATAGACTGAACAAAAAACAGCGCGACTACTGGAGGGTTGAGCCCTATCATATCAGGTAGGAGTTAGAATTTTAATTTAAACCATAAATATTATATTTATTGGTGTGACCTCTCTGTCATTGCATTTCATGTCTTGTATTTTCTTAATAAAAAAAATCGGAAAATAAAAACAGCCAAAGGATGAGCGTGTACGACAAAGGCATACATTAGAATATACTAGATTGCAATTTGATCATAATATTCGCATCATATCGAGAATACGTATTACAAGAAATGTTCATCGTCCTATAAATTGCATTTTTTGTAAGAATTTTTTAATTTAATATTTTGCAAGTTAATGCAGTAAATCGTTTGTTGATTGAAGTTGTGTTCGTAATTTAGTGATTAGGCCCAAATACATATGCTGAGTCTTCTACATAGATAAAAGTCTTAAATACAAATTTTTATCGCAAAACCTTCAGCGATCAAAGGGTAATAAATGCAAACCACCTAAAATAGCCGCTTCAAATGATAAATTTTTCAGTTGACAACAAATCTTCACCAAAAATAGTGCAGTAGGGAGATATATGACAGTTGAGCTTTAGGATCTAAGTAAAATTTATCGTAATGCGACATACCTTGATCTAAGATTCAAGTATTTCTCTTTGGCAGTAAAAGTTTCATGTACTTATTAAAGGTTTGTTGGAGCGGAATTTTAAATTCTGAGAGAGACATATACAAATTATTTAACCATCTTAGTTTACCAGGCTGGGTATCCCGATAGTATGATCACGGATTCTAATGTGCTATTGAGCTGAATGGTCCTCGTAAATCTTACCCCTTCTCTATTTTAAAGCCGATGGTATATTAAATAAATAATCCTCGTATGATGGCGTAGCTACCATTTCGGGGAAGAGAACTGCCGGCATAGGAAGCGAGTTTTTCGCATACGATAAGAATACAATTGCGCGGCCGCGTTGCCGGGAGGCGCCAAGTGAATGCCCGGCGTGGTCGCATTTATTAGTCGAGTGACGCACTCTTGGGAGCCGCACTTTTTCGTCGCATTGGTTACATTCGGGTGAACGCGGCTTCCCTCACCCCATCTTTGAAATCATCCTCGTGTGTGGGTGATTTTGACGCCGCATCCCGGCGCGGTTCTGTTCCGCACCCGGCGATGCCGACTTTTAATGCTGTCGTTTCATTTCTATCCGCAAGTGGTCGCTTTAATGCAAGTCATTACGGGCAGGTCTGGGGCTTATGGTTGCCTTCTTAATGGCAGCGAGTGTCACAGGGAAAAGGGTTACAAGTCCTCCCCTCTTGTCATATATTCGGAGCGAGAGGCGGAAGGGAGCGAAAAAAGTGTGGTTGGAAAAGGGAAGGAAGTAAATGGTTGGGGAATGAGAGGAGTGGTTGTATTGTCAGGGTAAAATAGAGGGGGAAAATGGGACTAGAAATTTAGCAGAAGAAGTGTCAGAGGGCAACGGTGTGAAAATTATTTCAATTTTTGGTTTAGATCCTATAAGTTTATTCACACATGTCCTGTATTAAAATTTTTGATAGAAACCCATTATTAAATTTTCAACATCTAGCAGAAAAAGTTGAAAAATTAATAATACACCAATGAGAAGGTAAAACCGGCGTTTTTTGCATTCTTCAGTCAATTGTAACAATTTCTTTCGAACACAACTTCAATTTCTATCTTCTCATAGAACTGTTTAGGTGTCTTTGGACAATCTCCACGTTACGCCTCCATCTTCATTCGGAGTTTTTAATCTAAACTCGCTTCACCTAGTTCTCTTTAATGTCTTTCATCCGAACCGGCGCGAAGGCCATCCTTTTATGTGGCGTGAAAGAAGGGACGTGGGCCGAGCATTTTAAACCGTGCGACAAAACGAGGATAGCGTATTAGCGGAAAAAAAGAAAAAATGGAGGTGATCTTCAGTCACGAAGAAATTGAATGGATAGTGCCAGATACATTATGCAGCATCAAAAATCTACGAGACTGGAAAAGGGGGAGAAGTGGGTGGAAGCGCGAGGCGAATAATGGAACAAGGAGAGGAGAGAAGAGACCGAAGGAATAGATCTCTGTGCAAGGAAGGCCACGAATCGGGAAGGAGGAGGGGGGAGAAGGGGCGGGGGGACACATGCGCAGGCGTCCATCTGAGAATGGTCTGCGGTGCGCAGATGGAATCTTTTGGCTAAGTGTAAAAGGGTTTCTGGAGTGAATGTTTAAAGAGGCAGATAGCGGTGGTTTAACGGTACCGAGTCGCTGCGGACAAAGGCCTTCCTCAGCTTCTCTTGTCGCGCAAAACTCCTTCAAGCCTTTCCATCAACCACTTACCATTTCGCTCTACCTCTCTTTCTCCCATCTTCTCTACCCCTATCCTCTTCCCCCCACCCTCGCCCCCCCTCTTCCCCCCGCTCCTTCATCACTTCTGTCTCCTCGACGTCCCTCCCTCACTCTCCATTCTCTCTCCATTCTTTCTCTCCACTTTTTCGCCTTCATTTATTTTCACCAAAGTCCAATGCATATTTCGAAACGCGATTTTTGTGTGAGCAGCAGCAGCAGCCGTGGTCTGGAGCTGCCTTTCCCGCGGTCTTAATTAAAAACACTCCGCTGCCGAATACTAAAGGCCCTCCATTTTCGACTCATTCCTCCATTCCATTTCTTTATCTCCCTCTCCCACTCACTTTTTGTCTCCCTATCCCTTTTCAACCTTACAGCAGCGCTTGTGTTTTTGCTCTTTCTCCAGATACTCAGATCTTCTTTTTTGTAATCTCAAGCGCATTTTATCTCATCTCCTACTTTCCCTAAATCTTTTTCTCTCTCCCTTCACAGTCCTCACTCCTCTCTTTTTCTGTATCTCTTCTCTTCCTCTCTGTCGTCAATCTTATTTTTATTCTCGGAATCTATTTCATAATAGTGCTGTGCATTTCGCACCTCCTGTCCCCTCGGTGAGATATTATTGTATTAATTTTCGGTCAGATGTTAATATTATATTAAATTTCACATAAGCAGTTTTTATAAATCCAGCGCCCTAATTTTTCGTATAAAACCCAATACATGTATGTTGGGAATTTTATCTTGGTTGCATTAAAAAAAAAATTTTCAACGTCTGTTTAACATTAATGCGCCGAGGTTTTTACCGTGGAACAGCATTTGCTAATCGTAGAACAGGGATGGCAAATACGTGGCACACGTACAATTTTACTTGGCACGCATAAGCTTTTATTTTGTCTATAAAATATGAAGTTTCTTATAGGAGTTAACTAATGGCATGAGAAGAAAAATTCTGATGATTCACATGACTTTCTTGTCACGCGAAACAAAAACCATTTGCCATCCCTGTCGAAGAAGTAACATTTTGTCGACGTTTTTTGTGCATTTAAGAAAGCTAATAATATATACTTAAATATAATTTCTAAAACCAGTCTTATGCATATACTCGCGAGCATTTTACGATCATAAATTATTATAAATCAAGCGATAAAAACAGGAGCAGGATCCTTTCCTCTGTAACGTAAACTTGTTGAAATATTTAATTTAAAATGTTAACCACTTTTTTCGATTTTATATCGCGTTAGCTTTTTAAAACAGTTTAATTGCGTTTTATTTTTTCGTAACAAATTGGATCACCCAACGTAAAAGAATAATGGCATTTTGTATCAATATAGCCCCTTGTTTTTCTGACGATCTGTTTTCAAACGCTTTCCCAATTTCTTATCCTCCCTCCTAACCTCATCTTCATCCTCTGAAATTTAATCTTCCCCCACCATATTTCCCCTTCCGTACACCCACTTCCTCCTACCATCCCTTTATCTGTCTTCCGCCTCACTCTTTCCCCGTTCCCTAGGAAGAAAAAATCTTTCTCTTTTCATTCTCCCATTTCGCATTTCATTACTCCTCTCCCCTCTCTTCCTTTCCTCTCCCCATTCCTGCTTTTAATCCTTCTTCTCGTCCCCTCCACAAAGGCGTCCGTGCTAAAGTGCCGCTAACCGCCGTCTTGACGACCGAGGCTTTGTGACGTCACAAGCCACTCGAAAAAATCTCTCTTTCTCTCCCTTGCTATCTCGACCAGCATGGTAACGAAGGGGTGATGGGTGGGGGGAGGAGTTGGGATAGGGGAGGGGCGGGTGAAGGGACGAGAGGGGATGAGGGGGAAATGCAAGGGTGTAGCGGAAGTAGACCGCGGCCGAGGGACGGGCAGGGCGGGGGAGTAATGGCGTAGAGATGGGCGGGAGAGAGAGAGAGAGAGTAATGGGGTATTGAATAGGAGAAAATTCATGGAGTCACTGCCGATTCGCGCACAATGACCGCTCTAAAGATATTGCTTAATTTCTCCCTCATGAGATTATCGCTTATTCTTGAGACAAAAGAAGGGAGATAAAATGAACGACGTAGTAAACGCTCCAATCTGTTGTTCCATCGTGTTGCGTGTCCTATTCGGTTTCTGTTAGCATTGTCCGTGAAACGTTTTTATCGGATCTGTTGGTCCTTGTTTTGGGAAAATAATTCATATCGTATACTCATCAGCCTGGTCAAAAGAAAAATCACCTTCGGAATTTGAGTTGTTTTATGTAAAGGAAATGCTTCACAAAGCAAGCAATCCCTGATATGTTTTGAGATGTTTTCAAATTCTAGCATTTAATACAAATCAGCTATTCATAATTGAAACCTACGTGAAATGGTGTCGCGACTTCTCGTCACAGATGACAATTGGTACCTGCGACGTTTCCTCTCACTTACAAAATGGTAACTGCAACATCTCGTCACATATTTAAATTCATACAAGCTACATTTCGTAACACAAAATCTTTGGTAACAGCGACATTTGGTCACACATTAAAATTGGTATCTGCGACGTTTCGTCGTGGAAAATAATAGGCAACTGCGACTTTACGTCACAAATTTAGTTTCGTCACACATACTCCACATTTATAGTTTGTAGTTAGACTTTTGTAGATGGAGTTTTACACAAAATAACTGATACTACTTACGAAAGAAGGCGAGATTAAGGTCATCGCAGGCGAATCCATGGTGTATTAGAAAATACTTAACAGAAGCGATAAAAATGGATGAAATCAATTTCCAATGAAATAACGTCTCATTATACTATCATTAATACTTGGCCATAAATCTATTCTAAATATCGGGATTTCGTGTTTCTGAATTATGGCATTATCATTTATCACATATATAATATCAGAAACATTGTTGAATAAATTGCAGTGTCGTTTAATACATGTTGTTGGTACCAAATTTAACGTGTGACGAAATGTCTAAGGCAATAAATGCCGCTGTGACGAAAAGTCGTAAGTACCAAAAATCGTATGTGACACAATGTCGCAGGTGCCATTTGTCCCTATGGCCAAATATCTGTTACTAATTGTCGTAGTGACGAATTTTATATGACGAAAAGTCACTAAACCAATGAAATGGAACCATCGGACTTTAAGCTTACTCTCACGTGAAAGGCATTCATATTATTGTCCAACATTTTTTTATTTCATTATTTTATTATAATCTTGGAATATTGCAATCATTGTAATACAATAGATTCTCATTTAAAGTACTTCGGATATTTGGGAAACCTAACAAATATATCGACGTGTTTGGAGTCCAAAAAATAATTGCTTAGAAATCTGTTTTTTGCCGTAAGTATTGTAGAAGGATTATGAAAAACAGTTGATAATTATTACTATAGTTTTGCAGTGTTTATTTTGTCTATTATATCACTGCAGCGCTCGTTTTTACATTTGATGTTTGCTAGAAGGATATATGTAAATATGGTATAGGATTCTTTTGCTTTCTAAGTACATCTACATCTTCATCTACAAGTTACCCTGCAATTCACCTAGTTGGTGGGTGGCATGGGGTGCAATGCACCAAATCCTACCTAAAGATTGTCTAACGCAATTCGAAATTTCCTATTGTGATCTCGTATTGTCCTCGGAAAGAACGAGCCTAGATAACGCTCCGTCCTACAATCGATCTCACGTATTTTATCGTCTCGATCATTTCTACTAATATACGTTGGTGCTTCAATTATTCCTACAACCTCCTCTTTTAGACATTCCGATCTATATTTCTCCAGAAGTCTCAACCTTGAATTCAATCTACGGTCCCCCAGTGATACCCAGTTCAAATCGCTCAGTAAAGAGGTGACGCTTTCCTTCTGTTCGTACTTTTGTTTTACAAATCTGGCTGCTCTGCGCTGTACTCTTTCTAGTTGAATTGTGTGTCCCTTCTCGTACGGATCCCATATGCTCGCTGCGTATTCCAATTGCGGTCTTACCAGTGATATCTTCATTTAAACTTTCAATTATGGTTAACTATTTCTTATCGCTGAATCAGAAAAGTATTTAATTCCTATTGTTGATAATGTCGAGTTTTTAATGCATTTCTTTTAAAAATTAGCGCCTTGCTTATTTTTAAAATAACCTATTCAAAACTACCAATTGGCCGAAAAAAAAAACTTTTTGCTATAACCCGTAAATTACTCATCTAAGAGAATAATTTATTTAACTGATGAGAAAAATACACATTCACTTTCTCATAAATACTTGATGGATTGCGTAGTTGCATAAAAACTGAGAAGAAAGTTTTCTATTTCATATCTTTATATAATGATCGCATCTGTTGTAACTTTATACATTTGCGGCCAATTACTCACATACGTGACAAAAATGACATCATCATCATAGGTAGTCTGTCTGTAGACAGGTCCGTAATTATTCGTGGTTAAACCTGGTTCTCCATATACTTCTATTTTCCGCTGTCCTCTTCATATCTTGATAACTCTGTTTCTATTTCAAATCGTCTATCAGCTGAAACCTTCTCCCACCTCTTTCCCTTTTTTCGTCTAGTTTTCCTTCGAATCCGTCTCTAAGCATACTCTCTCACCTCAGGTAATGTCTAACCTAGTTTGTCTTTCTATTTCAAAAATGTCATCTAAAATTGTAAATTGCATCACCCAACCAGGTAGGCTAATTTTCAATTAGAGTAGAGCCCCGATTATCCGAACTCCAATTATCTGGATATCCAATTATCCTGATGCATTAAAAGTAATATTTTAAAGTCGAAAATGAAGAAAGAAATTCAGAAGATTTAGGAGAAGGTCACAAGGAATTACTAGGGCCGAGAGAATGGGTGAGTTTCAGTTTCAATTCGCTTGTTCGAATCAGCCTTTTATTTGTCGTAACTTCCTGAAATATGCCAACAAAAATGCTTCACCGCACAGGTGATTGTTTTTGTGCAATTCACTACTGGTTTTAGACCCAGACGATCCAGTCTATTAAACTGCGTTAGTTCTTTGATGTTGTTATTATTTCTTACCGTAGTTGTGTTATTATTTTATTAAAAATTTGTTATGTTGGGGTGAGGAAATGTCTGCAAATCACAAAAGAGTAGTTCTTTCGCTGAATTACAAATTAAACATTGTGGATAAATTAATGAAAGGCGAGTCTGGCATAAAATTAACTGGACAATACGGTGTTGTGACTTCAACAATATCAAACGTAAATAATAGTGACTCAAGTCTCAACTAAGTTTCCGTTTTAGAAAAAGAGGATGGGATATTTGCTCGGAAAGCGACGAAAAAGTCAGAAAGTGAGAAACTGGACAGTGCTATTGACATGTGGTTTTTTTTCAGATGCATTTATCCGTCAACCAATTTCTGGCCCTATTATTTGTGAAAAGGGAATATTTTAAACGAAAACTTGGTGGTATCCAGAATTCAAAGCAAGCTCTGAATGGTTAAGGACGTTTAATTTAAGACACGGTATACGACAGCTAAAATTCATGGCGAATATCTTTCAGCTGACGTTGCAGATACTAATAATTTTACCAAAAATCTTGAAACATGAATTCAAAAATAAAATGACGATGCTGGCTGTATCTACAATGCATATAACCGGGTTTGAAGTGGAAAACTCTCCCATACAAATCACTTGCATCACGGAGAGAGGAAACCACACCCCAAGCTACAAAATATCCAAAGAGAGAGAGAGAGTAACAATTTAAGTTTGTGCTAATGTCAATGGTAATCACAAGTTGAATTTGTTACTCATCGGAAAAAATTTTGTCATTCAATAATGTGAAAACTCTACCTGTTCTTTAATACAGCTAGAAGAAAGCTTTGATGAACACCCAAGTGTTTTTGAGATGGTATGGCAAATCCATCATTCCTGAAATAAAAAAACTCCAAAAAAACATGAAAAAGTTGGGATGGTTTTCACTCTCCTAGACAATGCACTCTCATCTCTCAGCTGAGCTTCTAGAACATGATGGAGGTATATTTAAGGTCCTAATTCTTGCTCCAATTGTAACTTCTGTTATACAGCCAATAGATCAAGGTGTCGTGGAAACATTGAAACGTTTTAACTATAAAGAACTCCTCCAAAAGCTTTTATTGGCTGATGACGACGATGAAGAAGGCGTAATACAGTTCTAAAAAAATGTCGATTTGCGAGAATATTATTAAATTGTGTCCGATGCTTGGAATTCCGTAAAAAATTCTACTCTGTAGAAAGCATGTCAAATTATTTCAAATTCATTCTATATAGGATGCAAAAGACGAAGAATAAATGGTCAATGAAGCGGATGAGGTTGTCAATGACATTACATTAAAACTAAGAGAAATCCCAGGCTAATCGGAATGTGATGTACAAGATATCAGAGAGTGGATGAACTGTGACGCAGGCAACCATGGTTACCAACTCTTAACTGATAAGGAGATTGTCGAAACTGTTCAAGATGAAGAGGGAGAACCCCAAGAAGAAAATATAGAAGATGAGGATAAAGATTATGAAGTGCCATGACATGCAGGTGATTTCAAATGCCTAGATACGGCTTTGATATGGCTGAAGATGCAGGAAGTGTGTGATGCTCTTCAGTTATTTTGTGCTATGATTGCAAAAAGAAATTTTATAAGAGAATAGAAGGCTATGGAAACATTTGAAGACTTCTTTGGGACTCATTATGTTATAAACAAGATAATGATAATAGGATTCTTGGGAATGGACAATACGTTATGCATGCGGTGAAAATGTATAATTCATGTATGCAGACAGGAACTTTGTAGCATTGCGCGTGCTTCTGCTCCATTTGAGATTACAGTAGTGTACATTTATATTATTTCGATCAATATAATACATATTATTGTTGATGCAATATTTGTTATTCTATATTGTTTGACGAACGGACGGACAGACAGACTTGGGAAATTATATATTAGGATTCTAAAATGCATTGAGGTAATATTAAATTTGAATCACGACGCTCTATCAACGCTGTCAGCTTAATGAGGACGAAAAATCGACATTTAAAAACATTTTTTTCTGGGAGAAACGCGCTTAATTAATTAATTTTTGCTAGCTCTTGAACGGCCTCTAACGACCTTTTAACGGCAATAAAGACGAACCAGTAGAAACGTGTCCTCAGCAGGATTCAAATCCTTGCGAGCCAGACACGCTAACCACTCCTTTCCCAAGGCTGGCCATGATTCTTGCGTGCATTATTTCTACTTTTCATCCAAAAGATATGACCCATATTATTTTTTTAAGTCAAAAACTGCTAATATAACATGTCACTAAATGTTATTAAATTGTCTAATTGCTAAATTGAAATAATTTTTGGCTCCAATACTGTCTCTTCAAGATAGTGTTAGCCAACAAAAATTACTGTATAAAATTTGAAATTTCGCGGAACATGAGAAATATTCTGCGAGATTTCATACATTTTACTATTCCATTTATGGGCTCATCGTAGCTCAAATGCTGTAATCTTGGAGATAGCGTTGGTTTATTTAACCCTCGAGCGGGCGCGCTCTTGTTTGTTACATGACCGGGCGCGCGACTTACTTTGTTCACGGCGTAATTTTTACAAAATAACTCATGTTTTTCATGGTATTATTGTTTTATTTTTATTAAAACAATTTTTTATGTTTTACAACTACAAATTATAATGACAGTTCTTGATTAAACTATTTATATTCAAATTAAAAATATTTTTATATATTAACACACGAACCTAAGTAACAATTATAAAATTTCCATTATTAATCTGAATTACAGTCTTCAGCATTACATGATTGACAAATATATGTTGCTTTGATGTGTTTCTTGCAAGAAAATTGATTGCAAGAACCACATTTAAAGGTTGTGTCCACATTTTTTTCTTATACCGCATAGTACACATCGTCCACGCTTTTATCTTTCCTGGTGCTGGCATATAAATTTCCTTTCCGCTGGTTCTCGATATTTTGGAAGGAGTATCTTTCCATCTGACGGTAGAGAATTTATTTTCGCTCTTTCAGTGAGATAGGGCTTTATCAATGCCAAAGTTAATTCCTTCAAAAAATTTCTTCTTCATTGCCTCGAATTGTCAGCGTTAGAAAAATAAATTATTTGCGCGTTTATCCCCGCTATATTCATTAGCGAGAAGAATATTGCCAGGCCACCGTCGAGTAATACGAGCTACAGTGTTTGTACTACACATTCCATCTACTCCACTCTTAGTCATGTTATAGACCAATATAATTGAGGGTTTAGGGGCTTCGTTATCAATTTCTGTTTCATGATGCATTGTTGATAGTACTATATTCTTATTCATTTTGGCACTTTGGACACCGAATAATCGAACGCCATATAGTCGGTGATCTAATGTATGTCGCTCTGCGAGCATTTCTAAGTAAAGCAAAAATTGAAACTGTAACTTGGCAGATTTACATATAATCAAAAAATAACATACATGACAAGGCGTGCGGCGCACTCAATGGCAAAGATTACTCTTTCAATCACTCCGTCAGAGAGATGACGATAGAGCAACACGTAGTAAAACGACACCTACATACATACTAAGAATAAAGGCAAGATTAGCCTATTTCATCATAGAGATTTCTATTCCACCATAATCAATTAACAAAATATTTGATTCCTCGAGCATTTCAAAATGCAATGAAAATTGAAACTGTAACTTGACAGATATAATTATAAACATAAAGAATATAACTTACATGACAAACCATGCTACGTACTCAGCATAAACACAAATCTCTCTTTCAATCGCTCGTATTTTTAATCCGCCGCGTCTGCTCGAAGGACTGAGATAATGCAAATAATGAGTCACACGACCAGGCGCGCGGCGTATTCAGTCCGCCTCGGATAACCAATATTATTATCACTCCGATTATTAAGCTACTACAGATCTTTGAGGTACGAAAACATTCTCATTTAGAAGTCAAAATGACATTGAAGGAATACACAAAGTGTCTTATATGACAAACACAAAGCAGGGTTACCACATTGAAATTCGTAAAATTGGCGTACTTTATTCACCAGCGCGCCCGTTCGAGGGTTAAGAGTATGGATTTCGGTGTACGTTTTTTTAAGCGTTTGCAGAATGCAAGCAGCGACAACTCGTGCTGTAAAAAACTGATAAATTGAATGTCAATTGAATTAAAAAATGCCATAGAGGGAAGACACGTTTCATTCTGCCTCAAATACTTAATATGACCTTGGAAAGATGCCATACTCTTAAATATCTTAATTTTTATATCCAAATTTTTGGAGTCCATGCACATTGGAAAATTAAAAAATATTTGAAATTTGAAAAAAGAAACGGCAGAATTCTGAGTAGAGGCCAAGGTTTAACCGTAATCGGTCAAATTAGTCGGTGAACTAATTTGCACGTGATAAAGCGTTGTTTCACTTTGAGTCACTGGATCAGGTTACAATCTGAAACGTATTTTCAAAATGCCGCCATTTTCATTCTACCAAATACAGAGAAACACTGGTGTCATCTCGATTGAAATTTACTTTTAGTTTTTTCTCTTTAAGTTTGTCTCTATTACTAAAATATATAAATTGCAGTTATCAGCATTTCAAATAAAGAACATTGCGTTATATTATGTTAAGGGAGTTTTTATAAAAATGCTCATTACAGTGGAATCCCGATAAGATTCCCACAAATGAGATGTCTCCAGATTTTCAATTAATTTTTTCTGGTCTTTGTCAATCCTCCATATAAATAATTCATTATTTTTCTCGATTTAATTTTTCTCCATATTTAATGACTATGATTATGGCCCATACACAAAATCGAATCTCGATCAGGCGTTCGCAGGTAATGGTTTCGTGGCATTTGTCATGATATTTTATACAGGAATGTTTCTGATGAAATTGGGATTGTGGGGGAACAATCTGTTGACTTCTTGAGGAAATCCGTAATTTTTCTAGTAAAAGGGTAAGAACCCAATATCATATTTTCTGTGAATGGCATTGCAAGATTTTATTCTTTGCTACCAGATGAAATCTTGCAAACGAGAATAAATACATCCCAAAGAGGAAAGAAATTGAAGAACCCCTAACTGTGCCATTATATTGCGCATCACATTTTTGCTATGACCTGATTCTAAATCCAACATTTTAGGAATTTTGCCCTCTTTCCAGATATGACCACATAAGAATGTACATTTTATAAATTCGTTAGGAATCAATGATTAATTAAATGCAAGAATTTGTGATTTAATATAAAATTAACGATTATTGCCGATTTGCACTACAAGAAGAATAAATTAACTTAAGTTATGAAATATGCATATTTTTAAATGAGGCTTTATATTTGTTAAATAATATGGTTGTCCTTTTTACTTTCTCCCTATACGTTGTATAGGGAGAAAGTAAAAAGGACATTGCATTCATAAAAAATCGACTTCGAGATTTCAACGGAAAAACACGTTTTGAGGTCTCCTGAACACCTTTTGACCATTTTCTCGATGATGTCTGTGTCTATGTGTGTGTGTTAGTGTGTTTGTGTGTGTCTGTGTGTGTGTGTCTCTCTCTCTCTCTCTGTGTACGTGATAACTTTTTGTGGGTGCTCTTACTCAAAAACTATTAATCAGGTCAACGCAAAATTTTATATATAATATTTTTATAAAAGTCAGAAAAACAGATTAGTTTTAGGTAAAAATCGATCAACCGGAAGTGGGTGTTGTCTCTTGCCGCTTATCCGTTATTTTGAAATATTTGATTAATAATTTGATAAATGTAAAAATGTATTTGAATAAAAGTTGTAGGAAGTTTAATTTTCTACAACCTTTGATTGAAACATCTTCCCATATAATGCATTGTTTAAGAGATATCTTATATTTTTAGCTGCCACCACCACGCCACCTACCGACGACTATTGTTAACAATTGACGCTTAGTTACGTCTTAGTAACGCTCTTTTTTCTTTTCTTAATTGTTGAGCTTTGTGGCTATATCCAATATCAGAAAGCTATGGTTTGAGTTTATTTCTGTTCTTTGTAAAGACTAAAATTTTCTCGCAGTTTCTTAAAATATTTATTTTTATGTAACCTATTTGGAATATTTAGAAATATTACAGATATGGAAAAAGTCATGTGGTGGCCACATCAGATTTTTTGCTTCAATTTTGGTTCACCTCATTTAAGATTTTCCTCCGGAAACATATTCCGGTGAGTAACGTTAAATCGCGATTCCAATTTACTTTAAATATAAATTGATTTTAACTATTGATGATGCAATGAACTTGAGGACTGCAAGTAGAAACAATGTATAACAACCATGAAATAATTACGAGGAGACAAAATATTAGTATATCTTCGTTCGATGTTCGCAGAAATATCATTAAATACATTGAGCTGATATGATTTTCGCATCCATATGCCACATCGGTTAAAATCCAGTAATGCATTGAAACACTAAGGTTCTGAAATTTTTACATAAAAATGCATCACAACGCCTGTAAATTTCTATTTTTAAGTTTTGTCGGTATGTAATTAATTGTGCATATTCTCAGAATTAAAGGCTAGAGTAAGACAAATATAGTATGCATTTTCAATTTAATCTTCTTTTACTTGATGCAAAGCCATTGCAATTTTACTTTCGACAAGAAAAAACATATCAACTGCTTCCGGCGTAATTTTATGAAATAATTCCGTAATATGAAATTATAAAATGTTGTCATTTCATACTATTGGAGAAAACATAGTTCAAGTAGGAAAATTCTAACTATATAATTTTATGCAATGTCACAGCGCATCCTCATAAACGATAATCCATTGCAACATATATGAGTAATTGTGGTCGCATTATGGTTACCGAGTTTCAGAAGTGGGTGGACAGTAAGATCGAGATTGATGTTACATGCTTTAAGCTTGAGTCGATAATATCGGGAAATGGTCAAGGCACTTCTACATATAACTCAACTAGATGCTAAATAATTGAGATATTTGAAAATATTCTTTGTTGTAAAATCCTTACGGAAGAGATATCTTATATACGCAGTTTCACGAATGAGAGTACTTGTAAGTATTTAGAATTGAAGTTGACCTTGCGTTTTGGTATGAAGAGATCTTCTCTTATGATTCGCACTCAGGGTTTTTATTGCAGTAAAATTTGTTCTTTTACTTAGAATAGAAAATGTGAAGATGGCAAACTATTCTGTCTGTATTACGTTAATTTTGCCATCCAAAATGCAACATAGCTCTAAGGAATTTGGTGCTGAATTTTCAGAAATCAATGTGTGTCGTCGCTTTGTTGAAATTTTAACATTATATCAGCGCTCGGTGACGAAAATAACATTCTTTAAAAAAGTTACATCTTAAACGCTGGTCATTGTGGTTATTCGATCGAGAATATCAGTTTGCTGGCATTGTGTTTTAAATTATAATTTTTCTTTAATTAAATTTTGTAGTTTAATGACGGCATTGCCATCCTTAAAAACGCATTAATTGATTCCAGAGTAACTTTTATTTAATGTTTTTTTTCATTCTTATAGCACTAAATCGATATTTTCCTCTAAGATTTTTACCACGCATATGATATTGTTTTTACAATCAAACGTTCCTTGATCACTTGAAGGTCGAGGATAACATGAAGAGATTTTTTTGGTTTGATACAGAACATATAGCGAACTTACAGCAACATAGGTACACGCTACAAAAGCTGATTCAGATCAAGGAACAACATGAACTGTTTACTTTGTACGAGTTACATGGCTTCGTTTGAAGCGACTGGTTGGGTTTGTTAGATAAAGTATTGAGGCTGGAGGGAGGGGGGCAACGGGGAGTGGTTGGAAAGTGCATTAAAATGCTCGTTATAGATTTTATCTTAATATATAAAACAGAGTAGATGTATATTTGTATATCCAAAATGTTTTACCCACTTTCAGAAGACCCAGAGAGCTGAAATTTTGCACACTGGTAGCTTTTAGCTCGAAATTGACAGGAAAAATCCTAAACCTCGAGATTTTAGATGTTAAGGATCCGAGATCGGGGTTTCAAATTTTCCGGAAAATACACGCTGTAGAGGAAGAGCAGCCAACACCAAGATAAAGTTACAAATGGATTCATGCCTAAATATATCCTATGAATACTTTTAAAGTGATTCAAATGATTTTTCAGGAATATTAGAACATTGATATCTTTTACCATTAACATTAAAAGATTTATCACAACGTAAATCGATATATCTATTTATATTTGTTCAGTAACCAAGATGTTGTTTATTTTTTACGTTTTGGCTAATAGTATTGATATAATCCACATAATTTTATTGCTGCTTTAATGGCTTCGGTGCATCTATCCATGTGAATATTAAGTAAGAAGTTAATGCTTACTTATATTAATGGTAAATCTTTACATTACTATATATAAAATAGTAATTGTTAATGTAAACATCACTTGCGTAATTAAGGAATGGGGAACGTATGGTAAAGTTTGGATCTTTTTTTGTGGGGGCTCCGCCCCCAAACTACTGAACCAGCAATTCAAAACTCGGGGTATCCAACAACAAAAGTATGTAAATTTAAAAATTTATTGTAATATTTTTATTGTAATATGACATCAAAAGTGATATATCCATAAAAATAATAAACAATAAAAATCGTTTACAAATTAAAAGACAATTTTTCGGAGCGAAGCCGGGCGTTTCTGCTAGTCTCGCTATATTTGCGCTTAGCACTGCATTTAATTGCATAAAATATGCAATCAACACAAGTTTCCAATTCATATGAAATGCCGCGTGTTACGTGTTACCTCACAACGAAATTTTCACGATGAAAGTCAAGATTCCATTGGTATAATAAAGATATCCCAAACTTAAGAACATGACGAGAGTTATCACATTACTTTTATTGAGGGTCACACCACAAAAACAATCCTGTTATCCATTTCTTATCTCTTATCGCTCCCCTGAAAATGTCCTTTTATACTGGTCCCATTTCTTGAAGGCGTTATATCTAACGTACATGTCCACGCTTGGAAATATTTAAGCTCATAAATTCCGTTTCACGCCTACTTTTCATGTTTAATATCTTTCTCCGTGGTATTATACAATAAATTTTAATGGTACACATTTATCTAATGCATACGTAATAAATAAAGTCGTACCTAATGGGCGTTTTAAACTTATGTTTATGTTTAAACAGCATTACCACCGCCTAAGTAAAACATGTAAAGTGCCTCGCTTCTAGATGTATATTTAATTAATGATCATGTTATTCAAATTTTGTGGAGATTATTTTGTATGTAGCAGTAAGCTTTCTTTTTTGCAGAATTAATGTTATAAGAGGATTCTTACGAGAGTGCTTCAGCAGTAGTTATTATTAATATTGTTGTGGAAATGGTTCATATTAAGCTGAGGTCATTAATAAAATTTAAAAAAAAACAAGCAAAAGCAGTTAGATTGCTAGCAAACGTTCGTAATAACTCTGTCAGATATTTTTCTGCTAATCAATAGTCGTGTTGATCTATTTAAGTTCATTTGATATTTTTAAAAGTAAAATTCCTGGACAACTGTACTGACTTCTGGTATACTTTATATCTTCCAGTGTTTGATGACTAATCTGCGTTGTTTTTAAATTACGATGCGAGAATGCAGTCAATATTTTAAAGTGTTTTAATTATGTTTTAATTTCGCGATTCACCATACATATAAAATATTTATATAATTTAAATTGAGTAATTCATTTTAGTCTTTGCGATTGATCAAAGAATTTAGTTTTTGTAAACATTCGAATGTTCCAAACATCGATTACTTGAAATACGTTTAATAAGAGATATATTTATCCACCGTCTGGATTGTTGACCAAACTTCTGCTTTACAGATAATACCTCCTGGATTTATTAGTCTCGCTTACTCTAATCAACTTCGCTCACTAAACTTTTCAATTTCTTCCAATTGCGTTTAATCCTTATTTTGTAATGCTAAATGGTAGATAGATGCCAGAACATGGTATCCATGGCCATATGACATCCACTTCCAACGAATATCACTTAAAATAATTTCTTTAGCTGTCATTTCTCTATTCATACTCAATAAGTTCACAAAAACTTATCATCGGATTACCCTCCCAATTCCGTCCGTTCATTCCCTCTCCCACTCCTCGCAATCCTTACTCACACTGCGCTCGCTCGCGCTGCTATCTTTTGTTTTAGACAGAGACGCAGTTCTGCGGCCGGTGAGATTATCCAACCTGTGGCTTTCATTATGGGATGCTAGTGGCGTAAAAAAGAAGCGAGTGGGGGGAGGGGGGAATGTGTCTCTTTCTGTTAGAGGAGGGACGGCTAGGGGGTATGTCGGATGATATTTTGTAGAGAGGGGATGGAAGGGGGGAGAGAGTTGGGGAGGTAAAGGAGTAGGGATAGGCTGAAGGAAGCTCTTGTGAAGGGTCTGTAAATAGGAAAACGAGGAGGCGGAGGGTAAATGGCCATGTCGCATCTTTAGCGGTTATCCCTGCGTCCCTTTCCAACCTAGGACCTGAAGAGGAACGGTAAGTTCGAAATGTATGCATAAAATTGTGCTAAAAATGAGAATTTTTTTCCCTTTTTGTGAATTCGCTACGACAGAATTGTACTTTTTAGATAGGATGTTACACGCACTTCTGATAAATATTTACAGAAGCCGATAAAATGGTATCACTTACATAGCGAAGTTAAACTTTCGACTTCCGATAGAATTTTATGATATAAACCCTGATCTTTTATTCATAATTTAAAACAAAATTATATTGATATTAAAACGCGAATTTGCATTAATAATGATATTACTCGACCGTGGAAATTTACTTATCTTGAAGTAATGCGCGTTGGGACGATTGCATTGTGAATAATTCCAAAAATATTTCATTACTTACTCGTCTTAAAAAAACTTTTCTATGAGAAAGAAGAAAAGAAAATGATAATCGTATTATCTATAAATGTATTAAAAATTAAACATATGAAGTGCACTTCCCAACGCTTTATTAATCAGAAAAACAATTTATTTACGCCTGTAAATGTTGCCTTTTCATAGATATTATTTCATAAGCTTTTGCGTTTAATTAAACGAACATTTATACTTTTTCTAAAAAAACGTTTCCACTTTCTTAAACTCGACAGATTTTTGTTGGCCGAATAAGCAAATGACGAACCAATTTACATAATATAACCTTGTTTGCTGTTTTGAGGGTTCACAGACATTTCGTCCAACGATATTACGTCCATCGACATTTGTTTCAGAGGCATTTCGTCTACAGACATTTCGTCCAATGAATATTTCGTCCAATGGTATTTTTGTCCATTGACATTTTTGTCCAGTTGTGTTTTCGACACAATATTTTAAAGTGAGGCTGAAAATGTCTTATAAATTAAATATAGGCAAGAATAACAACTTAAAGACAATGATAGGGTAATGAGGAGAACAGGTAGGGGGCTACAAGTTATCTTCATTAAATATGGGAAGTATAGGTGTCTCTCGAATCAGAACTTAATAGGAATTATAAGAGTGCAAAAATAACAACCTAACAACCATGGGAGAGTTTGAGGAAGAACTGGGGAGCTACAAGTTATCTTCATCAAATTGTTTGGGCAATATTCATAATCTTTCTGTTTTAATTTTTTCATATTTTTAATATACAATATATTCCGAGTTGATAGACTCCATATGGCCTATAATTGTGACATATTATTTGTATCCTCCCTTACTCACTCAATGATTTTTGGTTTTTTGGCATATTTAAACACCGTATATCTCAGCATATAAGACGCACTTTTTTCCAGAAAAATTACCCATATACGCCGAAGGTAAGATTATTCTTGTTCACAATGCTGACTGACTCTCACAAGCACACTCATCCCCAAAATGCAATAATTGGCTGTTATTCGTAGCAATAACAAAATAAGCATTATTAATAATTAATAGAACATTTTTTAAATATATACCGTAATACATTATGCACCGTGAATTCCGAGGACGCATTTTCATTTTCACGCTTTAATACATGTCCGCTCACAGTTATTATAATTTCAGCGTGTTTGTGATATTTTAGTTCCTAATGAGCCCGTTGAATAGCGCGATTAATGCAAAGTAAGATATGACATAAACAATTTATATGTATCTAGAATAAATAGCGTTACGTGTATTTAAACCGCAATGGTTACAAAAGTGAAAAGATATTCCTACGCTATTAGTAATAAGTAGGCTTGGTAGAATTAGATTTAAATCGAAAAACGTCGATTTTAATGAATTTTCAAAACCGACGAAAATGAATAGTAGTCGATAAGCGTCGATTTTCCAACAAGACGCAAATGTACGCGTCCAAAACCTATTCTGAATTATAATATTTAAGTCGTTTCTGTGTACTATTTTCGCAGTATTAATTTCTAACTACGATTTCGTTCCTGTTCTGGGCTTACATTAATAGTGAGACTGAAAGAAGGGTATTTTCTTACACTCAAATATTGAAAATCTCACCCTTCTACTCTGGACAATCAGATAACCGAAAGGTCTAAGGGTACTTTTGAGAACACGTATTTCTTAGCCCTTTTGAGTTTTTTGAGATTATATTTGCCGACCTAATGGTGGGATATTCCAGGAGCCTTTCTATACAGATAAGGTCATGGATATGCCCTGCTGAGAATGCCTCGACCCCTGTTAATACGGCCTTAAAGGCCATAAACGAGGTTCGGAAGAAAAGAATTTCGGTGGTCGTTTGAAGACAACCCTCGCTAATCGTTTTGCTACCCCTTCCACTCATCAACGCTGTGGAGTTTATTCCGGAAACAAATGTTTCTCGAACCTTTTACCAGTTATAGAAATGGTGGGATGGTCGGCGTTAGAAGTGTGGAGAAATGTCAGGCTGCAGGGAGCGAATAAAATACAAAAGAAAAGAATTGTTTCTAACGTACTTAATGGATTATAATGTTGGGTAATGAGTTCATTTAACAACATTTAGAAATTTTTCTCGATTTCATTGGTAACATTCTTTCTCATTCATACTGTATAGAGCATAGAGAAATTATTATTAACTTGTATTTCGCCGATGCTGCATTTCCTGCCATAATATTCTTGATTGACATATATTTGACCTTCCTTCCGCTTCCTTTAGCAAATATCTCATTGTATGTATCCTGCCCACCGGTAAATCGTCGATTTTTACGAAACAAATTCTTAGTATAATTTATAATTTCGTCTGCAAGAAAACCTACCATATTTGCAACCTATATTTCCTTTGGGTGTATCATTTCTAGTTTCATCTTAGGCATTTCTTTGCTCATGAATAACAGGCGGCAGTTATTTAAAAACTTCGATTTCCTTTCACATCACCGACTTCAAGATTCAAATCTTTGAGACTGTTTCTTCCTGCTCATAAATATTCTACTTTTAAACATTTCTGTTCTGGCTCTTGTGTTTCTATTATGCATTTTCTTTTTCTAAAGCCGCAGTCACCTGGTCGCCAGCAGATGATAGCTCCTGCATGCAAATGAATATTCCGTTTTCCTTTAATTGACTGGCGAGCTGCGTTTTTAACCTTTTCTTTAAATTTTGATTTCTGTGAGCATTAAGATTTTTTTAGTTTCAATATTTGTTATATTCTGTGAAAATAATGCGAAGTAATTCCAACGCGTTTATAAGATTGCTAGCTAATGATAGGCGACTTATGTAGTCAGAACAATTGATTTCAACAGATGTGCCTTTCGTTATAATGCAGCACACGGAGGTTATTCACCGATCGGTGATTCTAAAAATATTGAGTCCCCTCTCTCTGTATGTGTTCCCCCTTCTAACAACTTTTGCATTAATGGACTGATTTTCATGAAACTTGGTGTGACGGTCGCGCTGCCAGGGCAAACCTCCGGGCTATATGGTTTTTGGCGAAGATTGAAGTTTCGGGTTAGATACTAGGAAGGGTTTACGCTATTTGTTTTACATAGGAAGTCTCAAATCCATCGCGCAGAGCTCTTTTCTTTAATACATTAAATATCTTAAATTGTGATAACGAAGCGAGGTTTGTATTGTTCAAAGGGAAAAAGAATGCAAATTCTAATTAAGTTTCTGAAAATCTCAAATTATGGAAATAGTCGAATCTCGAGTCGAATCGTCATAAAGTATTTGAATCTCGAATTGGGCAGTTTTTGAAATTTAAATCTTTCTAGGCTGAAGTATTTTATTCCTAATCACGATATAGTTAGCTATTCAGTGATTTTTTTTGTTCTGTGTCAAGATTCTTAAAAAAACTACCAAAAACAGTTGCTTAGAAACACAACACAACACAATCCTCAGGGTGGCGGGACGTTTTCGTCACGTTGTATCAGAAAAACTGTACTAGGCTTTGTGATCTAATATATATATATATATATATATATATATATATATATATATATATATATATATATATATATATATAGCATAATAAATAGCATATAGGTTGATATGATAAAAAATTACAAGAAAAGGAGCAGTTTATTTAAAATAAAACATTCAAAGTTAGGACTCTTTAAAATTTAAATTTTTTCACAGATTGCTTCGCTATTTATGCATCCAGTATTAGAAACTTGATCTATTATAATTACAACTTCGTCATTTCCTTCTGGCCAGAATGCATATTCTAAATTTAAAGTAAATTCTTCGAAAAAATTCTGTTTAGTATTTGCCTGGTTTTCCATAAATAAGTCGAATTTCAATCTTGGATAAAGAAATGTTGCAGCCATAAGGTGATCTTGGAAAATATCAAATCTGCTATTCATTACGGAACGATTTTACGCCAGACACCGATGTTACTGTTAGTCCGTCTATTAAACCGAAATGCAGGGAATAATGTGACTAATGGTAACGGATTTTTCGGAGCTAAATATGGTTATCGCCTCCATTGCTACGTTGAAACTCGGAAGAGATGATTCCTTTCATATTTCCGTTATGCAACAAATACTATCGAAACGGTAAATTTCATAAAACCGATGAAATCGTCGATTCGAAATTCGTGAATCCACTCGTACTTCAACTATTAGAACTAATTTCGCAGCGAGTTTGCTTCAGCCCCCCCCCCCCAACAACCCCTCACTCGGACAAAAATATTCCATGGTCCTACTTACGCTATCATCACGATGCAGAATGACTGTTGAATAACAATGGCGATTAAAATAGAACGTTCAAACGATCACCCAAGACGCCGAATAATCTTTTTAACTCCGGTCGATACGCAAGAATACGACGAATTTTATCTAACCATAATAAAAGGCTACTTCTGTCCTTTTGTCTCTTTGTCACTTGGTCCCTTTGTTCCTTTGTGCCTCACTCGGTCATGCTATAAAAATGCAAATAACTCGATAATGGAACGAGATTCATTTTTAATGTTTTAAGGACACACATTGTGAGATAAAATCTAGAAAAAGTCCTAGGTTCGACTCCAAGGTAGGAAATTCCATTTCCCATATGATAACACGTAAAAATCGGCTTTTTGATTTGCAGGCTTTTATTCTTTTTGATAACTAAATTAGAAAGATTTCACCTATGATCTTCGGATCTTGCCCATTTTAAAGAAATTCTTATTCCGCTCATCTATTCTCGGCTACAGTTCGAAATTTCTCATGTTAAAATTTTAATTCACATATTTTGGGGAAATTTTGCTTTTTTAACTGGATGTTGCCATGCCAACTCATTACATTGTTAAACCTCGAAATCCTATTGTTATTTCAATCCTTATGCGTGAAAGCGTGCTTTGAATACTCTTACATATAGTACGAGAGAGAGAAGTGGGGAGAAATTCTTTTCATAGCAACCAATGAAAACAAGAGTTTTTGTGTTACTTACGAGGAGTACATTTGAATATAAAATATAAATCATTCACATATTAAATTAATTAGGTATTTAAAATCATCGTAGAAGTTCGGAGCTTGAAACAACGAGTGCCTAAAGGAACGAAAGTTTTTTTTCTTGCCATACAAAGAAAGTCTAGGCATATTTATGTTCATGTTTTATTTCACAAAAACCTTTCCCGTTGAATTTCAACAGGCATCTCCCTAGTACATAAATAAACAATGATGGCTGAATTGGCGTCAAGACAGTAATACATATTCACCGACTGACTACGTAGATAGAAAGTTAAAATTGTGTCAGCCGCGAAAGCGACGCCGCTCAAATTTTTGGAATACTTTTGGAAATGTGTTTACATATTTGATGAACTTCTTCATGAATAGCTGTACATCCATGGCTGCGTTTATATAAAGCTGCAGAAGGTAACCTTCACTGCCTTTCCATTGAATAGGTAGACATTGTGTTATGTGGTGTCTTCATTAGCAAGGAGAACTCCTGGCATATCTATTCCATACATTTCTAAGAGATTCTTAATAATTTCTTCGTTGACGGACGCTGTCTGGTCGGCATTCTGATCTTCTAGGTGTACGACCGACAAGCATCGCGATTGCGAATATCCAATCTGATACAGATACTTAATATAATGTGATAATCAAATAATTGCGTCCATTGCTACCTTCCAATATTCGAAGGTGATGGGGGCCGTGAACTAGGTATTTCTAATTTTAAATGCTTAATGAGTTTCTAGTGAAAATATTTTTGAGGGCTTCAAGGTGGCGTGAAATTGTTGTTAGATGTGAGGGACAGTGAATTCCATGCGTCAACTACGAACACAAACTCTTGAACCCAGTGGCTTCAACATATTCCAAAGGTCTTCTATCACCTACAATAAAGTATCACACTACTTTTTCACATTGTTCCTTTGTTTTCGAATCATTTTATTTTCTCATAAAATGTCTCATGGTAGTTTGATTTTTTAAAAGTGCGAATCGATGATTCTTCTTCAGGTCGCTTCAATTCATTCTTTTTCGCGTATTTCTTTTGATTCGCTGTGCCCCCATGGATGCTTTCTTTTTAAATGTTCCCGTAAATGGGAAGTTGTTCTACTTGCTTGCGAAGACAATATTTGATAACAAAATTTGCATTAAATATCTTGTCACTTACTTCAAAATGTAATCGAACTTTTGACTTATTGGAGGGTCTGAATTCCGAAATTGATATTAATAAACAAGATTGGAAAGGTGTATTTAACCCACACCGAAGTAAACAGTTTCCAAATGCGTTCTTTGAGATTTCACAATGTTCTCAATAGTTTTCTTTCGGATGAGAATTTAATGAGAAGCAACCGAGGTACCTTGTGAAATAGATGTAGGTCTTCATGTAAAGTAGTCGTAACTATTGTCCGATTTTAACCAAAATTGGAGTCGGTATATTAATTTTAACAAAACTCTCCAATACCAAATTTCATTAAAATACATTAAGTGGTTCCCGAGTTGAAATAGAGGAACATTGTCAACTATTTGTAGGTCCTGTAAAGTGGTCGTAATTTTTGTTCGATTTTAACCAAAATTGGGATCAGTCGGCCAATTTCAGCTGAACTCCTCAATGCCAAATTTCATCCCAGTATGTCTAGTGGTTCCCGAGTTGAAATAAAGGAACTTTGTGAACTACATATAGTTCTTAATGTATAGTGGTCGTCATTATTGTCCGATTTTGACCAAAATTGGAATCATTCGAATAATTTTAGCAAGATTTCCCAATACCAAATTTCATCATAATACGTATAGCGGATTAGGAGTTTTACCATGTCGACGGACGGACGGACGGACGGAAACGACCTCTATATGCGATCACTTCGTGCACTTTGTGCAAAGGACGCATAAAAATAATGATTGAGTTACCGTATTGTTCCGAATATAACGCGATGTTTTTTTCTGATCAATGTAATTTTTAAAATAGCAACCGCGTTATATTCGAGCACTAGTGATTTTAATAGTTCGTAAAATCGTGTTTCGAAAAATCACCGTACATTACGCGCGAGGGTTTTCGAGATACAAGATACTTGTTACATTGTAGACAAATTAGGCGTACTTTTACATTGTACTTGAAAAGCATTCGAGGCGAGAATAAACCGAGTTCAATCGACGGCTGAATCACTCGATAGTCATTGAATTGATGCTATAAGTGCGTCGGCGTATTCTTTGTAATTGCCATAGCGAGTTTATAGCCATCCGTTATTTTAACAATGGGTTACAAAAAAGGGTGTTGATCATGTTGAGAATAAAGGTTCCTCCAAATCTCAGGTTAACAGAGGAATACGACTAAGTAATCACATGAATTTTAAAATAGTCGTAGCTAAATTGACGTTAAACACCACCGGAAATGAAAAATCAAGAATAATTGTTTTGCTTGCAGTCACGGCCGACGGGCGAAAACTGACTACCTACGTAATTTTAAATCGTAAAAGGATGTCTAAGGAAAAGTTACCGTCAGGTGTAATCTTTCGCGCGGGAGAAGGGGTGGATGAACGAGGAACTTGTGTTAAAAATGGCTGAAGGTTGTTTGGGGTCGCGTTTTAATCAAGGTTTAGTTTTTTCTTGAAATTTTTTCCAATAATCTTAAGATTGCGTTATATTCGAGGTCGCTTTATATTCGAGACAATTCGGTATTTGAAAAAATTAAGATGTAAAATTTATGTAAGAAATCACGAAAAAATATTATATAGATTTTTAAATATTTAATAAAGGTGAAATACTCCTTTAGCCAAACAATTAGAGGGTTACAACACCCAATGCATTTCGCCCACAAGGTGGGCATCGTCAGGGGTTAAACCTGTTTCAACAGTGACTGGGAGCCAACAAATATTTATTTTGATAAGAAAATAACACCTAATTATCATAATTTAACAGGATTGATTCGTAAACTGAGCATAAACTGGCAACACTGTAACTGAAGTCTTAGCAAGCCGAGCGAGATAAAATTTCGATATCAAAGAATTTCGACAGAGAGTCGTAGGTCTGTATTAAGTGGAAGTTTATAGCTGCAAACACTAAAACTTAAAACCTACAACTAATGGTACTTCACTCAATAAATATTGATAATTTAATATTGGTATTATCTTGGCTTTATTAAAAAAATATGATTGAAGAACACCACTATAAATACACTGCACATTAAAACAAAAGGCCTAAATGGACACTGGACCAGATATCGACCGCTCTGTTTATTTGTACCTTTGGGGGGAGGAGAGGATGATCCAAATGTCAAAATTTCACACACCCGTACCTTATATTTAGAGTATTACAATATGAGGGTTAAAATTGTACCAATAATTTAATAAGAATATATCAAACATTAATTGGTCAATATATCGTCTGCGGACTCTAAAATTACGAGTCGTTTTTGCGACATGGAATTGAATCGAATCTTTATATCCGATTCGAATCGAATATCGAAGCATTGCAGAGCCATTATTCAAATTCTTATCACAAAATTTTTATAATTGATCGCATTTTCTTGGGTTTCTACTAAAACAGCGTTTTTGCGATTTAAATCGCATTTTATCCGATTGTTACCATGGAGACGATTATTACTAAATTCGGTTTGAGCATAGACGAGTGAGAAAATTTTCTTTTTTACTCGGCTACCCTTCAGAAATGGACAGTTGGTCCATACACATTAGCGTATAAACAGTAACATTTATTAAATTCGTTTATTTAAAAAATGCTTCCAAAATATGTCAAAAATAGATTTTGACATTGCTTTTAGTGTTTTAAACCTGATAATGCTATATTAATTTTTTCAATTTTCTCCATTTTTGATAAACTATGTATTACAAATGGTATTTATGGTTAGAGAATTCCTTGGAAATACTAACACATACTGAAACATTTCCTCTCAATATTAGTAATCAATTCGGGACGTCAACTTTGGGAAACCAGTCTGCATTAGTTCTGATTTGGACTTCTTGTTTTCCAATGTTTCTGTCATTGATAAACTATGGACTAAAAGTGGTATTTATGTTATGAGAATTCCTTGGAATGTCTAACACATACTGAAAAAATTTCCTGTCAATATAAGTCATCAATTCGGGACGTGAACTTTGGGACACCAACCTTCATTAGTCAAGGTTTGAACTTCTTGTTTAATATCTGATGTGTAGCATACTTTCCAGAATGGAAATAGGTTTACAGTTTCTTCGTTGTGTCTGTCTGTCCGTTTCCCCTATTAACTTTTGAACCAATAGACTGTTTTTCATGAAACTAGGTGGAAATCTCTTGCTACTCGGGCCGAGCTCCCGAGGATGGTTTTTGTTACGAAGATTGAAGTCCCCGGTTTGATTCCAGAAACTTTCCTTCACATTCGATTTACATGAGAAATCTGAAATCCATCGTGCGGGGCAATTTTCTGTTTCCCATTAAAATATTTTAGAATTGTAATATCGGAGCGGGATTTTTATTAATCTCTGAGAAAAGAAATATATATGCTAGTTTTTATCATAGAATTTTGCTTCTCGATCGTATTTCTTCTAATTTTTCGTAACTATTGGCCTTTTAGCAGTTTTTATGATTCATTACGAGAATGTTGCCATTGCAACGACTGTTGTTGGACTTGGTCTAGTGTAGTACAACGGTTTTAAACCGGTGTATCGCGACACGGTGGTGTGTCACAAACAACCGTTAAGTGCGTCTCCAAAGATTTTAATAACAGCTTACCATTGTCAAGTATAGTTTTCGTCTTCTTTTTGCGTCATTTTTAACTACAATAAAAACGTTGTTTAAGCTTTAACTCTTAACTATGACACTACAACTTCTTTTGATAACGTCGAATTGTAGCGTGCAGTTTGTCGCGACGGAAAAAGGATGAAAACCGCCAGTCTAATATATAAACGCATAATTTTTGCAGCGTAAATATGCGCGATCGATTTAATATTCCATTCAAATGTATTTGTAATATTTTATAGCGCTAAATTATGAAATTTTGGAACACAAAGAGCAACTCATCCGCGGTGATTTTTAAGTTATTAAAGCCAATATAAGTAATTGCTGCACTACGATTAATTTAAAATAATTTTGTGGAAAGTAGGCATCATTAGTTCCGTTTGGATCATCTTGTTGAGAATATATTTATTAATTTCGGGAAAATTAGTATTTAATATTGCTTAAAATTTTTTGTGAAATTTCGGTAAAAGTATTAAGCTCATTGATTCGGAAGTTTATAGTAATTCCGAAAAAGAGCTTTCGAGCTAATAAAAAGACTGTACCCAAATTAATGACTCCACTGACCATAAAACAGTTTAAAAACCAGATACGCTTTTTTGATACATTCCAGTAATCCTAGGTATTGATTTATTATAAAATCACCGCCGAGGATGGCTACTTTGTAGCCAAAATGTGTTTTCCTTTATGCTCAACTATTTAATTCCGATATGGTTTATTTTATCAATAATTTATGGATCTAATATCTTTTCCTGAATGTAGACTTTTAGCAAATAATGGTTTTTACTAATTCATTCTATTTTAACCGTTTATATGTTGCTTAGAAGCAACAAAATTTTTTTAATCATTGAAGCGTAGATATATATATATCCCATTTAATGTTATGTGGGATGTTATTGTAGGATTGTGGAATGCTGAGAGATTGTGTTTAAAATTAGAAAAGGGGTTTCAAATTTTTCCGAAAAATAAATAAGATTATTTTTTGAAATTCTTGCTTGAAATGAAGTAAAATAAAATTATACAAGTATAAGGTGACCATAATATTACAGAACCTAGTTTTTTAGCCTAAATGTAACACTACGTATTTATATTGTCTTATTAGTGTAACATAGTTTTATACTGTGGTAATTCTGTGCAAACATAAAATTGCGCTGTCTTAGTCAAAGGTAAATTATAAATTACGGGATTCTTTTTAAAAATAAAGGAATATTTTTTAAAGTAAAAAATAGGAACAATAATCATACATTGCACAAAATTTCTCAAATAGATATTAGTATGGTCTCTTTACACTTTTTCCTGACTGAAAATAACTACAATACAATAACTACAATACTACAATAACAACAACTGTGGAAAATGTCTTCTGCATGTAAATTGATAGCCTCATATCAGCTTATGCCTGTCTGTATAGGATCTTCAGATCACTTTATTCCATCAACCGCATATTAGTGAAAATCAAGCTTGATAAATAATTATGCCGTATAAAAATAACGAGTATTATGTGGATTAGTGAAGGCATTATTGCTGGATGAAGGTTGTTGCGAGGACTGTGGAGAGCTGGGTGGTAGCTTGGCGTAAAAATCAATCTGTTGTAATGTGGATATCGTAGTTATTTTTGACAATTGTCCTTTATGTAGTATTGATTATGATTTACAGTTCTTTAACTGAGTTAATTTTAATGGAGCTGTTGAACCATTTAGGCTCACACAGACGGACGGACGGACAGACAGCCAAACAGAAGTCATGGCGAAAACAACTTTTTGGACTCGGGGACATTTAAAACGTGTACGTCTATCCGCCAAACTCTCAAAGTAGACTTGTTTTCGCGATCACAATACTTTCTCTACGCATACGGGAAAGTAAAATGGAATATTCAATGCAGCTACGTGCGTTTATTATTGAACATTTGTTTAAAACGTCTTCATTTAATAACTCTCAGAGTCAATTTCGATGGAAATTTACGAAGGAAAAGATGATGAATAAGTCAACGATTCATCAAACTTTACAGAGATTATGCGAAACAGGGTCTGTTGCGTGACATAAACGGAATTATCTTAGGAATGTGATGAAAAATTCGGAGAAATTTGTGAATCATTCACTCGAAGCCCAAGGTCATCCACTTGACCTCTAGCAAAACGGTTGAACATACGCTGTAAGTCTTATTTTCGGTTTGAAACGTATAAGATTAATCTGGTTTATCAATACATATGTCTTGAATTTTAAAAATGAATTGCTTTCTGCCATTGGTTTCGAATAAATATGGCCGCTTCTGTTGTGAGAGACTTAGCATTCGTCCGCAATGAAGTATGATTCCAGTTGTCAGCATATCATCATCATAGGTAGTCTGTCCGTAGACAGGTCCGTGATTATTCATGGTTAAACCAGGTTCTCCATATACTCCTATTTTCCGCTGTCCTCTTTATATCTTGATAACTCTCTTTCCCTTTCAAATCGTCTATCAGCTGAAACCTTTTCCTACCTCTTTCCCTTTTCCCATCTAGTTTTCCTTCTAACACGTCTTTAATCATACTCTCTCTCCTCAGGTAATGTCCAACCCAGTTAGCCTTCCTCTTTCTGATAGTCTGTATAATCATTCGCTTCTCTCCTATTCTTCGTAGCACTTCATCGTTTTTCATCCTATCTGTCCATTTTATCTTCAGCATTCTCCTCCAAGTCCACATTTCAAAGCTTTCCAAGTATTTGATGTCATTTTTCCTTAGCGTCCATGTTTCTGCCCCATACAATGCTATACTCCATACGTAGCATTTTATCAACTTCTTGCGGATATCTTCCCTTATATTCCCTGTAAGTAGTTGTTTCTTTCTCCTGAAAGCCGCTTTTGCTTTTCCTATTCTAGTTTTGATCTCATCCGTACATTTTGCCTCTCGTGTTATGATACTTCCAAGGTATTTATATTCTGAAACTTGTTCTAATGGCTTTCCCCCAATAGTTATGTTCAGATTCTCTTCTTTACCCGATATTCGAATGACCTTGGATTTTTCTGTATTTATTTCCATACCATATTTTCTACCTGTTATCACTAGTCTATTTATCATTTTTTGTAGCTCCTCTTCCTTTCTTGCTAAAAGTACTTGATCATCTGCGTATTTTACTGTTCTTATAATCCTTCCTCCAATTTTGAAATCCCCTGTGCCTTCTAAAGCTTCTTGCATTAGACTTTCTCCGTATATATTGAATAGGGTTGGCGATAGGCAGCAGCCTTGTCTTACTCCTCTACCGATATTTATTCCGCAGGTGTCCACATTATCAAACCTGACCTTTACAACTTGATTCTCATATAGATTCCTAATCAGTCTCCTGTCTTTCCAGTCTACACCTATATCCTTTAATATCTTCATCAACTTTACCCAATTTACTCTATCAAAGGCCTTCTGCCAGTCTACGAAACATGCGCAGATATCTTGACTGTATTCTATTGCCCTTTCTGATATGATTCTAACTACTCCTATAGCATCTCTAGTTCCTCGTCCTTTTCTGAAACCGAATTGATCTTCCCCTATTATTTCTTCTGCCTTTTTCTCCAGCCTTTTATTAAGAATCCTCGTGATGATCTTCGATGTGTGTGACAGAAGGCTTATAGTTCTGTAATCTTTACACTGCATTGCCTTTGGCTTCTTCTTTAGAGGGATCATTGTTACTTCTAGGAAATCCTGAGGCCACTCTCCCGTGTCGTAAATCTTATTAATTAATTTCGTGATCGCTTTTAGTCCTTCTGATCCTATGACTTTAAGTATCTCAGCCGGTATTCCATCGCTGCCCGTGGCTTTCCCCTTCTTAAGTTCCACTATCGCTTTTTCTACTTCGCTCTCCATAATACTTGGTCCTAAGTTATCTTCTTCAATGTTTTCCTCATTTTCCAGTTCTATTTTTGCCGCTCCTGTCTGTTTGCTGTATAATTCCTTAATGTATTCTTCCCATACCTGTGCTACATCCTTTGTTTCTGAGACTATCTTCCCATCCGTATTCATAATTCCTTTACCACAAATTCCATTAGACTTCTTATCTTCTAATTCCAGTGCCCTAGCGTACATCATATCGTACCGTCCTAATTTCTCCATTTGTTCTATTTCATCACATTTTCCTTTTAGCCAATTTTCTCTAGCTTTATCTGTTACCCTTCTCAACTCATTGTTTATACGCCTATAGTTGACTCTACCTTCTTCACTGTTAACGTTTTTCCATTTTCGTCTCTCATCCATTTTCTCCAGCATTTCCTTCGTGATCCATGGTTTTCTGATTTTCTTCTCTTGTTTTCCAATCTCGTTATCCAAGGTATCCTTGATACTGGTTTTTATTTCATCCCATTCTATATCGACGGTCTTCGGTTTGTTTTCCAACTTTCTTAGGTTATCTTCCAACTTCATGCTGACTACATCCTGCCTTTCTTTCAGTTTTTGTAGGTCCCAGGTCTGTCTTTCTCTTCTCGTTTTTCTTATTTGTTTGAGCTTTGTCAGCATATATAAATGCGCAAAATAATGTATCCTACAGTTCTGAAAAAGTGAATGAAGTGCATTAAGTTCCTTTACTTGACGGAAAAATGGGCATTTTGTGCGCAATCTCTTGGACTATTTTTTCAAAGAAACGGAAGATTCAGATCATAACATCAGCTTGATTTTCAATGAATTCATTCAGAATTTCATAATGATGTACCGGTGAATCAACAGACATTCGTATCTGGTTTTTAGTAGCACTGTTATGACTTTTGGTAATATCTATGATAAGTACTTCTTCACTTTTTTAATATTGAAATGCTTATTCTAAAACTGACTCAGGAATACTTCCAGCTAGATAATATAGCTGCCTATACAGCTCATGATTACGCTATTTAGTGAATTATTTAATGACAGATTGATTTCTACAGGTATTTGGCCAGTTTGATCACCGCAATTGTGATCTTTATCTGTGGCGATATTAAAATGATTGTGCTTAGAAAAATTCTCCAAGAACTATCGTACAGCTTTATATTCCTTGAGATGTTTTGAATTATGTCTTTACAAATCAAATGAAAAGATTCCAAACCTGTTTAGGTGCGAATTGGGGACATTTAAAAAATATCCTATAAGGCATTTCAAAGTGCGTTGTTAATTTTTTCTCCGACTCTTACTAAATACTCGAATTATTCAAATAAAATAAATATTAAAAAATTTACTGAATTCCATCTTATTTTTACCACCCTGTATATATTTCTATATTGTATATGCCTTGGATAGGAGTATGAGAATATTTGATTTACAGTTCTCAAGATGACATTTATGGATTTTCACTTTCTTCGCTGCACGAAGTCTTTTGTCGTGCTAAGTTTATAGTTGCGTGTTGGTGAGTGAGTGTTTCAGGCATTGAAAGTGTGCATAAGAATGATGGCCGAAGCGAATCGCCGAATACATTCCGTGACATTTTGTTCTATCAAGCAATGAATGGGAATAGGAAAACTCTCGTTGATTTAATTTTCAAATATCTGTGAACAGAATAATTAATAGAAACTATTTATATTAACAATCGCCTCACTGTGTTATAGTTTTTATTATAACTCTTTGTTTGCAGTGGAGTGGTATGATTGATGATATACTGTAAATTTCGTGATTGGCCATGATTGATACCTTTGACCTTTTGTGCCTTTGTGGGGGCTAAGTTGGTAGGGGAGTCATGGTCGTCCGTCACTTCAAGGATATTAGCCTTGGAAAATCATCTCCTAACTGCTCCAAGACGATAATTCCTTTAAACTCATTTTTCATGAAATCAGGTACATGAAACAGGAATGTTACTTCCACCGCATCATATCATTGAACGATATGTACGTATATTATTTACTGGGGCCCTTCAAATTGTATAATAACTGATCGAATATTCATATCTTCTGAATGAAGTTATATGTGGTCGTAGCTTCCAGTGATATTTTTAGCATTGACTTTATATTTGCTTAGCTCAAGTCTAGGAAGTTTTTAAATAGTAATTGTTCGTAAGTCTTCTGTCTTACGTCATATATCCTCCAATATTCAAGTGCAAATGGTCGATATTAGGAAATGTTTATTCTTGTGTAACACTTCTCACTTTTCCTCTAGCATTCTCACTTAGATGTTATTATCTTTCAATATAAAGCACACATACATCAAATTTTTGTGCTAAGGCGTTTTTTTTCGAGCATTGAGTTATTTTTAAGCGACATAATGTCGCTGCACGTTCAGTAAATTTCATCCGTCTTGTTTCTTTTCAATCTCACTAATTCACTTTCTGCTCCTGTTCTCGTTCAATCCTTTTTGGTTACGCCCTCAATCTCTAATCTGCTCTCTTCTCCAGTAAAACATCCCAAAATCCCCTTTCGTTCCCCTCTAAAGATGTGTGCTCGGCTCAAAATCCCAGATACGCCCAAAAACTGCTCCTCTTCCTCCTTCTCTTTCCCTTCCTTTCAAATTCCGACAGTCCCCTAAAATAAAACCCGGATCTACAGCACCTAAGCATCGCCTGCTCCTTATAAAACCCTTTCCATGTCCCCCTCTCCATCCCCAATCCTTTCATTTGCTCAAATCTTTATCCCGCCGCTATCCTCGGTTTTTATTCTCTGAAAATCGCCTCTCCTCATTCTCTCACCTTCATCATCCCTCTCTTCGCTTTCTTTACAGCTCGCTCCCGACGAATGCCTCTCCTACAAATTGCATTACCCCATCCTATCCCCTCGCACCTCCAGCACCCGTCCTCACTCCGCGAAAAGCGACGCCATAACATACCCTCCCAACTCCGCCATCCATATCCACTTCATTTATTTTTCACATCTCAATTTACTTATAACGCCTTTATACACCTTTTTCCCCTCCATTATTCCGTCCTCACACACATATTACCGGTTTCATTCCGAGTTTTTCGTGTGACGCGATGATCCCTAAACCCTAATCCTCCTCATCCTCTCCCACAAAACTCATCCCGGCGAAGCATCCGATCTCGACGCTTTGCGTTTTATTTTTCCTTCCATTTTCTTTCTTCCTCTCCTTTTCCCCCTCTTCTTACTTCCCGGTATCAATCTTTCATGCTTCCTACATTCCCTTTTTCGTCCTTTCTCTCGCTTCTTCACTCTCTCTTTCTCTCTCGCCATTCTTCTCGCTTCCCTCCCTCTCTTCCCCTGTTTCTCGCCTTCCATTTTGAACCTCTCCGCCATTCTTCCCTCCCATCTATTTCTTTTTTCCTCCTCTTATTTCCCCCCCTCTATCTCTCTCTCAATTTCCCGCAGCCTTTGTCTGCGTCTCCCTCACCATCTCGTCTCCCTCTTTCCTCTCCTCTCTTCAACCTCACTCTGCAGCGCACATTAGAACCTTCCCTTCTCTCTCGTTCTCTCTCCCCTCTTCTTCTCTCATCCGTTTGGCTGGGCACTCGGACACGTTCTGAGACCCTTAGTGACCCTTCCATTTTCCCTCACCCCAACTTTACCCTCACTACCTCTCCTCATTCGACTAACCCCTTCCCTCCTTCCTTCTTCCTCTCCTTCTTCCCTCCACTCTTCTCCTCACCTCTCTTTTCATACCTACTCCATCTCGCCGTCACTTCTCTTATTTCTACTCTCTCTCAACGGGAACAGGTAAAGCTTTCCTACATGCTCTATCTCTCCCTCCTTTTCTTTCCATCTTCCCATTTCCTCCAACACCTTATTTGTTTTCTTCTTTGCACTTCTCCTCCTGCTCACAACTTTCCCTAGTCTGAGTAACTCTCCTAACCATCAAATTCTTCCTCTTATCTATATATTAAGTGTCTCTTCCGAATTTTCTTTCCGTAGTTTCCCTCCTCTCCTCCCATATTCCCTTTTCCTTACTCTCTCATGCCTATCTCCCCCTCTACCTCATTATGCACCAAACTACTCGCCAGCATTATTTCCAATTTTTCCCTCATTAGCTATAAACGCGTTTCTCTCTGTCTTCTATCTTCTCATTTGGGTATGTTTATCAATCATCATGTTAATTTCATTCAACCGATGAATATTCTCAGTTTCTTCTTTTTTCTGTTATTGTCTTAAATGTACCCATTATATTGTAATTTTTACGCAAGGTTTGCCTAACGAATTTCCTGGCATTTTTATTCAATTTCTTTTAGGCTTAATTATAATATGCTAGATATTCATATAACTACGACGAATTGACAAATAATGTAAATAATTGATTCTGGTCGAATATTGTTTCGGTTTATTATCAATTGCATACTTATTATTTTTACGACAAAAACACTTACTAGTTTCAAATTATTGATGGGTGACCTTTATGGATATTTATGGACTTTAAACTATTAACCCACCAAGAAATAGGTAAATGTGTGATTAATAGGAGTGTATGTCATAAAAACGAGTTTTACTACAAGAAAAGATAGGTAAAACGCATTCACATATGTGAGCCTTATCATTGTTCGTCTTAGGTGTGGAAGAATCTTTGCCTATCCTTTGCGCTCTTCACACGGTGAATATCGACTTACTAGCTTCAATTTCACAGCTTCTTAAGCTGCATTAATTTATCTCACTTAATGTCAGCTTTTCCTTTACTCAGGCGCTTTCGTCCTTTTTATCTTCTTCCTTCAAACTTATTTACTCATCTTTTTCCAAAAAAATTCCATCCATTTTTTGAACCTTCCAACATTTATTTTCTTTATATGTTGTCGCATTTGTAGCTCCTTCGTTTATTTCGTCTGAAACACTAAATTCAAGTATTTTGGTTTATGTTTAATTTTGAAGTTCCATCATGAAGTGCTTTTCTTTAGCAACAAGGTATATTAAATGTGAGAGAATATATCGTGGAAGTGTTCTACTTGAGGAATAGTTCAATCGAATAATCCGTCAGTTCACTTGTCCATAAACTTTTCAAAACAATTTTTTGTTTCTGCTTTGAATGCAACAAATGATTTCATATCGTTTTATCTAAGTTGATATAATCTCTTTGTGCCCCACGTGAAATATAATCTCTTTTCCTTCCAGTTGCCCATAATTGGTATATTTTGTAGTTCTAAGTTGCATAAAGCCCAGTTATACTAACATTATAGCATTAAAGTTTGGTAATTTTAATATTTGAATATACTTTTACGCCTAGGCGCCGAAATTCAAGAGGTATGACAAACATTTTTACTAATACCTTCTGATGAAAAATGAGCTTTTTATTTCGTGTGATTTCCAAATGGACCATAAAGACACGTGATAGCGATAAAGTGTTAGTGATATTAAATGAAAAAGAAGTATAACCATCAGTTTTTAGAGAAATTACGCGATTTTTTTATTATCCATCATCCCATTTTTATGGTTCTATTCGTCACAGAAGTTCATTCCCGCCAATTATCTCCGTGGCATATTTTGACTTTCGGTTGCCACTCTTGACACTAGTCGCTAGTGTCAAGAGGGTGACCAGATGCTGATGGTCACAACCGGAATATAATGAGTTTTTGGAAGAGAAAATCCGGGACATTTTCCAAAAAAGCCGCGACAATGGGAATTTTGATATTATTTTATTCTATACCCTAAATTTCAAATAAAACTGTTTACAAAAGAAAAAGCAAGCTATTATTTATTGTAATAACAAATAAATTTATATATTTCGCGAATAATTAGGCAATATTACATTAAAACATTTTTGAGGAACCAATGGTGTTTTCAGTTATCTTTTGAAGTACTTCTGCCTGTCTTGATCAAATTTTTATCATTTTTAATCTTCACATAAAAATCTTTACAGGTCATATTTAAGTTATATTTACAAAGGAAGGGAAAAGCATGACCAACCATTGTTATTTTCTTAGAACTTTCTTGGTAAACAGCCATGGATCTTTGGTTTCTCCAGCACTTGAAATGCGAATGCTTTTTACGAAATCATATTTGGAAGATCGAGTTTAATGTTAAAATTGATTTCGTACAAACAGAAGTAAAAGAACTGCTGGATAGATCATCACGCTTACAGGAAAAACAACGGTGATATTTATGCGACCCGAAAAAAACATTCGGAACACCGGGACAAATCACAAAAAAACCGGGACATTTCCCGGGAAACCGGGACGCCTGATCACCCTACACTAGCGTTGCCCTCGTATGATGGATAAACCTCAGTTTGCCTCTAAAAGTAGCAAGAACAGCACATTTATGCTGCAACACAATTCCATATACGCATTCATATACGAAAGGTGTGGCATCAGAGACGCTTTAAGGTGTCCCTAGACGAATTCAAGTGATGCGCTCCAAATTACTTTTTTAAGTATTGAAAGCTGTAACTAACAAAAATATAAGAAAAAGAAAAAAGGGTTTTTTGAAGATCAAATGTATTTCAGCTCCAAATTACTATATTTACATTATGTATTATGTACTTCGAGTCGACGCAAAAAAATTTATAAATTTCTTGATTAAGGCCAAAAAATGATACTGCTTCAGGACAACATTCTGCAGCATTAACCCCTACTAAGTTTAAGGAATGCGCTGAGCAAGGCACATGGATCGCGTTTTGATTGTGTTGTTTAATTCTTGCTTGAAGACTACTTTACAAGCCACACATATTTGATACGTTGTCGTAGCTCTGCCCACGACAATTTTCTATTTTTATTAAATTCATTTCCAAAACATTCAGTACAGCTTTCCATAAATCTTCTGACTTATGACCGGAATTAGGTATAAACCTTATGAATCGTTCTACTGGATTTATGTTTGGAAGAACATAGCGAATAATAAAGATCAGCTGGTCAATATGGGCAATATTTGGTGTGCCTACACTTACAGAATAATATTTAGCTTCTTTTATTTTAAATTATTTCATTCAGAATCTTTTTTCCCATCATGAATACAAATTCTTTGCAGGTGTTATGTGATAAATATGATATTTTTTCCTTACCGATGGAAACATATGTAGCTATATGCTGCCACAAAAAAGGGTCAAATTCAGCAATTAGCTCGAGGGAAACTAGATAATTTCCATTTTGAAGAGATCCGAAAGTGTGCTCGTGTCACCGAAGCGAGAAATTTAACAGTGGCAACGACTCTTTTTAACACGTCGCGCCCATACTGCACCTCTTTTAAAATTTGAGATCATACACTTTCATCAATGCGTCCTTCGTCTTTCCTACGAGCGAAAAAAACAACGGAAGCTGACAAACGTTCTTTCGAATTCTCGTGTTGATTTAAGTCAAGGACATTTAACCTTTAACGGCCGTGTGTCTCCATATGGGGACACTAAATGTATGCTTTCACGGCCGAGCGACGCCGTACTGCGACGCAGTGTGTTAACGCGTTTCAGATTTCGCTCCGTCCTTATTGGTTCTCGTATTTCCTAATGTATGTTCTTTGAGCTCCGATATCAAAAAATACGAGAGGCACCAACGTAAACGGCCGCCGTACGATAAAGGCTAAGGTAATATACTAAATAAATTTTCGTTTGGTTTGTTTCTTTAATTCTTTTACTTGCTATAAAAATTTGTTTTAATTTGCTTTCAAAAATTCTACATTGGCGGCCGCCTACTACGCCTTATGAATAAGGCTCCCCTGTGTGGCATAGAAAACAAAAATTGAGCTGTCTGGGTCATGAGGTATTTCTCTGCCTGTAAAAGGAACAAATAAATAATTAAAGTAAAATCCATATTCATAGGATGTGGCTCGTCTGTACATTGCAGTAAATTTTTTTAACGGTGTCGTCAAAAATAGTGCGTTGATAAATCTCATCTTTTCCCATTCAACAACAAAGAATGCTTACTTTTCATCAGGATAAGCTAATGTAGGCAAAGGCTATAAGGTTACACTGTATTAATGTAATAGCTCTGAATAGAAAACTTAAATACTAATTTTATTTCATGAAAGCGATTTATTTGTTTAAAGTGCACCGAATCATTAATGTAAATTACGCTACATTTTACAAGTTGCTTAAGTTTTTCGAAAACTAAAAAAAGAAAAATGACAAAATCTTCATTACCATTGAAAACCGTAACTCAAGCGTTTATCAAAATTTGTAGGTTGTATCAATTGTAAGTCGAAACACTAGTAAGTTTTAAGTGTATGGCTTTGAGAAAGTTCATTTTCATGCCGCACGGATCCATTATCTCGAATAAATGTTAAATTTGCCTTTGATTTTATAAATGGGATAGTGCTTCTACAGGAGTAAATATTATCGGTTTGTGTCCCATTCCACATTGAAGCTCAATAAATCTTGGAATGAAATCAAAATTCAATGACCTTTAACATGAACATGGGCAGAGTACACCGTATGGGCGTTGGCTAATGGCCGTAAACACTCATAAATGCATTTCTCCTCAGAAGAGGTCGATTCCATCAATCTAAAAGATAAACGACACTGTCGTTTCAGAAGAAGAGCTTACAATGCAGCGGTAAGGCCAACATATCGTCAAAGAAGATCTCTGCGTCCTGATCGTAAATCACTGACAGCCCTTTGGAGTCGCCCGCCCATCCAAGGAAACATTCCATGCCAAATAGCCTTCTCCTACTCACTTCCTCTTCTTCACCTCGACGTTTGTGCTTCCATCTCCATTTTAGAGCAAATTACGCAACATCGGGGTATTTAAATGTATCTTTTATAATAATTTAATTTCTAAGGACGAATTTGAAAATGTTTCCGCTCACTATAATAAATATCGAGGGATCACCATATAAGCATGGCGTCAAAAAAGAAAATAATGTACACACACACACATACATATATATATATATATATAATACATAGAACTTTTCATGGAATTTGCAAAGAGTTATTGTCTCCACATGTTTAATAATAACTAATCATAAATCATGAGAACCATTTCGTCATCTCCTTTTAATAGCCTTTATAATGACCAATTCTTTTCTTTATCGTGTTGTTAGATCCGGTTTAATTGGTAATAAACGGAAATAACGTTTAAATTATTATAATACAAGACTCTGGGAAGTCTAAATATAAAATATGAAATTTATTGCAGGGTATTGGAACACCATTGAGATATCCTCTTTACTGAACGATAAAGTTTTTTGAAAAGTCGAATGTATGTTGGCCTTTATTTGTATTCTAACTATCATGCAGAGGTAAAAAGCAAAGGAATAATTTTAACCAATTCAAAATGGGAAAAAACGTGTTCATGGATAATATGTAACATTTTACTAGTATTTATATTGTCGCCGCATTTCACAGAAAAAAAATCTTTGCTTTTCGTTTTGTAGTCCATGCGCGAATATATATACGATCTACTCGATTCAAAAATATTGTTAAAATGTTTTCCAAATAACGGTGGCGAATTGCCATTTCAAAGATTCATACGGATTAGAAGCTTTGGCTATCGAAGGCGACTCTGGCTTGATAAGATCGGGCGCCGATCTAGGTTGTGAATTATAAAGGATTAATTTGCAAGAACATTTGCACGCACACAATTCTTTGTCAAGGAATCGCGAGGTCTCCCTTCATCCCTTTGCTCGTCATGAATATTCCCGCGTTCTCCACCCCCGGGGGGCCTGGGGAGGGGAAGAGATGGGAAATGCAGCGTCAGTCGACTGCCTCCCAATCGCAGCTGTTACCGCACACATCAAAGCGCCGCCGCCGTGGCTTTTGAGGTTGCTCTGTCAAACAGAAATGCCTCGCCGCATGCTTTTTATTTTCCGCAAATAAATGAAAATCTCACACGGGGTGACTGCATCAGTGGTGCTCGCATTCTATCTCACAATAACGGCGGGTGTATTTTCGTTTCAACGGATTTTTTCACGACGACTCTTTGGCTGTTGCTATGGAAAACAATGGCGAAATGTTCTTCCTTGGCGGCATTAGGGAATCGAAATCAATCATTTCGGAGAGGGGAGGGGATTTTTTCGCGGTTTCGGAAAATGTAATTTTAAAGAGTTACTTTCCTCATATTTTTCGCGTATTTTTATGCAAATACACTTCCTCAAAAATAAATTACACTGAAATATGACAGTTGATTTTATATCATGGGCCGAAAAAATGTGTATCCATGGGATTTATCTGAAGGTTATTAAATTTTTATCGGATTCATGGGTTCGTGGGCAATCGCATGATCCTATTTTTTCTATTACTAAATTTTCATGTGCATACTGTATGTTTAGAAGGGACTGTCGATTTAATGACAAACCAAAATACTAAGGCAAGTTGCATTTAACTCGTTTTGCATTTTCGCTTTTCAGTTGGTTGTGATAAAGATTTCTGAGTACACTTTTGATATCCTTAGTAATATTTTTAATGAATGAATTTCAAGATTACTTATTGTGTAGTTGACCTCATTCCGTTGATACTGTCCCCATTTATTCATCATATAAGCTTAAAGTTAATTCGCTCTTATTATGTACCTGCTTCATTACCAGTCCTTTTCTTCTTCTCTCTCGCTTTCCTTATCAATCCATCTTTATATTCGTTTCTCAATGTTTATTGCTATTGATATTCACGTTTATGCGAAGTATTTCTATTAGGTTTTAGTCGCCCTTATCTTATTTACTGTAATAACTCCAGAATATACATTCTAATATCTCAACTTCATTTGCTATGATCTTTCTCATTTGCCGTTTTCCTTTAGTTTTTTTTTCACATGTTTTAAATGATATTTTTTGAAGAACACATAATGCGCAATGTTCTACAACTATTAATATAAATTGAACCAAATCATCCCATATACGAGTCCGAAACGCGATGTTTGTTTAGAAAATAGCGTTTTTGCGTCGACATTGAATAATAATCAAATAAAAGCTTTTACGCTTTAATACATCCGCAAGGTAATCGCGCTAATCTAGTCGAATAGCCTCCATTTCAGTTTAATCCGTTCGGTATTAGGCCCCGGCCGTGTTTGCAGCAGCGATTGCTATCCTGCGAACGGCAAACCGCAACTCCTTTTACGCTCTGCCATCTCATCCATCCATCGCCCCCGAAATCTCAATTACGTGGAGGAGGAGAAAGAGGAGAAGGAGATCCCGGTGTCGGGGGATGATAGTGACGTCACCACTAAGAGCCCTTTTGTCGGGCAAATCGCGGTCGAGTCCCATTGTCGATCCCGCGGGCACGGAAGGGAACGAACACGAGTCCCATCGAGGCGCCGCTATCGCCTTCGGGGATCTTGGCACCGGAGAACGACGATTGGAGGGCGGGGGGAGAGAGAGATGGGGGGGAACGAGGTTAGGATTGAGAGAGGGGGATTTTTTCGGGAGGATGTGTGAAGAAAGAGAAGGGAGCGAGACGCCGAGTTGGGATAAGAGAAAAAGTTGGAAATGTGAGGCAACGAGTATGGCAACCTGGAGGAGGAGGAAAGGAGTTAGGAGGAGATTGGAAGGGTGATAAGAGAAAAAGAAATCCGCAAGAAATAGGTACGCGAGAGTGTTTTCTAGCGATTGAGGAATGAGTGTTGTTCATAGGTACTTCTCGATACGAAAGAGAAACTCCTGAACGTAATTATTGTGGAATACGTTATTGATGTCTCTTTTCATGTGATTTAGAAAGGGTGAGCAAGAAAACACACATGATTAGAACGAATGGAGTATATAGAGAAACAAAGCGTCGTGCACAGTAAAGGCATTAATATCGTTTTATTCACCTGTGATATGGACAGACACATTATTTGTTAAATGAGAAGGGGAAATGGGAGGCGTGCAATTTATAGTTTCTTTGCAATCTATATTAATAAAAGGCAATGGCGTGCGTGTGTGTGTGTGTGGACAGCATATCTCGAAAACCAAGATGAAGATGTGCACCTTGGGGCCAGAATTTTGATTTTTGCTAGAAGGGAAAGTGAAGGGGGTGGGTGCCATTTCACATAAGATAACTCCTAAAAATCTATTTTTAGGCTGACAGGCTTTTTACTATTTTGCAAATTAAAATAGGAAATAATTGCCCTACGATCTTGCATCTGGACCGTTTAAAGAAAAATAAATAACGTTTGTTATTCTTATCACATTGCGCCTACGATAAAAAATCGCTGCAGTTCTACGTTTAAATCATATTTATTGGAAAACTTTAAACTATTTAACGATATGGTGCCTTGCCGACCGTATCATTTTTAAGCCTCGAGATTGTATTGTCGTCTCAACCATTATGCTATACCTACAAGTGTATTGCCTGTTATATGATGGGTGTCAGTTACTATATGGTTGACAAACCCGTTGTAAGAATAGTATTCCTACTGATATTATACATCTTAACACTAGAACGCCCGGGCGGGTCAACTTGACCCAAAGGAGAATTTGAATTCGTTTTTCTACTGTATTATGATCTTGAACCCAATTTCTTCTAATGACTTCTAATCATCTTAGAAGATTTTTACCCACAAGAGATTTTAATCTTGTCATGACAGTATGCCATGAATTACCAAGAAATTTACCTCGGACGCCCGAACGGGTCATTTTGACCTGAGTGTAGGATGAAACATTTTCTTGAACATGGAATGGTAAACCGCTTCCATGTTATCGCAGCTAATGTTATTGAATTACTACCTATTTTTTCAGCTGTTCCTTGCATTCAACCCTGCGTTCCACTATCTCTTTACCTCTCTCTCTCTCTCTCCCTCCCTCCCATCCTCCCCGATTCCCTCTCTCCCTCTCATTCCTAATCATCACTCGATCGTCTTATGTCTCGAAAATGCAACATCGCGAGTGTGCAGGTTTTAACTTGCAGATATTGTCTTCCACTCATTTAATCTCGACATGCCCTTTTCTCAGTCCCTGGCTGTATTTGGATGCGCAAAAACGTGCAGGCAGCCTAACGTACATTTGCACAGAATTGTGTGAGAAAAATGACTATTAGGCGCGATTTATATTCTGATGAGATTCTCTCGGAACTCAATAACCTCCTCGAGGATGTGTCGGACGGACATACCTTTTATAACATTCTTCATTTGACTGATATATACAGCTGTTACTGGTACAAAAATTTCTCGGAGAAAATTCATCATGCGTGAAAAAGCGGCCAAATGATAATAATCAAGGCAAAGAATCTGATTTGGATGAAAAGGTTGTTCCGAGACGTCGAAGATCCCGTATCATGGAAAATTGCAGAGAAAACAAGACCTCAACCAAATGCACAGAAAATGGTCTGTAGGAGATACATGGGAAAAATGCGTTGCACTTGCGTCAGCTGCACTAACGCGATAGATGAATAATAATTTTATACTATTTTGAAACTTTGCTTGTTCGTCACAAATGTGTGTGTCAAAGAAATCTGTTTTTCAGCTCCGAAATATTTTTGTTGATACATGTTGTACTAAAATACTTGCTATTAGCGTTAGTTTATTAAATTAGTTATAAATCAATCTGTTAGTAGTATTTGTAAGCGAAATGAATGCTTTCACCCTTAATGCATTACCGTTATGCTTATCCGACTAATAATGCCTTTTTATTATTAGTGTGTTTATCTCTGTAAATTTTAACTATGTACATTTTGTTGCTACCCGTGCCTAATTTATTCTTCATCTTGGTAAATATGGGTCTGCCATATTTTACTTGAGCATAAGTGTTTTTACGTCATTCGCTGTTATGCAATCCTTGCGTGATTTTCAAATGTTTTTCAAAATTGCCATTTTGAAGATGTATCTAGGTACATATTTTTTTTAAGTTTCAAACAGAGAACGTACCGGCTCATGCTATCAATAAAGAGTAGTTAGGCTAAATAGATAATATATACCTTATTTAAAATCAATAAATACTCACAAAGAAATAATTGCTTTATTTTTAGTAGGTTCTTACCAAATATATGCCAATCGTTTATCAATAGCATTTCCGGTTTCTTAATGTCCGCATTCCAAAATATAGCTCTATGGAAAAAGATGGCTTTCTCTAGGCGTACATTCTCATAAGAGAGCAGTAAAATAATTACCACGCTGAAAAATTACTATAAAACAACTTTCTTTTTGAAAAATGTTACAAACCTTATTTTTAACCGTTAATGTATCAGTTTTTCAAAATTTACTAAACAAAAGCATAAGTTATATATGTTTAAAAGACGAAAATATTTTATCGCTTTTAACTTCGCAATTTTAAGACATAAAAGCTGCTATTTCATAGTACGGGTCAAATTGACCCGTTTGGGCATTCTTGGGGGTGAGCTAAGTCCGTGCGTCCGAGTGTTAAGTAATCGTAACTCATTATTTTGGATTATCACTAAATCAGTTTATTCTTATAGTGTGATTGCCCGTTGAAATTCAACGGGGAACTTAGAAATGAATAATTACAGCTGTAATTTTCTTATAGAAAAGCCAAGTGTCTGTTTGATTGACCGTTTCAACGTTCGACTGCGGCGCCTCTCTTAAAGAGCGGGAGGATCGAGAATTATTTATGTAATATGAGAGTAAACATGGTGATGCGTATTATTTATTTTCATTTTTAAATTACTTATAATTGCAATATCAATATGAAACTTGATGAAGGAAAGGAGCATGATGAAGGTAAGGAGAATGATGAAGGTAAGGAGAATGATGAAGGTAAGGAGAAAGATGGAAGTAAGGAGAAAGATCAAGGGAGAGATATCAGTCATTTTTGACGGGCACTTAAACTATATGCGTAAATATATTTCGTCACGTCATATTGACGGACTTTTATACTAGTTATTGAATAAGAGCCGTCCTTCTCTCCCTCCCTCTGTCACACTTCCTTCCTCTCTCTTTCCTTCCCTCTCTCTCTCTCTCTCTCCCTCCCTATCCCTCTCTCTCTCTCCCCCCCTTTCTCTTCCTCTTTTCTTCCCCCTCCCCCTCTCACATTCTCTCATGTCCGAATCCATAGCTCTCCCTCATTTTCTCCGTCTCCCTCTTTATCACTTTCCACCCCTCCTTTTCTAATTCTATATCTCCCTTATTTTCTATGTACATTCTATTCTGTATCCCTTCCTTCCTATCTCCCTCCCCACATTCCCCTCTCTCTTACTCTACATCTATATAGTCGTTTAGATAAGCAAAATAATCCAAACTAAATCCCAGTCCCATTAGATTTACGTAATTTTGCTAAAACTCATACGATAATTTATGGCATTCTATGCACTCGTATATATTACACATTTGCGGGTTGAGACAACAATAGATTCTCAAAGTTTAAAATGACGTGGTTGGCAATGAACCATCCCGTTTAAAAGCCAATATTTTCCAAAATTATGCCAAATGAATGTTTAATATGAGAGATTTCGAATGGTATGCGGAAAAAGATTAATATAATAAAAAAATTCATTAATATTCCTAATACATATTTCAAATTCGAAGATCGTGGGTCAATTCTTTCTAATTTTAATTTCCAAAAGAATAAAAGCCTGCACTTTAAAAAGTCGTTTTTTACTTTCTCCGTATACGTAGTATAGGGGAAAGTATTTTATTAATAAAAATATCGACTTCTAGATTTTAACGGAAATACACGTTATGAGGTCCCCTGAACACGTTTTGAACATTTTCTCGATAATGTCTGTGTGTGTATGTGTGAGAGTGGGTAAGTGATAGCTTTTTTGTGGGTGCTCTAACTCAAAAACTATTAATCAGTTCAACGTGAAATTTTATATTTAACATTTTTATAAAAGTTATAAGAAATGATATTTTTGGTAAAAAAATCCATATAATGAATTTTTAAAGAGTTATCCTATATTTTCAGCTGCCACCACCACCCACCTACAGACGACTATGGTTAACAATTGATGCTTAGTTACGTCTTAGTAATGCTCTTTTTTCTTTTCTTAATTGTTGGAACTTTGTGGCTATGTCCAATATTAGAAGGCTATGGTTTGGGTTTATTTCTGTTCTTTGTGATGTCTAAAATTTTCTCGCCGTTTCTTAAAATATTTATTATTATGTAACCTATTTGGAAATTTGAAAAATATTACAGATATGGAGAAAGTCATGTGGTGGCCATATCAGATTTTTACGTTATATCTTACGAGAAATGGAAAATATCCCCTTGGAGTCGAGCCTGCGTCTTTTTTCGTAATTTAATATTGATACGTGAATCAAACTTTCCTGCGAAATTTCAGACATCCACCTAATTTGGAAGTTTGTTTAAAATGCGTTCAAAAGAGCCATTGATGACGTCAGCGTTATACACAAACACATCTAGGCTTATATTTTAATAACTAGGAAGATGCCCTTTAAGATTCAACGTAAATGTTTTTTTATCAAATTTCGTGAAAAGATGCGACGCGAAGCTTTTATCCAAGTCAATGGCACCCAACTACACGAAACTGGCAACAATGCGAATCAACATGAATGCATCAGATTCTCGCGTTAAAAACCGATCTTTTTATCAATTCGACGCATATTAAACAATCAGTGACCGGAAAACAAACTTTCCATCTTTTAGGCGTTCCAAGTTTCAAGCCTTGAACTCCTACCATGATTCTAAGTAATTTTAATTTGCGAATGATTACTGTTCTACATTCAAATGTATTCCTTCTCGTAAATAACGCATCGAATGTTGTTTACTATCCTTGCTATGATAATCATTTCCACCTACTTCTCTCTCTTTCGAATTCAAAATATGCTTTCAAGTAACAATAGGATTTCGAGGTTTTACAATGTAATGGGTTGGCAAGGGAACAACCCGTTCATTGAATGGAAAGATTTTCCCAAAATATGCGTATTAAACGTTTAACATGAGGAATTTCGAAATGTGGGCGAAAAAAGATGAACAGAATAAGAAACTTCATAATTATTTCTTCAAAATGGTTTAAATCCAATGATCGTAGGTTAATGTTTTCTAATTTATATCCCAAAAATAATAAAACCCTGCACTCTGAAAAGTCGATTTTACGTGTTATCTTATGGAAAATGGAAATGTCTTCCTTGGAGTCGAACCAAGGGCTTTTTTCGAGATTTGTTTTTGTCATCAACTAAAACTATGCGACTTTAGCATTTCTGCCAAATTTCAAAAATATATCTCTATCTTTTATCTAGTTATTTTCACTTTTATAGCGTGACCGAGGGAACCACAACGGGACAGAAGTAGGCTTTTATATTTATTCGACAAGAGAAATTGCCCGTCACATATGACGCGTATGCGCGCATTAAGTATTAAGTAAAAATCAAATTGAAATAAAATATTATTGAAACAAACTTTTGGATGCACAAAAAAAATAATCAATGGATATAAAACTCACAAAATTTAGTGTTCCAGAGAGTAAAACTAATTTTGAGCTAATATAAATTTTATAAGAAAGAAATACATTACGCTATAGAATTATTATATTCCCAAAACTATTTTTAATTTATGGAACATTTAATTTTTTTTCTCTCTCTCTCTCCTTTCTTTATTCCTCTCTCTCTCTCTTTCTCCCTCCATCCATCTCTCCCTCCCTTCCCCAATCTCCACCCTTCCGCTCATCATCATCCTATTCCACGTCCTCCTCACCCCTTCTCCTCGTCGCGACAAACTCGCACTCACCATTCCGTCCGATGTCCATTCATTTCCAGCTGCTTCCGCTGCCCTCTTTCATTCCGTATAATTACTATTGCCTCGCCAAACATCTCAGATGCGAAAAATATAAGCAAATCATCATAAAATTATTACAAAGATATTTGATTTCGTTATGAAAAATCAGAAAAATTTGCTATGAAATGGTGTAACTTTCATGCACAATCAAATCAGTGTTTTTGAAGGTTTTCTTTGTTATATTGCTTAAAAATTATTATCAGCAAAACCAAATTCTTCTCCAAATATTTGTTGAAAACAAGATTAAAATCGAAATAACAAGACATAATGTACTATTAAGAATCTGCAGAAAATTACTTGAAATATTTGGGCAAATTATAAGTTATTTAAAGCGTATAGAACTTACAAAGGTGAAATACTCCTTTAGCCAAAACAACTAGAGGGCTACAAAACCCAATGCATTTCGCCCACAAGGTGGGCATCGTCAGGGGTAAAACCTGTTTCAACAGTGACTGAAAGCCAACTGCCAGGTTTAAAACGGAAAGTATTAAGACGACGACCGAGAAACAAGTGAAACGCGGAAAGATTTTTCGGCGTGTGTGTCGTTTAAATCTGTCAATTTGTATAGGGTCTTGTTGAAATCTGTGTCTGTGTTCATAAGTGTATCGCGGTTTTTGTAAATGTGAAGGTTTTCTAACGAGTTTAGTGAGTTATTGGCTGAAGTTATCAATGTTAAATCGTTTACGTGTATACTATGACCTGTTTCAAAGATGTGGTTGGCAACGCTTGATTTTTCAAAACGATTATATTTATAGTGAGCCATGTGTTCCTTGAAGCGTGTTATTAGTTTCCTTCTTGTTTGTCCTATTTACTTTTTGTCGCAGTGTGAGCATTGAATTTTATAAATACCGGACTTGTTCAAAGATTCTGTTCTGTCTTTTGTACTGCCCAGTATTTTTTTTCAAATTAAAGGATTTGTATATGTTATGGTATAATTCTTATGTTTAAAAATTTTGCTCAAGCCTCTGTTTAATGGTGGAAAATAAGGCAATTTTACATATTTGTCCTCTTTTTTGTTGTCTAATTTAAGGGAAGTGGCATTGGACAAGTTATTATTAAAGTTATGTTTCCTCAATAATTTATTAATGAAATTATTATCGTATCCAAGTTTAGCGGCAATTTGTTTTCGGTGTTTAAGTTCCTTTGCATATCTGATTTTATTGAGGGGGATGTTACATAATCTGTGTGTTAAAAATTGAAACACAGCTATTTTTTGGTTCATAGGGTGAAAGGAGTTGTTAGGAATAAAGTTATCAGTATGTGTAGGTTTTCTAAGAATGTCAAACTCAATGTGTTGTTTATTATTTATGATAAGCAAGTCCAAAAATGGCAAGGTGTTGTTTTCTTGAAGTTCATAAGAGAACTTAATTGAAGGATATATGTTATTTAACTGATTAACAAATTCATCTACATTTTGTTTCTTCGAAGAAACAATTAAGTTCTCTTATGAACTTCAAGAAAACAACACCATGCCATTTTTGGACTTGCTTATCATAAATAATAGACAACACATTGAGATTGACATTCTTAGAAAACCTACACATACTGATAACTTTATTCCTAACAACTCCTTTCACCCTATGAACCAAAAAATAGCTGTGTTTCAATTTTTAACACACAGATTATGTAACATCCCCCTCAATAAAATCAGATATGCAAAGGAACTTAAACACCGAAAAAAATTGCCGCTAAACTTGGATACGATAATAATTTCATTAATAAATTATTGAGGAAACATAACTTTAATAATAACTTGTCCAATGCCACTTCCCTTAAATTAGACAACAAAAAAGAGGACAAATATGTAAAATTGCCTTATTTTCCACCATTAAACAGAGGCTTGAGCAAAATTTTTAAACATAAGAATTATACCATAACATATACAAATCCTTTAATTTGAAAAAAAATACTGGGCAGTACAAAAGACAGAACAGAATCTTTGAACAAGTCCGGTATTTATAAAATACAATGCTCACACTGCGACAAAAAGTAAATAGGACAAACAAGAAGGAAACTAATAACACGCTTCAAGGAACACATGGCTCACTATAAATATAATCGTTTTGAAAAATCAAGCGTTGCCAACCACATCTTTGAAACAGGTCATAGTATACACATAAACGATTTAACATTGATAACTTCAGCCAATAACTCACTAAACTCGTTAGAAAACCTTCACATTTACAAAAACCGCGATACACTTATGAACACAGACACAGATTTCAACAAGACCCTATACAAATTGACAGATTTAAACGACACACACGCCGAAAAATCTTTCCGCGTTTCACTTGTTTCTCGGTCGTCTTCTTAATACTTTCCGTTTTAAACCTGGCAGTTGGCTTTCAGTCACTGATGAAACAGGTTTTACCCCTGACGATGCCCACCTTGTGTGCGAAATGCATTGGGTTTTGTAGCCCTCTAGTTGTTTTGGCAAAAGGAGTATTTCACCTTTGTTAGTTTTGGCCAAAGTTATGGAGCTACTATCAATTATCGTATAGAACTTAACTTAATAATTTAATGGTTTTAATCTTTCGCTTAAAAACAGGATAATTGTTAATGAACAGTCAATTTGGCATCAAAGGAAAAATTTGTAGTAACTCTTTGTGAACTAAATACTTACACGAACTGCAATGAGTTGTAAATATATTTTAAGATCGTAATTTTCTTTTAACTAAGAAGTTTTGAAATTTTTTCAGAAATTGGCTTTTTTTAAAGAAATTTTTAAAAAGTCATAGGATGTTATTTTTTCAATAGTATTAAAAATTCGTTTGGAGATATTTCCTTTATTATCATTTAAAGAGATCCATTGCAAATAACGTTATATTTAGTTTAATGAAGTCTTACCGTTTGGCAATGGTGCATGATTCGGTCGTATAAAATGTTTTATAATGACTTATAATTTATTATTGTTATTTTTGTGCTGCAGCTCCTTTTAATTCTTTGAAAAACTCCACGTCCTCCTCTTCTTTTTTCTCAATTTTTTTGTCATTTCCATTCCCTTTACCTTCCACCATTTAACTACTGAACAGTTTCAGTATATGTGTTATACCATTGCATAAAGGCCTGATCCGTATTAAATCACTATAATGGAGCATTTATTAAGCATAATTATGAGACCAAGAATATAATTCAACTCTCTGGAACATACTATAATGTGAATCATATACTTTTTCAGTCCACATAAAATTTTTCATTAAATCAAACTTTATTAGTTATTGGAAAGAAGTGCAATATATCCCTCTTCATCAAAATAACGCAACAAACGAACAGTTATTTCTTAAATTATCATGTCAACCCTAAATAAACTAATTATGATTAGCTCATTATATAAATGTATGCCAAAATTCCATTTTCTATCTACATCCTTGATCGAGTTATTCGCGTATTAATAACTTTACACGCAGACCAACTGGCTGAGAAATTAGCCTTTTATTATTATTTTTGTGAATCTTTTAAAGTTTCCCACACCATACTCAAATCCTACAATCTTCTACCTTACTCCCGTAACCTATCGCACAATCCTTTACTTTATAAATTGTTTAAACGCTCGGATTGTTTATTAAACATCCAGCACGTTCCTCAGTTTTTCATACCATTTCTCTTTCATTAATATTGAATTTAGCTCACTATTACTATTTTAAATCTTTTTCAATAGTATTTCAGCTCTTGTGGTATTCCGTCTCGCAAATAGCGCAACGAATGTTGTTTGCAGAGTATCATTTCCTTCTTCTTCCATCTTTCTCTCCTTCTAGTGTTAAAATCCTTCAATACGCGCTTAAACTTACAAGAGTTGAGATAAAAATAGGATTTCGAGGATTAACAATATAATTGGTATTGGTATTAAAATATTTTAGAAAGATAATAAAATATTTTGATGATTTATTCACAATTTATTTACGCTAGGGATATTTTCGTTTCCATTGATACATTTTCTTAACTGCGGCAGATTTTACTCCTAAAAAAAACGACCGTGAATCAATTCCATAATCCATTTCTACCTCATAATATTTTTATGAGTTATTTTTAATGTTTTTAATCAATGGACTTTGAACTTTATCAATGATCCATGAACACTTTTTCAATTGTTCTAATTGTGTGATGGTATTTCCGTCGAATCTTAAAAAAATGAGATTTTTTTATGAATATATGGACACGTAAAATACCATTCCAACATTATATTGTAATTGCATGCATATGCATGTAATCACAATATCATGTGTTATAAATAATAATTTGTATGCAACAAACTGATTTAATTATAAATATAATTGTAACTGTTTATTTTGTCTTTACAGGTAAGTGCCGAATGGATTTTCTTACCGTTGCCTTCGTCTAATCACGAATGACCAATTGTTCATGCTGAAGCATTATGGTAAGTCCTATTCTGAATGACTTAAGTTAAATTTAACGATTTCTTAATTATTACTTCACTGAAAATACAATAGTAAATGAGTAAGTAATACGTTCAACATTAAAATACTCTAATGCTAAAACTAGTAAAAGCATCCGAGTGAAATAAAAATTCATCATAATCTGACGTACGTCGCTTTAAATTGCGAAGATAGTTAGGTACGGGTCGAAAGACAACAGTAACGTAACTCGGATTATTTCCGTACATATTTAAAATTTAACATCTCGTCACTTGTCATAAATAATACAGCAATCAACACCGCATTAAAAATAGGGGTCCTTTTGAAGTAAGATGGATGAGAGAGACGAAAAATACGGGAAAACTCGTATTCCAAAATGGAATAAAAACATGTGGCGCTGTGCCGTTAGACGAAAGGAAGGGGAAAGACAAAGAATCTCTATAATCTAGCCGCTGCAATCTTCTCGTGTTTTTTTTCTCGTACTTCTATCCTGCTCTCCACCTCCGCGTCTCCGTCTTCTCTACTCCATTTTTCCCTCTTTTAGATCACCCCCTCCCTCTACTACACTCCCCCATTATCTTCCTCACTCCTATTCTATCACTCTCTCTCTTTCTCTCTCCCTTCCTATCTCCCTCTCTCTATTTCTATCTCTATCTCTCTCTCTCTCTATTTCTATCTCTATCTCTCTCTCTCTCTATTTCTATCTCTATCTCTCTCTCTCTCTTGCTCGCTACCTCTCCATTCCAGATCTTCGCTCTCGCTCGGGCGGTTGGGGGTAAAAACTCAGATATGTTACACGTCGGACGATTCCGAGGGAGTGAGCCTTTAAGTAGGAACGATATTGCTTCGCCTCCTTATTCACCGTCTCCTCCCCCTCCTTCCTCCTCCCCCTCCTACCTCCTCCCCCTCCTTCCTCCTCGCCCTCTCCTCTCTCTCTCCCTGCCCTTTTTTCGTGCCACTTTTGTTGTTGCTGTTGACGGAGGAAAAACATCCGTCTCTCAGTGTTCCTTCTTTTTTTCTCCCTCCGCTAAAATCACTCCCCCTCCACTATTCCTATCCTGCGCTTAGTTTCTCGTTTAACGCTTTTTTTGCCACTCAGCCCCTGTCGCACGTTTCATTGCAACATCCGTTTAGAGATGTCTCATTTCATGGAAAATAACGTTTGAGTAATTACACGTGGAATGGGCGTCGAACGAATATTTCTGCATGTGCTTACTTGAATACACGCACTGTAGACACGAGGCTACCATTTATCACCGTCAATTTGGCATTGCAAATTTAATAAACTTCTGTACTTCAAACATAATAAATGATATGAGAATATTTGTTAAAATATTGGACGCTTAATTTTAAATGCATAATTTAAAGGAATACAGATTTGTGGGAAATTTATATTTTTTTAAACATGAATGACGATGATGATCATGGAGTTTTCCATGTTAGTAGCAAGAGAAATAATTCGCATGGAGTAAATAATATTTATTCTTGTTATATAACTAATTAGTTTGCTTAATGCGTTTATTTTTAAAGTAATGGTATTTTACCGTTACAAATAAAAAAATTCTTGCTGAAATATGTTAAGCGTATTCAGTGTAAAATTAACTTCTAGATATAATTTTCTTTTAATCCGTTATGGTTTTGAAACATAAATTTACTTGCAAAGCTCATCTAAAAATTATGTAAAACTATACCTTTAATTTTAAATCGGTTAATTAATTTATTTTAATAAAACATTATTTCACAAGTTATTACGTTTACTTGCATTGAAAATAAAATGAGTAAAATAGTCTATTGCAAAATTTCAGAACGAATAAAATGGATATTTTCTTGTGAATAAACGGTATTTTGAAACTGAGATATCTTTGCTCTAATCTAAGAAGGGAGATTTTTTTCTTCTTAATTTGGATTTTCAGCGTTGAAAGAAACAGAATATTTTACCGTAAAACTCCTTTTGAATGCGCATTTCAATTTCGCCTCTCGTTCCCTTGAATTCCCTTATGCAGCGCCGCAGGAAAAATCATAGAAGACCGTTAATAGGGTGGGTGGGGATGAGTGGATGATGGCGAGGAGGTGGGAAACGGACCGAAGATTGATGTCAAAAAAATTAAGCAATTTTCAAGGGAGCGGTTTAAAAAAAAACGCCTCAGATTGCAACATCCGGGTCTCATATATTTCATTTATACCCGACGAACAAAAGGGCCGCTTTGCTCTTCTTCGTCTCAATTCCTAATGTCCTATCCCATTACACTCATTTTTATCCACGGTTGCCACGCCTTATCCCGGGCCTCTACTTCTCCCCTTCCTCGCCTTCCCCTCTCTCACCCTCGCCTCCTCCACCCAACACTCCCCCCCTCACCGCCACACCCCCTCTCCACGCTCATCTACGGCCATATTTCAACCACAGTCGCTGCGCCCACTTCCCAGGGCCCGCACAACACACCACCTCCCTTTTCTCCCCATTTACATCTCTCAGCCAGCTCCTGACCCAACCTCCCTCTTTCCTCCTCCCACGCTTTATCCCCCACTGCACCACCACGGCCGCTCGCTCTCTCTCCCCCCCCCTCCCACCTCTCCCTCCGCCCCTCCTATCCGCCACACAAAGCAGACACCACTCTGCCGTTCCCTCGCCTCCCCATCTCACACGCCCCTATCCACCAAGGCATCGGTGGATGGCCCTCTTCCCATACTCCCACCTCTCTCCCGAGTGTTAATGCAGGTCGTGCATCATTTTAAGACCCATTCCGAAGATATATCTTCGGTGAACGCACGCCAGCACTCGTGGAATACGTGAGTGCACGGAAAACATTAACATCGGCCGAAAAGGCTATTCCCACTCGCCGTTTGCACTTCTCTCCTCCTCTGCGCCTCCTCTCGCTCCTCCCCTTTCCCTCATCCATCGTCCCTTTTAAAGGCCATGCCCTGCCTCCTGCACCTCCGGCCTCGAAGCGTTTGGGACGAAGAACTCCCCGTTAACCCCTCTGCTATCCACTCCATGAACCGCCACTGGCAGGAGCGTCGGGAAGGAGTGATAAGGATGAAGGATATGGGGAAAGTGGACGCAGAGAGGAGAGACAAAAGAGAAAGGATTGTTTGAACCACGGTGCGGAAAAATGAAAGTAGAAGATAGGAAAACGGGGAAAGAATGAGGATATTAGGATGGAGTGAGGAAGAATGGCGAAGAAAGAAAGCGAGAGAGGAGATAGAAAGGGAAAGGGACGGCAAGGTTTAGGGAAAAGAAGGCTAATAGAGAATGAGAAAGAAAAAGAGGTGAATGAAAAGTTAGGGCGGCATGATCGGAGAAACGAGGCTTAAAGAGAGTATGGGGAAATGAAAAACGATAGGCAAGTAATCAGCTTTATTAGTGGATAGAGTTTGGGAGAAGGAGGTATATGAGGAGGGAAAGAAAGGGGAATAGGGGGAGTGAAGGGCGAAGCGAGGTGGATTTGTGTTCACGATGCAAGGCAGTCGGAAACACGTCCCTAGTCTCTAGGCGTGTTCTGCCTGAGTGCGTCGTTAAGACGCGAACCGAAAGAAATGGGCGGAAGTTGGAGGTGTCTCCAAAGTGAGGGTCGTCCGTGCGGTTCTTCGGAAGGAAGGGTTGGTCCTGTCCAATTAAATTACGACTAGCTTACCGTCGGAAGAATCTTGGAAGCACTTCCTTGGCGTCGGGTCGGAAAGTTAAAACGTGTGACATGTATCCGATGGAAGCACGACTTTTGAAAGTTCCTTTATTTATTTAGCTGAAACATATTCGTAAACTTTAATTAGAACTTCAACGAGATGATTATCTCTCTTGGTTCTTTTGTGTTTTATTCCTATGCTTGAACATTTTTTCGATAATTTAAAAAATTAAAACAATTTTTTCGTTGATTAATGCAGACTATAGAATAAAGGTTTTCTTTATTGGTAAAATATTTTTAGAGGAAGGTATTCTGAGCTTAAACGGGTTTTTAAAATAATTATAAACAATATGCCGCATATTCTGTTCCCCATAATTCATTTGAAGCCAAATATTGCGTTTCTGAAGACACTTCTTGGCTTTCGATATTTCATATCAGATTACATCTCATTTATAGCGATCGAAACTAGGTTATAATAATGTATTCCATTGTGCTTTCTGATAAGGAAATCGATCCTTTTAAAATTATTTTTTAAACTCACTCAGTACGGGACACCCTTTAAAGTGAACCGTATCAACACTAAAATAGAAAATATTTTTCTCTGTTTTAAAAATTTTTGAGACGCTACACCGACAGACACAAAAAGAGGAGATAGTACCGAGAACTTCCGCGTGCCGCAATTAGAGTCACCGTTGTTTCGATGGGTCGCTTTAAAAGTCCCAGATAGTTCGACGGATCGCCTCAGATTTAAATGGTATTTTGTTACGTGAGAATCGCCCGCGGTCATTTTAACCACGCTGGAAAATTTTTTACCTGTTTAAAAAATTAAATAGAAAACAGTATTTGAGTGGGTTTAGTGAATGAATTATTGGTCTGTAAATAATTATGCAAGTACTTCTCATTTCCAATGACTTTACTGAGAATCGTGAGCCAAAATCAAGGCGTGAAGCTCCGTCCTACCTAGAGCGAGCAGATGGAGTGGTTGGGCGCCATTGGCGGGAGAAGCAGAGCCCTTAGTGTTTTTATATAATGCAACTCTTATAAAGTAAGATATGTATCTATATTTCTATTTCTACATTTGGAGGTATTAGTCAGATCATATGAAGTAACCCGTCTTTGTGTGGAATCAGCGTAAAAAAGAGAAAAGTGTACAGTCTTTCGTTAATGATTTATTTTTCCACATTCCAGTGAAACATAAGCCAAATGAACAACCGCAACACACGAAGAGTTTATTATCCGTAGTTAAATATATTTTCATAGACGTAAGCATTTACGTCATTCATCTTTCTAAATGCCGATTATTGAATTGGACATCAAAATCGAATTTATTGATTCGCCAAATACCTATAGTCATGCATAGAGAAGGAAAAGTTCCGAGAGCATGCTTTTAATACGGAAATGTGTCTCTTTAAAGTTGGTGGCATATTTCAAGTTCCACCAGAGCAGTAATGTTAAAGAGACCGCACGACCACCGCAGGGTTAAATAAGGTCATAAGGATCCCATGCGACCTCAGCTAGCAATAAAACAGATGCAGCCGGCGCGTGATTAAATGCAATGAATACACTTAGCTTACTATCGATAATATAGAGCAGGTAATAGATCCGATACACTTCTGAGTTTATATTCGTCCTGTTTGTTTGTCGATTTGAGGGTTGGGGAATCCTTTCAATGTGACGGGTTTAAATACGCATTTGGAATCATTATGGGACTCATAAACCGAGATCGCCTGTGGGGCTGCACGCGTGAACAACCATAAATCCGTCTCTCGTGTAGAAATTTAACGGTGGCATCGCTATTGCCAGAGACAGTTGTAGTGCCGAAATTCCCTCACGACGTACCTGCATTCCCTTTGCTGGGCTGTATCCAAAACCTATCTCTTAAGACAAGAGTTCAATTTATAAAATAAAACAAGATATCCTTTCTACCTATTAAAAAAACAGCATCATCAGTTTGAATCATCGCCGCATATCTACGCGGGAGTGTCCGGATGAGGGTTATTCATCAGAGGTTCGCGGCACATTCATAACTGCCCTCAATATAGATCTGGTCATAAACCTTTCGCTATCTCGTTGTTATATCAAATTTGTTGTTAGATTAATAGAGATTTGAAATTTTGGTTATTATAAGTAATTATGTTCCAATAAGAAAAATTTAATTTCTAAATCGGCATATACTTAAAAATCTTAAGGAGGGGTTGCAAAAATTGGTAAGCGGATTTGAAGGAACATTTTACAGATAAAAATATATCGAAAATAAGCGGATACTTGTTTTGGGTTTTTGTCCCAAGCTGCCTGGTTTTCGAGAGATTAAAATTTTTAAAACGTTATTCTACGCCGATTTCAATATTCAGATACATATAAGCCTAAAGTATGAAAGTAATCCGTCGCATATTTAATTCCTCGTAACTTTTAAACCATACGAGATAACACAATGAAAATTGGTTCCTAGTTGAATTTAGCAAGCCGTAAGATTTTGTTGCTTTAAAAATTTTTATTATTATTTATTTTTAAAAACGAGAAAAATTTACATTAGAAAATACATTAAAGATTGAGTTTTCATAGTGCAGGCTATCGTTCATTTGCTTTATATAAATTCGACAAGTTAAGATACAAACTTCGGACCTGTATAGTTTTAAAGAAGAATGATCAAGGTTTATTATTCTTACAGTGATTTTCCGACTTCTATTTGAAATCGCTCGCACTTGACGTTTATCACCATTTATAAACAAAAATTTATAATAACATAGGTAATACTGTTGTAAAGGATTTTAATTTGAACAAATTTAAATGAAACATTTTAAAGTGTTGTGCTGTAGCTTAGCAATTCTTCAGATAAATATATTTATACAGTGTTTTATATGGATGGTTGATGTGATGATAGGAAATGTGCAATTTATTATTTTTGTCATTTAAGGTAGGTTACTAAAATATGAAACATTCAGCTATTTCAGTTCTACTAGTATCCAAAGCTGAATTGCTCTAAACTTGTATCAAAAATTAAATTAAAATTACAAATAACAATAAAATAATTACAATAAACAAAATGAAAATATGGTGGTGGTGGTGAGGTTGGTAGTAGTGGTGGTGATGGTGGTGGCAGTGATGGTGGTGAGGGAGATGGTGGTGGTGAGGGTGGTAGTGGAGGTGAGGAAGGTAGTGGTGGTGAGGGTGGTGGTGGTGGTGAGGGTGTTAGTGAGGGTGGTGGTGGTGAGGATGGTGGTGGTGAGGGTGGTAGTGAGGGTGGTGGTGGTGAGGATGGTGGTGGTGAGGATGGTAGTGAGGGTGGTGGTGGTGAGGATGGTGGGGGTGAGGGTGGTAGTGAGGGTGGTGGTGGTGGTGATAGTGGTGAGGGTGGTGCTGAGGATGGTGGGGGTGAGGGTGGTGGTGGTGGTGAGGGTGGTTGTGGTGGTGAGGGTGGTGGTGGTGGTGAATTTGGTGGTGGCGAGGGTGGCGGCGGTTGTATTTTAATTTTGTTTATTGTTATTATTTTGTTATTTGTGATTTTAATTTAATTTTTGATACTTGTGCGCGAATCTGGAGCGTAATAAACTTGGTGTTCTTCCTTTGATAAGGCATATTTTTGACTAATTATTGAAAGTGGCGTAAATACGTGTTTTAAAAATATGATGTCCAACTGATGACTTTATTTATGTAAATAATGCGCAATCTGGTCCCTTACTTAAATATATGTATAAATAAATGTAAATTTTATCAGACCCAGATCGATTTTACATTTTACTTCAGAGGGTCGATTTTACCTTATATAAATATTTTACCTATTAGGACAGTGTGCCATTTGAGGTGCTGATATCAACGTTAGTCATAAAACGGAAACTTTGTTTTATATAATATATTACCGTAAATCCTGTTGAATTTTAACGGGAAATCTAAAATGGTAGTATATTATCAGGTATTTTTAGCGAGGGGAGAGGAAAAGGAACATGGATTAAAACAACAAGACGTCCTCGGGAATTAACAATGTCATTGTCGTCAAGGTTTTAATTGTTAAAACTTAAAATTTATTTTATTAATGGTAATAAACGTCAAGTGCGAGCGATTTCGAATCGAAGACGGAATATCACTGTAAGAATAATAAACCTTGATCATTCTTCTTTAAAACTATACAGGTCCGAAGTTTGTATCTTAACTTGTCGAATTTATATAAAGCAAATGAACGATAGCCTGCACTATGAAAACTCAATCTTTAATGTATTTTATAATGTAAATTTTTCTCGTTTTTAAAAATAAATAATAATAATAATTTTTAAAGCAACAAAATCTTACGGTTTGCTAAATTCAACTAGGTACCAATTTTCATTGTGTTATCTCATATGGTTTAAAAGTTATGAAGAATTAAATACGCGACTGATTACTTTCATACTTTAGGCTTATGTGTATCTGAATATTGAAATCGGCGTAAAATAACGTTTTAAAAATTTTAATTTCTCGAAAACCAGGCAGCATGAGACAAAAATCCGAAACACGTATCCGCTTATTTTCGATATATTTTTATCTGTAAAAGTTTCCTTTAAATCCGTTTGCCAATTTTCGCAACCTATCCTTGTTAGTCACTTTCACAATTTTTCAAGAAATAAAACATTTTTCGTCCGAAATACTTGATCGCTTTTCTTACTGAGAAGTAGAGAAATATTTTTGAAAACATATGCAGTGGTAGAAGTACTTTATAGAACTCGTATTTTCTGTAGGTTTTACGCAAAAATTGACCAAAGTTTACCTTATTTTATTATATAAAAGAATTTTAAACCAAAACTTGCTTTACTTCTTAATTTTTAGCCAAAAAATGCCTCTTCGAAGAGAGACTCCAAAAAAGATGTCAAGTGGGATCCACCTCTTGTTCTCCTTTTTATATCGATTATTCTACTCTCTGAGTAGCGCAAGCACTCGCTGGCAAAATGAATGAAACAAAGCGTGTTCGAGTAATTTTTTCCGTAGTCCTTATATAATTCATGGCGGAAGTTGATATTTTATTTCAATGCAAGATTTCTTAATTTTTTGGGTTAGTTACCAACTTGAAATATCTTTAAATGTATTAATGTTACCAAGCCTGTTCGCAGTCTCATACACTTATAAAATTTCATAGTATTTAAAATGTAATTTAGAAATTTTAATTTTAGTAACTTTCACGAAACAAAGCCAAAGATAAAACAACTCTATATTTATTTTTATGCTGAATTCACTCTCTCTTTCTGCTCTGTTTTCCGCTGTAATATTAAGTAAATATCGTTTATTCCTCATTCTACCCTTCTTGTTAATTATGCTATTACCGTAATACAAACAAAAATAAAATAAATGAATAAAAACCTCATTGGTTGAGTCAGGAGATATAAATTTATACCTTTCTCATTTCTTGAAATTCTTTAATCTTCGCCCTGCTACTAATAATATCTCTTTTTATAAGATTTTATTATGCCTAGAAGTTACTAATTTGATAGGACTTTTACAATATTTCAGCATATTTAATGAACATTGCCAAAGTGAAGGTTAGCAAACCTCCGAGAAAAGGTTCATTGTTTTTGACACCTGCGTGTAGCATTCTCTTCTGATTAGCACGGTGGTTTCCAAACTGTGGGACGCATCCCCCTTGGGGAGCGCGATAGGTAGGTCGGGGGGCGCAAAAGATTTCTCATATATTAACTGTCCTTTTAACCATCCTAATCTTGAGACCTACACATCGGCGTACTGATAGGCACCGCAACCCACGCAATGCGGGAGGGGAGAGGATAAAGGGGCCCCCAATCATTCAAACCGTACTGACTAAGGCGTCTGACGTCCGCTTTAGGAACCCGAAAAATATAATTGCGACTTCTACAATACGGCTTTATAACGTTCAGAAGAGGCATTTCTTGGCATGAAAACCAGTGCAAGATTTAGGCTACGATTATATGCCTTCAGACGTCTTTCGCTCTTAGTCCCATGTATTTTCTCATATGTCAACATTTCTTAAGTGTTATTATTATTGTGCTAATTTGTGTACATTGTGTGTATTTATTTGTTAAGTGAAGCATGAGGTCTGCGTCCACTCTTCAGGCTCTAAAGGATGACGACTTTACTTTAATTACCAGTTGGTTTAGTAGTCTTCTTTAAGACTCCAATATCATCATAAAGTAAGTGTTTGTTTTTATATATAGGTAGGTGCATAAGAAGATTTTGGTTAACGTGACACCCCCTTTCTTTTCAACACCACGAGCCTCCCCTGATGCCACATAGGATTTTACAGGTCGTATTTATTCATGAATAGCAACAGCAAACTTGTAACTATTTTTGACCCCCTCATCCCTCCATGCCAGCAACCGTTAGCATTTGGGTGACCCTCTACCCCATCATTGTAAAAATTAGAAAATGCATAGTTATGCATGGAAATGCTTTCTAATGTCTTCTTATAGCGTTGAAATGCATTTTAATGCTCTTTAAAGAAAAATGAGGAAAAATCTATCTGATTAAACAAGGTAAAGTTATGTTTACCGAAAAATCTGAATTAATATAACATCATTGGTATGTGGATGAGGTTAGGGGAGTTATGATTCGATCGTCTGCCTTGAGAGGGGGTCACAGATACATAAAGCTCGGGAATCGCTTAATTAAGGCTATCCAATTACAATGCCAAACTCTTATCTATTATTTTCCTTCGATATGAAGTTAGCTATCCACATAACGAGGAATATGCTTTTGATCTGATTCGGGCATATTGTCGCATTTTAATAATATATTTACATTCTGAATCTTTTAAGAATATTACCTTCTGTAGATTCCTTGTGATTATTCTCCTATTTTTTGCTAAATGAATCAACAGGTGAATATACTTTTTCTAATACTTGATCCTGATTTGAATTTGACTTGCTCTAGATTCCACAGGTGTGAGGAGTTTATCTGTTTTTACTGTCAATTATATATCTATTCGCACAGAATTCCACATTACTAAGGAAGGGACGAAAATTTCTATCGTCTGTATCCAAGTTTAAGCAACAGGATTGCTTTCTTGCTCAGCTGCAATTATACCGTCGTAACATGTAGGGCTGTAAATGTTTCAGTATATCTTATGTAAAATAACTCGTACATATATCTTCACAATATTACACCTTTACAACTTTGCAGTACTTAATGAATTGTTCAATGATCAATGTCTGTTTTTCGTTTGATAGGAATTTTATCGGCGCTCTAACTAAAATTTTATACTTAAAATTTTTATTAGCAATTCAAGATCTGTTCAAGTTTTGGCTAAAATTGGTCATCCGGAAGTTCAGGTTTACTCATTCCGTTTATCCGTTTATTTCTAAATATTTTCTTTATAATTTAATTTGTGCAAATATTTGTTCTTATTAAAGTTATATTCAACGTAAATTTCGACAAATTTTGTTTGAAACATTTTTTCATAGAACGGGTTTTTAAGAGATATTTTGATTATACGTTTGAATTTGTTCAATACGTTGCTAAGTGTTACCTTTGTTTTCGTTTTTATGATAAAAATTTCTAATTGTTGGTAACGTTGCCTACATCCTCAGGGTTAATTTGAATTGTGATAAAAATATCCGTGCCATGTAGCGTCATATTTTGTAAACATATTTTCTTGTCAATTTAGTCAGCGATCCCAGCGCCGTCAACGATAATTTTAATCGACCATCGATATTTTGTTATCCACAGAAACAGATAACAATTTTGTTTACTAATTGTTTTTTTCAATATGTGATGTGTTTTTTTGCTGTGAAAATTATTGTGTTAAAAAATAATTCACGAGTGTAAATGTCGAAAATTATTCTAGAGATCGCAGCTATCGAGAGAAACTTGTAAGTAATATTGCAACCACATTTATTACTCTATATGGATAAAGTCATGCCATGTACATATCGGATGCTTTTATAATGTCAAGGTTCTATCTTTATGAGATATTAAGATCGTACATTGAAGGAAGCGTGTTAAATATAAATTAAGGTAAATAACGAATATATCTGCATATGAGCAGTGTTTTTAGGTGAGGCAACATCTTTATTGGTCAATACCGTAGAAACAATGAGAACACTGTCATACGTTGCGCACACCCATTACAGCGGCAAAAGATACATCGCCGTAAACGAAGGATAAAGGGAAGGACGAGCAGTGAGAGGAATGCATTTATAAGGCGGCCTAGCTCAGGAAACACCTCGTGAAATCGATGCATTAATTGGTCTCCACTCCTGACGAGGAGGAGTCTCCCTCTGCCCTTGGGCTATTGAGGGCCGACGGTGAGGTTTATCTTGGTTTCGGGGTAATAGGGAGCATATAGCCTCGCCCGAATAATAGAAATTATATATCTCTTCCACGATCTCTTTTCCCTCTCTCTCCCAACAATCGGTTCCTGTATCTAGAAATTCAGACCAGGTGGACCGTAGTTAATAACCATCATCCTCATCTTAATAGGTAGTCTGTCCGTAGACAGTTCCGTGATTATTCATGGTTAAACCAGGTTCTCCATGTACTCCAATTATCCGCTGTCCTCTTCATATCTTGATAACTATCTTTCCCTTTCAAATCGTCTAACAGCTGAAACCTTTTCCTATCTCTTTCCCTTTTTCCATCTATTTTTCCTTCTAACACGTCTTTAATCATACTCTCTCTCATCAGGTAATGTCCAACTCAGTTTGCCTCCCTTTTTCTAATAATCTGTATAATCATTCGCTTCTCTCCTACTCTCCGAAGCACTGAATCGTTTTTCATCCTATCTGTCCATTTTATCTTCAGCTATCTCTTCCAAGTCCACCTTTCGAAGCTTTCAAAGTATTTGATGTCATTTTTCCTTATCGTCCATGTTTCTGCCCCGTACAAAGTTATACTCCATGCATAGCATTTTTTTAACGTCTTGCGGATATCTTCTTTCATGTTTCCCGTAAGTAGGTGTTTCTTTCTTCTAAAATCCGCTTATGCATTTCCCTTTCTAGTCCTGATCTCATTCGTACATTTTGCTTCTCTTTTTATGATGCCTCCAAAGTATTTATAATCTGAAACTTGTTCTAAAGGCTTTCCTCCAATACTTATGTTCAGATTCTCTTCTTTGCTTGATATTTGAATGACCTTGGATTTTTCTGTATATATTTCCATACCGTATTTTCTACCTGTTATTATTAGTCTATTTATCATTTTCTGGAGTTCCTCTTCCTTTCTTGCTCGAAATACTTGAGCATCTGCGTATTTTACTGTTCTATAATCCTTCTTCCAATTTTGAAATCTCCTGTGCCATCTAATGCTTCTTGCATTACACTTTCTCCATATATATTGAATAGCTTCGGCGATAGACAGCAGCCCTGTCTTACTCCTCTACCGATATTTACTCCGCAGGTGTCCGCATTCTCCAACCTGACCTTTACAACTTTATTCCCATATAGATTCCTGATCAGTCTGCTCTCTTTCCAGTCTACACTTATATCGTTTAATATCATCATCAACATTACCCAATATAGTCTAGCAAAGACCTTCTGCCAGTCTACGAAACATACGCAGATATGTTAACTGTACTCGATTGCCCTTTCTGATATGATTGTAACTACTCCTATACCATCTCTAGTTCCTCGCCCTTTTCTGAAACCGAAGTGATCTTCCCCTAGCATTTCTTATGCCTTTTTCTCCAGGCTTTTATTAAGTATTCTCGTGATGATCTTCGAAGTGTGTGAGAGTAGGCTTATCTTTCTGTAGTCTTTACACTGCATTGCCTTTGGCTTCTTATTTAGAGAGATCATTGTTACTTCTAGGAAATCCCGAGGCCAGTCTCCCGTGTCGTAAATCTTATTAATTAATTTAGTGATCGCTTTAGTCCTTCTGATCCCATGACTTTAAGTACCTCAGCCGGTATTCCATCGCTGCCCGTGGCTTTCCCTTTCTTCAGTTCCACTATCGATTTCTATATTTCGTTCTCCATAATACTTGGTCCCAAGTTGTCTTCTTCAATGTTTTCCTCCATTTCTGTTTTTGCCGATCCTGCCTGCTTTGCTGTATAGTTCCTTAATGTATTCTTCCCATACCAATGCTATATCCTTCGTTTCTGAGACTATCTTCCCATTCGTATATATAATGCCATAACCACGAATTCCATTAGACTTCTTATATTCTAATTCCAGTGCCCTAGCAAACATCATATCGTGCCGTCGTAACTTCTCCATTTGTAGTTTTCCATCACATTATTCTCCAGCTATATCTGTTGCCCTTCTCAACTCATTGTTTATACGTGTATAGTTGGCTGTACCTTCTTCACTGTTAACGTTTTTCCATTTTCGTCTCTCAACCATTTTCTCCAGCATTTTCTTAGTGATCCATGGTTTTTTGATTTTCTTCTCGTTTTCTAATCTCCTTTTTCCAAGGTATCCTTGATACTGATTTTGATTCCTTCCCATTCTATATCGACGGTCTTTCATTTGTTTTCCAAATTTCATAGGCAATCTTCCAACTTCATGCTGACCAAATTCTATCTTTCATTCAGTTTTTCTATGTCTCAAATCTGTTTCTCTTCTCATTTTTACTTTTTCCATATACGTAGTATAGGGGAAAGTATTGTATTCATGAAATAAATTGACTTCGAGATGTCAACGGAAGTACACGTTTTGAGGTCCCCTGGATACGTTTTGACCATTATCTCGATGATGTCTGTGTGTAGGTGTGTGTTAGTGTGTGTGTGTGATATATTTTTGTGGGTGCTCTAACTCAAAACCTGTTAACCGGGTCAACGCAAAATTTTATATTTAACATTTTTATAAAATTTACAAGAAATGATTTGTTTTTAGTAAAAATCTGTCAACCGAAAGTGGGTGTTTACTCTTGTCACATCCGTCATTTAAAAATATTTGCTTTAATATTTGATAAATGTAAAAATGTATTGGAATAAAAGTTGTAGGAAATTTACTTCTCTACAACATTGGTTTGAAATATTTTTCCATAGAATCATCGCTTAAGAGATATCTTATATTTTTGCTGCCACCACCAGGTTACCTACCGACGACTATTGTTAACAATTGACGCTTCGTTACGTCTTAGTAACGCTCCTTTTTCTTTTCTTAATTCTTGGAGCTTTTTGGCTATATACACTATTAGAAGGCAATGGTTTGAGTTTATTTCTGTTCTTTGTAAAGTCAAAAAATTTTTCGGTTTCTTAAAATATTTATTATTATACAACTTATTTGGAATTTTTAGAAATATTACAGATATGGAGAAAGTCATGTGGTGGCCACATCAGATTTTTCTTATTTGTGTGAGCTTTGTACTTTCGTCAACAATTAGAAGGCTGTGATCTGAATTAATGGCTGCTCTTGGTAATGCCTTGGCGGTCTTTATGCGTTTCCTGAATCTTTGTTAAACTAGGATGTAATCTATTTGTTATCTCCTTCTATCTCCTGAGTTTTTCCATACGTATAAACTTTGTTAATGATTTTTGAGCCATGTGTTATTCATTACAAGATCATTATTGATGCAGAATTCTCCAAGTTTTTCCCCTCCTCGGTTTTTCTTCCCATGTCCGTATCGCCCGACAACATCTACTTCCTTTTCTTCTCCGACTATGCTGCTCCAATCTTCCATTATTATGCAGTTTACCTTTCCTCCTCCGTCTTCTTCGTAAATGTCATTAATTTGTTAATAAATATCCTCGATTTCTTCATCTTCATGAACTGACGTTAACATATATACCTGGATAATCAGCATGCATGCATGTTCGTTGATATTATTTTTGTCACGCTTTTCATCATATCTTTCCTAAATACCAGAGCTACTCCCCTTTCCCCACTATTTCCTTCAGAATAAACTACTGTAAACTCTTCCGAGTCGAACTGTTTTTCTCCTTCCCATCTAGTTTAGCTCAGTCCTATGTCAACTCTATTTATTCTCATTTCTTCTTTCATGTTCTCTATCTTTCCTACCTTTCTCATAGTTCTTACGTTCCAAGTGCTTATTCGTAAATTACTTTTGACAAATGTTTTCCTCAAGGCATTCCCCGCCCGGAGATCCGATTGGGGGGCTATTTTACCTCCGGGTTGTTTTACCTCGAGAGAACTCATATTGTCCAACTATATAACCATTACTAGGGATTGTAATTTGGCAGTTTCCCTCTTTCGTTCCACATCGCAGTACTGTAGCCGTTCAAATCGTTCCAATTGCGTTTAAAGCTGTATTTGAAATAGACCCAGCCCACATCTTTCGTTTTTGGCTCTATAGCATACTGACAGTACTGCTGCCTACTTCCAGGCTCCAATGATAGTTAATAACGCTAATAATAATAATTTATTAGCCATGGATAATTTGACATTGTATTAGCATTGGCATTTAGTTATTACAAGGTTGCATTACAATTAATCATATCACAAACTAATATCAGAAGTAATCATATCACAGTTAATCACAATTTTCCCCTTTCCATGTACACTTCAATGGAGTTATATACATACTAGATAGAATTCTTTAACATCCCGTTGAAACTATTAACCGATGTTCTCATTTGCTTTGGAAGTATATTAAAAAATATTTTTCCAGCAAATACAGGGCACTTTGCAAATAGAGAGATTCAATAAGTGATCTTCTTTTCTATGCATTTATTGTTGTAACAGAAAAGCAATCTTTTGTCTAATTATTTTTGCGATTCGGGAATAATTCGTTATCATTTATAATTCAAGAAAGAATTATAGAGCTCACTTTATAGCTGAAATCAAAATTCAAAAACAATGTTTATCCAATTGTTATAAAAATATGAGGAAAACCAAATTCACATTTAAGCTACAAAACGCTTGCCAACAGTGGTGATTCACCGATAGAGGGTTATAAAAAATAATAAAGGGCGCCAAAAAGTGACTGTAGAAGCTAGAAAAGAAATATAAGAATGCAAAAGAAAAATGTAAGGAAAAATCTGCTGAAGAATACAGTAATTTTTTCAAAAAAATTAAATAAACAGTCGCACAAAACGAAAAAAGGGCACAACGAAAAGGAATACTAAATCGATTAGCGAAAAAATGAAGTCTATCTTATTTTGTTTAGGGAGAGTTAGCGGATCAGACAGACTGATGGGAAAACTGAACGCATAAGCGGATTTTTTTTAAACCGCTAAAAAGGATCCTAGTTGTCGAGAAAGGTAATACTTTTTTCTACGCACTTAGCATCGAAAATTGTTACAACGACCGAATATGTGGCGTTATTAATTATTTGTTTATTTTAATCGTCCAGCTGTAAAAAACAGAGGCAATAAAAGTTTTTGTGAAGAAATAAAGAATTTTTACACGCCAAAGTAACTATTTATTACTATTTTTTCATTCCCATTACGGTTGCTTGGATCTATGCATAGTTTTCAGCATAAAAATTTTTGTTTTGTTCCCACGATTTTGAACATCTTTTTTCTGATTTCGTCGTTTTTTCGCTTTCGCCTATTTCTTTTCTCGGTCCCTTAAAATAAACTTTTTTAACGGACAGGTATATCAAAAGTCTTTACTTGTGTGGAGTAGTAGGACGTAGCAAAAGTTGAAAGGTAGTAAATTGCCTCAGTTTGCTTAACAATTTACATATATTTGTTGTTTAAGATACCCGAAAATCAGGAATATATATTACGATGTAAACGAGAAAAAGCTATTTTTGTCAATGTAATGTATGAGTGACCAACATAAATAAAAAATTATCCAAGGGTTTCGTAACAAAGAAACGATTCGTGTGGTTTTATGCTCAACCTGTGAGAAAATTCGAATATGTCTCGATTGTTTTGCAATTCTTATTTGTGTTCCATCGCAATCTCTTTTTCTTTCTCTTCAGCATCTGTAAATGATTCACTTTAATTTCTCTTGAAGCTTTATGACATTATTCTCCGAGAGCTTCTGCCTTTAACGTTCTCTTCAGATTCTTTCCACGATACACGCTCACTCGTTTGAAATTCAAACGGGACATGTCGTAAGCTGACTATTTGACTTTAGAACGTTATCCTTTTTATGACGCCAAAAGATGGGCAACTGAAAGAGTGGAATGTGATGAGGAAAAAAACAGGGGTACATATCTGGGGAGAGGCAAGGACTGGAGGAGATGGATGGAGGGCGCTGGAGAGATTTTGAGGGGAGTGCCTTTATGAAGAACGAGAAACTACTAGGAAATAGGAGATGAGGGTTGAAGTGGTGGGACGAGGGAGGCGAGCGGAGGGAGAGAGAGGTGATGAGAGTTGGAAGTGCGAGTGAGAAAATATGGAGGGTGACAGTTAGATATGAGGACGAGAGACAGAAACGGGGGAGGAGAACCGAGGTTTGGGAAAATAGGGTAGGAGGTGAAAAGAAACGAAAGGGCGTTCAGGGATAATATGGGGGGAGAGGGTATGGGGAGGCGGAGTGCGAGAGGCGAGGGAGAAGTTGAGTGTGGCGTAATGCTTGGTTAGTGGGTGGGTTTTGCGGGAAGGGGTGCGGTGCTCGAGGAAGAGAAGGAGAAGAGAAAAGGGGGAGCGGGGAGGGGGAGAAAATGGCTTTGTCTGCTTACTTAACGACACACGACATTCTTTAGATGCTCCGTTTGAGAGGCTGTCTCGCTGCTATCGTCCGAGGCAGTGTGGCGAGGGCTGCAAAGAATCCAGACCATTGTAAAAACTCGTGCAAACTCACTCTGCGGGGGGAAGGGGAGATTTTTTCTTTTTGATAGTGAAAAGAAACATTAATACACTTCTACCAAATAACTTGGATTAATGCAGTGGTTAAAATACTAACAAAATGCAACGGAGAATCTTAAATTTGTGTTAATTTCACGAGGTTCTTTTTGTTTAGAATGAAATCGCAGGTAAAATATACCATCCTTAATGTGAGCATAAATAGTATGGATATTTTCTAATGTTAGAAAAATGTCGAGTTGCTTGTAACATTTATTTCATGCAAAATATTGGCCGAGTTCGCTAATATATTTTTGACCTTGGAGATGAATTTATGTATAAAACGAATTCTAACATCATTCGTCGTTTTAGATGAAAGAATGTGGTTGAGCTAAATTGAGCGGTGAATGAAGAATGAAAGGGAAGTGGGGTGGGAATAATAGGTTAAAGGGTGGATCGGCGGTATAAGAAATTTTAATGCGAAGTGTGTCGAGTTTTGTTAGAAAGATGGTTTAAAGCAGTGAAAGGATGTTTGTGCTGGATATAGAAGGGGTTGTGGTTGCAGATGAGTGGCTGTGGGTGAACGGACAGAAGGATTGGACGGGAAAAATGGGATATCGGATATCTTGCTTATTCCGTTTGCGGTTTTAACTATACATTTGAAGTACTGCGTTAACCAATGGGATCGGTGAAAGAGTGTGTCTCCAGTCAAAGGGATGCTCGCGATTGCATTTAGCGACAACCGCAAAGCAAAGCAGATGACGTATCGTAGCACACAAGTCGTCACGCATCGTCGCACAGTGGAGATAGAAAAAGTTTTTTTGCAAGTTTTATGGAAAAACTAGTTTTTTTAGAAATAAAATATTCATAAACTCTCTTTAAACAGTTTATTTAGACAATTTTGTTCACTTATTCTTTAAAAAATCCATAATTTAAGCTTTAGTTAACCGAAGTGGAATCATCTGAATGGTGAACTACATATGAATATTAAATGCAGACCAAACCTAAATGGTGGGGGGAGGGGTACGGTTACTTCTGTGTATTTTATGCATTTTCAATTAAATTTTTGGAACTTCGTATATAAGCTACGGAATTCTTGAAACATGAGGACGCATATTTTTAGGAATTGTATGGTCTAGGGATATTCAAGCCCCAAATATTTTGTATTAACTCGGAAATTTTAGCCCAAAATTATTTGAATGTTGTGAAATCCATCCATACCTTAGCGTATGTACCTAGGTATGTTATATATAGATATCTATCACGCTTGAAACCTATGGTAAGGGGGTATTTTAGGTATATATGTTATCATCCTGTTAACCATTTTATGCGAGTTTCAAATGCTATATATATTCAACGCCCAATACCGCTTTGGATAGAATTTAAAGGTATCATTCTTATCCTTTATTTTGTTAGTCTTCGCTTTATGTCAGCTTTTAATAAAGCAACTGCATAAAAATTTATCCTACACGCCATTGCTCTCAAGTTGCAATTTTATATATAAATACAATTTCCCAGCTGATGTTGTCGGACTCCATTTTTTTATGGATTAAATAGCACACTTATGAATATTACACAAGAATTCGTGGAAAAATGTATTGGTAACTATATCTTCTCTTATAATCGCCCTATGAAAATCAAATATAAATGCATTTTCAACCAACTAATATATCCTATACACTAATTCTTAATTGAAAATCAAATCTGGTGTCTGAATATGTCCTCACTTTTGCACTTTATTAGCCCTCTCACAATAGGCATATGAATGAATGCGTTGCTGCCCAAGATTTTTCTACTATCCTTCAACTTCATAACACGTTATACTGAATCCCAAAATATGTGCAACGGAAAGCTGAAAATCATCTAGAGTTGTGGTTTTTGATACAGTAGTGGAATAGGCAAAGGTTGGTACTCCAGCAAAATACTTGGCGCAACTATCGGAACCATTCATACATCCCGCACGCAGACCTCATCTCACTCTCCATTTTCAATCTCCCTTCTCTTTCATCTCTTTCCTATTCTTTATCTCTCTATATTCCACTCCTCTTCTACAACCCTTCGCTTCTCTACCACACACTTCCCTTCCCCTGCGCCAACTTGTCAAATTATCTCCTGACGCCCTCGCTAGACATGCCATCCCCCAAAACCCACTCATTTCCTCCGCCCCTACCGCATTCCTCCCCACTCCACATCATCCATCCACTCTCCCTGTTCACACTCCCATACACTGCCGCGCTGCCCATGGCTGACCTCCCCACCAAAGCCACACGTTGACCACGCTTCAGTCTCCGCGAAATGAGAGAAGCGGCAAAGATATCCTTGGAAAGAGACTACGCTTAGGAAGTTGCACGCGACACGGCTACGCTCAAAAAACTTTCATTGCTAAACTGTTCCCTATTTACCATCTTCAGTATACCTATACTTAATCCTTTCAGTTCCATCCTCGTTTTTGTCATGCACTCCGCATGATTTCCGTACTTGTTCCCCCGCCTTCTTCTTTTCCCCTATTTCTTCCTTCACTGAATTATTCATCATTTAGCTTTTCCATCTCATTTCTCCTTAATTCTCTTTCCATTTACATTCCTCACTCATCTGCTGTATGTATGATAGGTTCCTGTATTTTGGAAGTTATGAAACATTTTCTGCCATTAAAAGAGCCAAAAAAATAACTATTTTAAGATGAATTGACTAAAATTGACTCAACCCTTGATTTTTTTCGCATACTTAAATTGCAGAAAATTTAAGCAAAGCGAAAAACAAATTTGCCCTCTTTCGCAATTTATAAATCGGTCGTTTCAGTTTATTGAAACAGTATCGATGCGTTGGACTTTAACATTTAGCGACTCGCAGGCATGCGTGAGACCCTCCGTCACTCGACCGAAAGCTTTAATTGGGGGTCCTGAAAACTAATTAAATGTGTGTTTTACTTAAATTTCGAATGAAAAGGTTATAATTTCAAATTTTTTAATAGCATTATCTTCTGTCTTTCTAACTTGGCGAAACATCGCGAAGCTTTTCTCGCGAATCAAAATATGGATTTGCTTCACGGAGAATATTTTTTTTAATTTTCTACCGATCTCGTGAATTTTGCAGCGCTGCAGAATCAGAAAAAAGGTTTTTTTCGGATGGGTCCGAATTCCGTTAACGTTAACCTCGTCCGGTCTCTCACGCGAGAATAATCGCCGCGGTCGACGATAAAAGTGTCGGCGGAGGTATTTTTGTATGCCGGTGGGATTTAAACCCATTGTCGCCGCCGAATTCGCTGCATTCGAGCGTCAGAAAGCGGCGACCCGCGCTTCAACGCTCCACGGAATTCGCAAGCACCGCTCTCTCCACCCGCCCCCTGGAGGCGACTGGGGCGAGAGAGAGCGGCTGGGGCGGGAGAGAGGCGGAATTTTTCTCCCGCGAAACTATTTCATTTGACTGTGCCATTGCAAACCATCCGAGATGATATCGAGGGATTCAAAGGGTATCATTTTGTAAGAGTGTGAGGGGAAGAATTGAAGGATGGTTGCAGAGGTAGAGAATAAGGATTGATAGAAGGGTAGAGTGCAGGATGGAGATAAGGAGTACCACCAGAGGTCAGCATTAAACATCATCTTCTACGAATTACGACCATCTGACACTCTGCAGTGTTTTAATCAGAGACTAAGAGAAGGAATCCGTAGAAACTTGTTCTCACGCAAAGATTATGCTGCCAGCATTTGTTTGGTTGAACCCCAAGATTCTACAGTGAAGCTTTCATGGATACAGTGTGTTATATCACCGCTCGGTTATACTGTGTATTCTTAGGCCGCTTGGTATACGAAGTTAAATATGGTAAATGTACATATAGGTATAGGTGAATGTGCGCTCAAGGGTCTAGACCACCTTAGATATGACTATTTGATCAGTTTTCAGTTGTGTAAAGTGAAGCAAAAGCGAATTTGCGAAATAGAGTATTGTTTTCGTAAATGTAGCTACTAACAAGGCCAGTCCGAGCTACGAGCGAGTCGTGGGTCTGTCCGGGACGCCAAAGTTTGGGGAGCGCTATCTTGATCATTTATCTATGCAATATCTGCAAGTAAATGAATATTGGATACCAATTTTTATCGAGGAACAGGCTTGAATCTTGATGGCATCCCTTTCAATTCTTTATTATCAATAATTTTTACAGAGCGATGAATAAATTAAAATGTACTTTGTAAATACGTAGGGGGCGCTGGAGTGCTATCTCGCCCGGGGCGCCAAGATTCCTCAGGCCACCCATGGCTACCATTGTGTAGTTTTAATGTATTGCACGATATTTATAATAATAATAAAAATCTTTATTTTACCTTTTTTGCAATTAATTAAATTAAGGAAGATTCGTGTTGCCTATACTAATGCTCTCGCCAATGTTGTTCCTCTATATCCTTCAAAACAAGCCTTCTGCATTTTAAATATACTAGACGAAACCTTTTAAATTTCTGTCGTTATCTGAAGGATTTCCACTCTCCCTCTAAAAATTTATAATCAATTCCTTATGTTTGGATGTGAACTTTGCTAAAATGCGTAATATAATTCGTTCACCATAGCTAAAAGAAAAGCATGCATTTGGCCTCTGTAAACTAGTTTGTACATCTCCAAGTTTACAAAAAATTTCCATCTTTCTCTGTCTTATTCGACAGCTCTCTTCAATACTTAGGTAATACCATTATAACAGTACGTTTCCTATGTTAAATAATTATATTCGAGTTGGGTCAGTATAATGAACACCTAAGTAAACGCAATGATATTAGTTGAAAAAAGTAGGAAGTGCAGAATTATTAGCGCTTGAATTCATAAATAAAAGAATAAAATTATTAAAAGTGACTTTATAACTTCTTAAATTAAGCTCGGCGAATGTATGTCTGGAAATGTATTCAATAAACTACACACTTGTAACATTATCTGTTTAGATCAGTAACATTAATTTACGTGTTGTTTAAAGGAATCTGTAAAAAAAATTCTATTAGTCCTTAGTTGAATCACATTCAAGATGACAGAAAAAATTGTTGGTTATTTTTCATTGTTATCTTCACCAATTCTCTTCAACTCAGGAATATTATTTTACCATCACGGATTCAGGAAAAAATCCCTATATAGGTTTATGAAATAGTTTGCTTTAGAACTGGCATCTGTTTATTTGGGTGGGACTTTATATTATACATTGTGATTCGAAGTTATAATTTTCTATCACTTATCACTGAGAAGTGATAGAGAACACATGCCGCGTTGCAGATAATAAGCTCTGCGGTTATTGAAGAAATCTTTCTTGTTTAATTCGTAGTAACAGCAAAAAATAAGCAACAGTATCACCAAAAATATTTTAATCAAACCAGAATTTGTTTTTTTGTGTTACCGAGCCACGATAATATATCCATTTGAGAGTTTATTCTGGTATCCCTCTTCTTATGGAAACTTCACTGACTTACATATTTCGCCGTCCTCAGACTGTACTTAAAGCCTGGAAGATATAATCACAATGTACTAAGTAATGGAATATTGCAGTATTAAAAACTCTTAAATAGATATCATTTCTCTCGAAGAAATTTGACGAGGCTTATTCCGTGAAAATAAACCTCCGTTTATGGCATATAAAACTTATTCCTATCGTAATATGTTCGACAAACAACGCATGGCCTCCCTCAATGTTTACTTGGTGACATTTTATGAGGGCTCATTTTTTCAAACGAATCCCAAACACTATAATAAATACCTTGCGATAAAAACTAAACTCGCTTTGTTCTCACAAACGACCTCGTGCTTACAGACAGAGACGTAATCGCCGGGAGAATCAGCGCCATCGATCACGCCAGGCGTCGCCCGACTCAACGGTTATTTTTTATTATTCGGGGAAAAGGGTTCCATTAGGGCGCGGAAGGAGCGACGTAGGAGGAGCGAGACGAAGAAGTGAAGGCATTGGTGCAGGCGAAGTACAAGAAAAGGATAGGGTGAATAGGGAAGAAGAGTTATAGGTCGCAGAATGTAAAGGGAGAGGGCGGGAGGAGGAAATTTAAAAAAAAAGTAGGTAGAGAGAATGAGAGAGATTGGGTTGTCGAGGAAAGTGTAGGGAGCGGCGACGAGGGGCTTGCATTTGTCTCGCAGCAGTTCTCTAAACAAAGGAGGAGCGATGAGGCGTAGGAGTACCTGTTGTCCCCGTCTTGACCTCGCTCTCTTATCCCGCGAAGAGCAACAGTGAGCTCATTCCGCTGCGGTCGAAGAGGGACGCTTTCGCGATCCTTGGCCCAAGATGGAGATGAAGCCGCTGCCAAATATATTCTGCAGTTTTTTTCTGTCGTTAAAAAGACTCGAGTAGAGCGAAATAATATCTCGAGTTTAGGTCATATTAATGGATGAATAAAGTTTGCCATTTTTAATGTCAAAGGAACTCATGGAAGGGATTTTAGTTATTTTCCTTGATTATAGAATAATTTTAATTTTCATTTCATTGTAAAATTAATTTATTCGCGTATGAAGTTGGAATATACGTTTTAATTGCTTTAGAAAAACTCAAATTTAATTCTAAAAGATTCAAGTACGTATATTTTTATTAGTGTATTTAAATAAAGTACATTTGTTATCATACTGTAATTAAAAGAGCTTAATTTCTGCCCGGGTGTCTATATGTTGCATCAGTGGTCGTTACGCATTTTATGAACTTTCCTTTGGAATTAATTTCTGAAGTTTTGCGCACACAAGATCAAATAACCGAGTTAACATTTAATGCCAATAAAACATAAATTCATTTCTAATCAAGATTAATGTGAATCCAAAAAAGATGACTTTTCTATCATTTACCAATAATTATAAGTTTAATTAACCACCTTTGAATACCTTGCGCATTATTTCTCTTGCCAATCCTGCCATAGTTATTGATAAATTAGTATTTTTTATTTGTTCACTCTTTGCTTATTATACCTTTTATTTTATAACGAATTACTCAACGCTTTAAATTACCTTATGGCAAGTAAGTACTTAAATGCAACAAATAGATGTCGAACTCTATTTGCTTAATTTCTCATATATAAAGTACTTTCATTATATTGCTGACAAAAATATATCGTTTTAGTTTTAAATTTATTTGCTACACTTTGCTTACATTACAAAAAACAAAAAGTAACATTAATCAAAATAATATTAAATGAACATTTATTTTATATTCCTTAAATTTTTTAAATGAGCCATGAATTTTTTTATCGACGTTTCACTTTTGTATTAACGCTTGGCTGGGGTTGTTTTTATTTCAACCGTTGTATTTAATCACTGCATTAAATTTAACCGTGGTACCATATTTCAAACCCTGAAACACGCCACATTAAATTTCAGAAAAGTTGATGTAATAAATACCGCACTAAGAAAAAAATACATTTTACAAGTAGGATTTATAAAAGCGCAGATTGTGTTAAAGATTTGCGCCATAGTGAACTCTGTCAAAAAGAATTTTTTTAATAGTTTTAATCCTTCTGGGATACCCCTGCATGCATCACCTTTAAGAATTGGTTTTTCAATAATGCCATTGAGAAATTTCCCTTTAGATATGGGACTGCATAGTGGGACACGGCCCATAATAAAGTCACTTTTGTGAACATCGTAGATTCTATTATTTCTATTAGAGAAAGAGTGATGATGCAATGCATTAAATTGTTGCCTCCTGGTTGCGGTTTATCATTGCATTTTGAAAGAACTCACTTTGCTACATGGCCAGCTTTGCGTTAAGAACAAATAAATCACACGATCAGACAGGACAAAATTGGGCTTTTCTTTATGCATCTAATATTTTTCCTAGGAAAATTGTGTGTATTATCGTCAAGAGTACTTGGTTACAGTAATTTTAAAGTGGCAAAACCACATGAACAACCAACGATCAGAAAAACTGTTTATCGAGAAATTCTTATAACAATAATAAACATTTCTGTAATTCTCTGCTCGTAAATAAATTTGTGAATTTTGACGTCGGTTGTCATCATTCGCTTATCTCTAACGTTTTTTGAAATCCACTGGAGAATTAGCTAAGTGCTTATTCTTTAATTTGTTCCTCCAAATGTCCGACAGTGGAACTGCGAGTGATAGTGTATGTGAAACTTAAATAAATTTAAATTAATTTTACATTGTTTCGTTTAAAGCAATGCAATGTTCATTCAAATTATTTTTCCGAATATCATTTTACTGATACAAGTAGGTATGAAAATAAGCGGTAATGACAAACGTGAAGCTTGCAGACATCTATGAACCGTTTCCTAGGGTTGGGCGGCGACTCTTGGGGAGGCGTTGAGTGGCGAGGTAGGAAGGAGGGCGAGGAGGGGCGAGTGAGTGGCGAGAGGTCGGGACGGTGGGGTTGAGAGTAGACCGAGTATGATGGTGTGAGGGAAGGTCTAAGAGACGTGGGATAAGACGAAATCGTTCTTATTCTAGATAGTCCAGGTAATCTCGGTAATGGAGGACAAGTTGGAGCGAGCCTGCGGCGCTGGCGAGGGAAGCATGGGGTTTAGAGGGGAGTGAGGGAGAGAGAGAAAATGGGAAGAGAGAAAGAGAAGAGAAAAAGTAATAAGGATAGCGAAAACTTATTCATTCGAACTGAAATTCAGTGAAAATAAATGAGGTACTCTAAAAGCATGCATATTATTATACCTATGAAAAGTAATGTGGGCTTTCAATCTTTTCCAATTGCACAAATTTTAATCTTTTACGTTATCTAAATATTTTTAAAAAACTTTATCATTATACAGTCCATCGGAATTTGACCAATTCAGTAGTTTCTGTAAGAATAATAATATCAATACTTGTTTTAGTAGTTAAATTGAAACAATTGGAGTAATAAATAATAACGACAGAAAATAATTTTGTATTTCTTTTCCCGTTGCATTTTTGTGTATATTTGCAACGGGTTATCCATAATTTGTTGCTCGTTATGTTATTACCATACGTAATGTACGCTTTTCCATTACTCCAACTTTTATGATTCTCATCTAATGTTCGATTCACTGTTGACAGATATTCATTTATTATTTACGAAAAATTTCTTCTTAAGATTATCGAATCGCCAGTATAATCTCATCAGTGCATGAAAAGAAATAACTCATTTTCTTTAATGTTTTTATCCAAACTCTATTCCTGAAAAATCTCTCCATCACGTATGCTTTTCTAATCCACCCCTACCTTTCCCCGCTCCAACGCTTGAATTGCATAATCTCCATCGATGCCAACCCGCCCCGCACCACTGCTGTCCTTCATCCTCGCCGCCCCAGACGACATCGTCTTTCTCCACCACAAGCAGTCACCACAATACTTGCCTCGCGCTCCTATTACGGAGCGTTCACCCACCTCCGCTGCCACTCCGCTTCGACCGCCGCCGCTCCACGCTGTCCACTCACCTCAGCCACTCCAACCGCCACCCCATCCTCCTCCCGCTAAAAGCCCTCGCCCTCTCTCGATCCTCCCCCGCTGCCTACGTTCCTGGCTCGCCCGCCCATTCTATCGCAGCCCCCTACTCGATTCCGCATCAGCCTCTCTCGCTGTCCCCACGACTCCCACCCAACTCACACCGCCCCATCTCCACCCTATTCTCCGGCAACCTCAAATCCTTCCTCGGCACCAACGTCTCCCTCGCCTAGTTCCACTCCCCTCCCCTTTCACCTCAAACCCTTCGCACACAATACCCCACTTCTCCCCTCTCCCTATCTCTCCCCCTCTCTCCCCCTCTCTCTATCTCCCTCTTTCTCTCAGAGCCACCCCTCGCGCGCGCACACACATTTCGAGCGCCCTCCCAGTCGCACAATAGCCAAGAGTACTCGCGTACCCGTCACCACCATTGCCTCCTCTCGTCCTTCGCGTTTGCCCCTCTCTCCTTTTCCTTTCTTTTCCTCTTCCTCTCACTCTCTTTCTTCCTTTCCTCTCTCCCTCTTTTTCCTCTTCCTCTCACTCTTTCTCTTTTCACTCTTTCTCTTCCTCTCACTCTCTTTCTCCCTTTCCTCTCTCCCTCTTTTTCCTCTTCCTCTCACTCTCTTTCTCTTACTCACTCTTTCTCTTCCTCTCACTCTCTTCCTCCCCTTCCTCTCTCCCCCATTTTTCTCTTCCCCTTACTCTCTCTCCCCTTCCTATCACCCTATTTCTCACTTTCCTCGCACAATATTTCGCCCTTTTTCCACCCTCTTCCTCTTCTCTGTAAATTCTCACTCACTCCTTTCTTCTCTCACCTTTTACCATTTACATTTCTTTCCCCTTTCGCTGTCTTTACCATCTCTGTCTCTTCTCCTTTTAATTTGACATGCATTTATGATATTTTTCTACTTTTTCCCTTTGCTTTATTTGATTTCTCCTCATCTCTTCCTTTCCTTACCCCTCCCTCCATTTTTTCATTTTTTTACCCTTCCACGTTTGTCTCGACAACCTTTTTTCTCTTCCTTTCTCTCTCTATTCTCTCTTCGCATTCGCTCCACTCCTCTCGTTTGCTCTCCATTTATCCCCCCTTAATTCCTATTCGCATTTCCGCGGGCCTTCTTCCTTCTCATCTCCCTTTGAGATAGGCGATGACTGAAAATTACGCCGCCTAGTGGCGCGCTCTACGCGAATCGCTAGATGGCGCGTGCAAGTCTGGTGGTCCGGGAACAACGTGGATGTTGAAGAGGAGGAGGAGTGAGGGGAATGAACGAATAAAATGCTGGTTTACGGAGGGCTGGTGAAGCCATTCTTCGTGCGCTTTAAATCTCGCACTCCGTTCTCGATTGTTCGCTTTCTTATTCATCTTATTTATTTTTTTTTGCTCCAACCCAGCCCAACCCCATGGTCTTGAACACTCTGCCAATCTCTTTTCGCTTCTTTTCGCTTTTCATCATTTCCACTCGTTTGGCTGATATAACGGGCTCATCGGCGTTGAGGGCGTTCTTTATTGTTTGTTTTTGTTTTCGTGGAACCCTTTTTTCGACAGAAATGCGAGAGCCAAGAGGTTTATAACTGAAAAGCGGAGAGAACGTGCCAATTTTCGTGCTCTGTTTTTGCTCACTCGCATATGAGTGGCTTTTTTATGAGAAGTTAATATATATAAAAACATATACTCTCTGAAAGAATTTAATTTCAGATAATTTCTTCATTAGTTGGAGCGTATGAACACTGAAGATTATATCGGCGTTAATTACAGTTTTGATATAATTATTCTGGAAAAAAATTAAAAATGAGGTCGATCTCTACATTGTATTCGCTAAAAGAGCATTAGGCGCTCAGTCACCAGCATTTCGGATATAAAACTATTACACGCCTTTATGTTTATTTTTGGTCGTCTGTCCGCTAGTGTGTAAGAGGGAATCCGAGAAGATAAACTCAGCGTATTTAGTTTTGTTAATGGTGGTAATTTTCAAATTAAGTATTAGCCGTGATGGAGAGTCAGACAAAGTTTTTTCTTAGAATTCATTATTTACTTTCGTGAAATTTATTTTAGCAAATCTACACTGTTTGGTGTCCTTATTTTTAAAGCTTAGCCCTATTTTGTTTAATCTGAGAGAATCCTAAATCAGTTTCTTGTTTTTAATTAATCCAATATATTATTTCACAGAAACTCATAAATTTACCTTCGATCGTTAAAAGACGTGTTACGTGGGATTTGCTTTGCCATCATTATGTACTGAACGATGGATTTTATTTAACAATAGAAAAAACAATTATTAGTACTTGACGTTGATTTAAGATAAGCGGCGTGCGTTCGCTATATCGTCAATTGAGAGTGTATTTTAAGACCTCCGAATGTAATACCGTATTTAATTGTACGTAAACTTGTAGAATAATAATGACTGAGAATCAGCTGAACATTTGTACGTTCAAATTCACACTTCCCGGAATACTCAGATTCACCAATGAAGGTAATTAAGTGACTGTTTTTCGTAACAATGGCGAAACCTTTTTCTTCTATATTGTGAATATATTGTATATTAAAATTCATCGTGTTATCCTCTCCCCGCTCAATGGCATTTCGCGAGATGTTGTCCTCGAATGATCCAACTGCGACAGGTTATTGTCGCGATCTCTATCCTTCCTATTCTGATCTGCGAAGTGGCGTAGCTAGGATCGAGCGAGCTCTCGGGGTAATTGTTTTCAAGGACTACACATTAAATCTCTTACGGACGCCCGAAATTTGTCCGGGCTGCCTGGGCTATAGCTACGCCGCTGGGCTCGCGCATTTATTCAACTTTCAAACTTATATAATATATCTCTTTTCTCCTCCACACTCTCCCCTTTAACTAAATCTTCGAATTGCTCGAGTCATTCCTCATCCTCTCTCTAACTCCACTCGCCGATACGCTATTTATATTTCCCTATTCCTCCAGAATATCTCGTCCTTTCCTCTGCACCCATCTCCAATCCTTCAATTCTTTTAAAAAATCATTTCTTTTCTCTCTCACCTACCAGTGTCTCTAATTTCTGCCTCCTATTACACTCATATGCATCTCTCATTCGCTGTACTCTCTCTTTATTATCACGATTTTTGTATTATGTGATGCATTCTCCATTCTACGATTCATCCCTACGTCTTTCAATGTTCAAAATTTCCACTCAATTTGTTATTTTCTCTCTGTCATCATTAACTCAACTCGTTCGGTTTATCTCTTCTCGAATATTGCTCACAATCAGCAATCTTCATTTCCGCACTTTAGCCTTCGACCTTTCTCTTTCGCTCTCAACCACTTTTTCCTTAGTGATCGCTACTTCCTATCAATACTTCCTCCCTCCCTGCCATTTGTCTCTCTCTCCCTTGCAAACTATTCTCTTCTTTTTTCTCTCTATTTCTGCGTCATCCATCTTCTTCAACTCATCACCTTTCCTCTAACTCGCCGTCGAATGCTCGCTCTCTCTTCTCGGCTTTGCGTCTTTGCTTTCTGAAGATAAGAGGAGGGCATAACTAATTGCTTCTCCGCTACGCTCCACTGCTTCGGACTGCTCCCATCCTGCGACCCACAAGATAAGGGAATATCCCAAGTTGATTATCGCTCTCTGCAGCAGCCCAAAATCCTCCTTTTGCTTCGTCTCTCACGCCCTCTTCCCTTCAGCCGCCAGCGATCTCTGCCTAGCTGGCCAGTGATGAATGCTCCTCGCAGAGGAGGATTTCGCCGAGACCGAGAATCGGTTTCGTTGGACGAAGAGGGAGCGGGTGAAGTGAAGGGTCTCCGGAGTGGAAATTCTAAGCAGCAGAGGGAGAAAAAATGAGGGGCGAGAAATTGATGGCACCTTTTCACAAAGGGCATGTATCATACGATTCTTTGGTTATTCGATGAGAGTAATTTCCTGTTAAATTGTTTTACTGAGTTTTAGATCACAGCTTTCCGTTAATTTATGAAAAAACGAATACTTTTATTAAATCTTTGCACACAGTTAGCTCTAATACATAGGGACATATTTATGCTAACCAGGGTTTGTGAATGTGTATTGTCATCGATAGTTTGTTCGTATACAGATCTGTAATTGTGAATTAGACTGAGTTCTCCATATCGTTCTTGCAAATATATCAATAAATTTATCGGTTATGACCGCAACATTCGGTAAAAAAACTTAAGCAGATGCAATGAAGAGTTTGTATAAGAATATGACACATGATTCTTTAACGGCTATGAGAAATTCTAGTACAATGGAAACGAGTTCAATGCTTAAATTTTTTAAAGTGGTATAGTGATTTTAAATTATATAATAATTTCAAAGTTGAAATGGTAGGAGACTAGATAGATAAATAGAGTGAGAGAGAATTAACAAATAGCGTTTTATACAATGAAATGAAGAAACGAGAAGAAAGATGGAAAGCTGTTTTTATTGCAATAATATAACAAGAGCGGAATTGCCCGTTGAATATCAATGGGACCATGTAGTGTGATTAAAATATAACTTCTGAGGTGTGTTTGTGTAAAAACTTATATATATATATATATATATATATATATATATATATATATATGTATATAATTGTTTCATTAATTAATAAATTCCTGACAATCATTTGAATTCACCCAGAAAATGAAGCGCCTGGCATCAATGCATCAATATACGACTGGATATGCCACTCTTTGACTCCGTTTTTCTTCCTCTTCGTATGTTAACTGAATAATAATATTCTTCAATTATTAACGTAGCAATCTATTAAGTTTGACATTGCGCGAAACGAATAACACAATTCTGTCATCTATTTGAAGGCTGAATATAAGCTAATTTATCGGAGGCAACAATGAGGTTCGCCTTGGCAACACCCGGAAAGAGTACAGAAAAGCCATAAAATTTCAAAAATAAATGCGTGTATCTGGCAAATTCTTTCATATAAGATATCACCTTTGCAAGAATAAGATATTTTATAGTTTTATCCGTCGAGTAAAATAAAAATTGAGAAATTCGGTCAATATTTACATATTTTAATGAATGAAGGAAATAAACCTTGCACCTTGAAAAATCGAAAATCCCCTGTAAACATATGGGAATATATAATTGTCTCTCGGATTCGAATCTGGGACTTTTTCCTGGATGTTTGATTTTTCTAGAGACCACCTCATGGAGGTTTAACGATTGTAATATGCCTTTAGTTTCAGCTCATATTTCCATTGGAAAATGTCCAAATATACCGAGACAGACAGACGGGCTTTTGAGAATTATTATATAAAGATGATTCGAAAATTTTAATACTATAATAAAATTGGGTTCTTTTAATTTTATTTTTAGAAAAATACATGTTATCTGCATGAATTAATGTTTTTAGTTCATTTTTATATCTTTTTTTACCGTTACATTCAAATTTCAAGCAACATTGCTACGGGTAGAATAATAATAATTATACTTTAATTTTAAATATTGCTGCGTCATTTTCGTGATTATAAACTAATATAACTCTTTTTCCTTCTATGCATCTCATTAATGCAATTTAGTTCAGAGTGGTATTTAAGTCGGCAATCTTCATCTTATTAATTATTGCGAATCATTAGTCGTACTCAGTTAAGAGTTATGATATCCTGAGAATCTTTATGGTTAAGGAATCCTTAATGTTGATTGTATACTATTAAATTGACTAATTAAGATGTAAACTTTATGATCCTACCATATTCTTGATGTCTAGGAAGTAATTTAATAAAGAAACTATCCTTTGAAAAGCAAAGCGCGGTAAGAAATCGGAAAAAAATTGCATGTGACATTTAGTCAGAGATTTTATGTTCAGAAAAATCAATCTCCGATGTCCCATTCCCGTGTTATTCAAGTATATTGCGCATAAGGTAGTGCTCTACATACCTGGATTTTAATGGTTAGAATTCCAATAATACCTTGCATGAATACAGCGAAGCAATTCAAGTAATATAATATTTTTCACTAATTCTTAAGTTTTTAAGGGAGTTGGTGAGTGACACATGTTGCGCAAAGCCTATGCGAAGTGGAAATTTGAATGATTACTCTCTTGTAGATGAATATTTCCCTCGCCAATTCCCTGCTCCTTTCTACCTCCAACCAAGCTTCCCTCTCAAACTACCTCAGCCTGCCTCTTCAAACAGAGCTCACTTGGTCCTCAGTTCGTTTTCTGTTTGCTTTGTTCTGCGCTTTTCATTCACAGTTAAATGTTAAATTTTCATAGCATGCTCATGATATGTTTTTAAGAGGTTCAGTATCGAGCGAAGTGTTTTCTCCGAGTGTGAGATGCTCGCCATCACTTTAAATTTCATTACGTATTTGAAAATATCTGGTAAATATATATATATATATATATATATATATATTCAGTCTGTTTCTTTAAACAATTGCTTCTCTTGAATTAAAGGAAGAACGTATGTAACGAGTAAAAAATTGCTATTTCAAATGTTTTCGGTGTAATCGAGCTCGAATAGGTGTAAATTAAGCATCCACCTACGCTCAAATGTTTCATGTTTATTCCCAAAAAAATTCTTTGTGATTAAACTTCTCTTCAAATGCAAGAATACCCAAGGGATGGATTTTTTTAATCTCTAAGGCGGAAGTTCATGTTCCCTTTCCGCAAATTCAGACGCGATTGATTACTCCGGCGCTCTCCTCCCGCGTGCCTTTGGCGCGAATTTCCCAAGAGTGGGAGTGTGGAGGGAGTGCCTCATAATATGGATTCCGTGCTGCCGCTTTCGTACGCACGAGTGATTTTTCTTTTCTTTTCCCCCTCTTCCGTATCTTTTGCGACTTGATAAAAGGTCTTGCGCTCACACGCGGATTCTGTAGCAACGCATCGTGAGCTATACAAAGCGTTCGTTGCTCTTTTTCGCACAAGCGTATTTGTATCTAACGTCGCTTCTCAGCACCTCATTCCCTTGCGTGTTTCTTTTGCTCTTGAAATTAAAATGGTGGCTCATATCTTATTCAAGATAGTCAGCTCCACGGCGGAAATAATTGTAGTGATCCTGAGACGTGGTTTTTTTTTTTTTTTTTTTTACAGGAGACTTCGCTTCATCAATCGCATTCTATGCCAAAGTTTTGGGATAATCTTTCCTCTAACGAATGGCGTTCGCGTCATCTATATTAAACTAGTGGTTTACACAATGATTGGTAAAATGCTTTGCATATCTTCCCCACGCAATTGTTAATCTAATTCCCTACCTTCTTCGCAAAGGTTTTACAATTGCATCTTTTCCTTTATGTCTAACTTCTAGGGCTACTGAGGTTTACTTTTCCCCCTAATCCTAAGCTTTTCTATCCCTGCTCATGCTAATCCGCAATAAAAACCTTTACCGCGCAGCTTACCTGTGCTGCGAGGAGAGAAATTGCAAGCACAAGCACCTCGTAAGCGTTATCAGTGGAATCTCTGAATTTTGCTCTTTTATAATATTTTGCTGTATACAGAGAAAAGGGTGAAAATGTCCAGAGTAGCATATTTATGTAATCGGCAGATTACTGAGCTAGATCCCATATTTAAACATTGAGTTGCACGCTTTCGTTTATGCGGTTTCTAATTTTATCATTTGAAAATTTTCGCTTTGCTTTTTAAAAGTATTCGAATAGCTTTAAACGATTTCCGGTCACATTATTAAAATTTTGCTTTGGCGCTGGCACAGCGTCCTTGCATAGAGATTATTGATTAAAGCCACCTTGCCTAACTGCGCACCATGCAAGTGTTTTTGTGGATTCCGTAATCGGTTAAATTCATCTGCGCGTGAGAATATTTCAACTATTAGAAGAAAGAAACAGAAATATGGAAGTTTTAAAGGTCATATGGACAATTAATATCGTTAATAATAATTCATTGTACGGTGGAAGTGTAGCGACTCATCAATCCGAGACCCAGCAATGGAAAACAGCCAAATTATGGCTGGAAGCGGAAACGTAGTGTGGAAAATTGTAGAACTATTCTTTTGAGCGGCAATGTTCTTAGCATCGGTCGAGGCAAAACCTTTGCGAAAAAGTGTAATTTGCTTTGTGTGATTGTTACTCTTTCGGATACTAGGCGTTATATATGTGATAGATTTCTTGGTGTGCGTGGATATTTTCAGTCGCCGTTAATGCGTTCGTTGCAATTGGTTTGAGCGTTGTTTTTGAATTAGTTATTAACAACTTAATCCAATTCCCCACGGGTATGTAATTATAACCAATTGAACGTTGATAGCTTGTATATATATAAAAACATCCGAATCCTAGGTTCCTGGAATGTATTTAAAACGCAAATAACTCAAACAAATACGCAGATATAACCTTAAAATATGGCAGAGATAATATACTCCAATTTAAAAAAGCGATGAACGAGGAAAATGTACGGAAAACGTCCAGGGTTTGACTCCAGGAGATGATTTGCATTCCCCATAAGATAATACGTAAAAATCGACTTTTTGACATGCAGGATTTTCTTCTTTTTGAAATTAAAAGTAGAAAAAATAGACTCACAACCTTTAGATCTAGACCATTTTAAAGAAGAACTTACATGGTTTTTTACTCTGTTCATCATTTTTCGCTTAGTTTGAAATCCGTCATGTTAAACGTTAAATTCACATATTTTTGGGAAATCTTGCCATTTTAACGGGATGTTGCTTAGCTCACCATAGCAGCATCCTTTTTGCAATGTAAAAAAACCGGAGAAAATCGAATATAAACTTAAAACATGAGCAAACAAGGATTAAACAACAGAGTCGGCGGTAAGAACAAGAATTTTCATTTCTTTCTGCGTTAATTGGTATGAATCTCGAGTCCATGTCTCGATAGTAAGATATTTTAAAATGATAAAGAATAAAGGTCTATATATCGTATTCCTGCCGATTACGTGTTAATCGAATGATAAAACGAAAACTATCCTGGTATCGAACCCATGCCACTTTAAACCTGCAAGAGTTCGCGCCGAGTATTCAGGCGAAAGATTCGTCGAAATCGAACCGACCGTTTATTTGCGTTCATGCCGGAAGGTGACGTCACTCGAGCCTTCGGATGCAAGCACGCAGGGATGTAGGGACGCAGAGATGCAGGCAGAGACACTGCGGTTATATTATATTAGATATCAGATCCCTTGAAAAGCAATGATTTCGTTGCCGTAGTATTTAAAGATTTCCATTGTTGAAAAGAGGAAAAATTAACACTTTTTTCCGATTAAAAGCAATTATTTACGCTTATTCATTATGTATTTTAACTCTGCCTACAAAAATGAAAAACTCCGTTCTTTAGCTAGACAACTGTTTTTTTTTTTCAAATTCGTATCCCAGTTTTAAGTAATTTAAAAATGCATTTTTAGAAAGCTTTGCACTGAATTCCATGCTTTTCTTATGAGGCATTGAAATCGAACATTGGGGCTAAAAAGAGCCCTTAAATATTAGCTTTTTCATTATTTTCGATTTTTCTCGTCCGTTGTGCTACTCGACCTACATACATGCCAAATTTCTTTTATATATATATATATATATATATATATATATATATATATATATATATATATATATATATACGAGTTGTCGGTGCTTGCGTCCTGTAAGCGCTTAAAAAAATCACCATACACCAAGATCTAAACTTGTAAATAAACCAACGCGATCTACAGAGCAAGCTAATTATAATGAACTAGCTGAAATTACCCGGCATTGCCCGGGTTTTGAAGTGAAAACAAAAAATATTGAGGAAGTTTTGAGAATAAAATCAATTAATGAAACCAGTTTAATTTTTATTTTAGTGCTTAATGGTATGCAGTATTTCTTGTCCCCCCATCTTTTGCCCAAATAAATAAATTTTTCCTGCATCCTTGATCGATAAATTTGGTGACTATTTTTTATCAAATAATCATAATAAACCATCGACGGAATCACTTTTAAAATATAGTTATTTCACTCAAATTTAGTTCCAGTGGAGGAAACTGCATGACATTACGTGGTCATGAATCTCATAAACATTAATAACTTGGGTAGGAATTGCAAGCTCTAGGGATGCAACCGGTGAAAAAACGTTTGAAGATATATTCAAATTTAGCTTACCCATACATGCAAAGGCTGATTTTGTTGGTCTAATTTGTCACGTAAATATTTTAACACTCGGAGTACGGACCTAAGTGGTTTCACACCGAGTCCGGACCCAGGTCCTAGAGGACCCACCTTCTAAAATCATTTTCTCACAATAATATTTAACATCCAAGTAATCAATGAATGAAAATTGAATAAGGATAATGATTAAACAATAAATGGTGTAATAATGGTATATTTGCAAATAATACATAATTACGCATATAAATAAAAATGAAATAATTTTATTTTTTTAAGGATAACATTTGACACTACCAAAAAATTTATTTTTGAAGGTAAATTCAGTTAGTTTGATTCAGTTAATCTTATGTTAGTTTGATTCATCTGAGTTGGAAGTGAAATTAATACATAATAACTAATATTTCGAACTATATTTTCGGGTCTTGTTCTTGCAGGTTGTGGAGCAACGTAACTCCAAAGCCTAAATATTCTATCTCCCATTTTAGAATAATAGAGTCACAAAAAATAAAAAGTATATTACAAAATGATTCGGGAGGCAAACAGAACGATGTGAATAACGGAGACACAAGAGAAAACTGGAAGTCGAGGCGTCGAGACTTCGATAATAACTAACATGTATTACAATGTCGTGCTGAGCGAGCTAATTTTGTCCGGACTTTGATCTGCCCGGTCATAAGCGATATAAAAGTTACACGACGTAGAGTACGGAGCCGGGTCCCCGAAGACCCTCACATTTATACATTCCGTGATTTCGATGACTTAATTAAATTACAATATAATTTTATTACTGATTTTTAACTCCCAACATGTTCCACTAGGAATACATAAAGTATCAATTTCGGCAAAAAAATTTTTAAAGAAATATTTTCGAAAATATACCTTTCGGGTCTCCTGAGACCCGAGGTCCGTACTCCGAGTGTTAAAGTCAGTCCTACGAAAGAAAATGAGTTCCATGACTTTGAAACAGAATTTGGCGATAAAAAGTGTGTTGGTATGACATGGAAAGTCTTATTATAATCTAATAAGTATAATTGGCTTAATCGATGCATAAAAATTTTCAGTTTTAAGGAAAGAAAAATGTACATATAGATGTTCAAGGGAGGAAGAGTTAACGATTATAAATGTTGTTCTAAATTAAAGAATTTTTATAGGAGTTTTCTTATTTTACCTTTTGAGATATCTTTAAATTAATCCATTTCCAATGTTAGTTTAAACCATATTTGTCGTCTATTAAGTATAGAAAATATGCAGAATACATAAAAACCTTTTAGAGAACGAAAGCAATTAAAATTGCACATTAAAACTGTCTTCCACTTAACTTTAGAAATAATTAGCCATATTTATAGTTTTTTTCTGGTGATTGCCCTTCTTTGAATAACGTTAGTGATTCTTTCTTCCTTCCTTTAGTTAATATTAAGTGTATATTATTTATTTTAGTTAATATTAGGTATTTTTTATAAAGGTTGTCAGGTAGATTGTTAATCCAACAGTACGCTGATTCCCATTATATTTTATATGGGAAAAAATAAAAGAGAAAAATTTTTTAAATAAAAAATTTAGTTCAAAACGCTAAACTGAAAAACCTTTCATAATGTTATGATTCGAATCGAATGATTACGCAAATTCTGCATAGATTTGAATTTTTTCTTCAACAAAAATAAACATCATTCGTTCATACACGGTATAATTTATGTCTCGACTTTGTATCTTAATTGCGAATAATTCAAAAATTTATTTTTAGAATGCCTTGCACTATATCCCATGCTTTTCTCATGGGGTATTGAAATGGAATATTGAGGTTAAAAACACCCATTAAATATATAATATTTCCAGAATTTCAGATTTTTTCAAAAGTTTTACCCAATGATCTTTCTTCATGCCGAATTTCAGCTCATTTGGACTTAAAGAAGTTTTATGTGATATATCCTATATCCTATACCCCCTTATAATAACAACATTGGAAAGGTGTACTCCATGTGAGTACACGGAGTTTCCAAATGCGTTCTTTGAGATTTCACAATGTTCCCAATATTTTTCGCAAAGATGAGAATTTAACGAGAAACGAGCGAGGTACCTTGTAAAATACATTAGCTCCTTCATGTAAAATGGTCGGCATTGCTGTCCGATTTTAACGAAAATTGGAATTGGTCAGTTAATTTTAACAAAACTCCACAATACTGAATTTCATTACAATACGTTCAGCTGTTCCCGAGTTGAAACAAAGGAACATTGTAAACTACGTGTAGATCTTCATGTAAAGTGGTCGTCATTGTTGTCCGATTTTAACAAATTTGGAATCAGTCGACCAATTTTAGCAAAATACCACAATACCAAATTTCATCAAAATACTTCACGCGATTCCCGAGTTGAAAAAAAGGAACATTGTTAACTATTTGTAGGTCATGTAACGTGATCGTAATTGTTGTCCGATTTTAACCAAAATTGGAATTGGCCTAAAAATTTTATAAAAACTCCCAAATACCAAATTCCATCTAAATACATCCAGCGGTCCCCGAGTTGAGACAAAGGGACATTGTAGGTCTTCATGTAAAGTGGTCATCATTGTTGTCCGATTCTGACCAATTATAGCAAAACTTCTCAATACCAAATTTCATCATAATACCTTCAGCGGTTTCCGAGATTTAAAGTGCGGACGGGCAGAAACGACCTCCCCTACGTTGTAGAATACATGGAGGTCTTCATGAAAAGTAGTCGTAATCATTGTCAGATTTTAACCAAAATTTGAATCGCTCGACCAATTTTAGCAAAACTGCCCAATACCGGACGGACGGACGGACGGAATCGACCTCCCCTATACGCATTCACTTCGTGCACCTCGTGCAAAGCACGCATATAAATGCAGTGACCAAGGAAAATTTACGAAAAACGTCCAAGGTTTGTCTCTAGGAGATTATTTGCATTCCCCATAAGGTAACACGCAAAAGTCGACTTTTTGACGTGCAGCCTATTCTTCATTGATATATTAAAATTTAAAACAATTGTCCGCCACCTTAATATATAGACTAATTTTAAAAAAAATTACAAGGTTTCTTATTCTTTTCATCGTTGGTCTATAGTTCGAAATCTTTCATGTTAAGCGTTTAATTCACATGTTTTGGGAAAATCTTACCATTTTACCAATTACATTGTTAAACCTCGCAATCCTATTGTAATTCCAATACTTATGGGTTTAAGCCTACTTTGAAGGCTTTTAATACGAGAAGGAGAGAGAGATGGAAAGAGAGGGAAATGATCTCCTGCAAACAACATTCGTTGCGGTATTTACGAGAAGGAATACCTAAATAGCTGAAATATTATTCAAAAAGATTAAAAATTATAATAATGAGCTAATTTCAATATTAATGAAATAGAAACGGTATGATAATCTGGAGAACGTGCTGGACGTTTTAATAAACAAACCAAGCATGTAAAAAATGTATAGAGTGAAGGATTGGGCGATAGGTTACGGGAGTTATGTAAAAGAATGGAGGTCTTGAGGACGGTTTGGGAAATAGGGAGAGAAAGAGAGGTTTAAAAGAATCACAAAAATAATAATAAAATATTATGTTGTCGGCCCGTTGGTCTGAGAGTAAAGTTATTAAAACGCTAATAACTCGATCAAGGTTGTAGATAGAAATTTGAAATTTGGCAGAAATTTACATGAGATACTCAGAATTCGTTTATTTAGGGTTGACATGGTAACTAAAGAAATAAATGTCCATTTGTGGCGCTATTTTGAGGGGGGATTTATTGCACTTCCGTCGAATAAAACTAATAAATTTTAATTTAATGAAATAATATTTTATGTGGATTGAAAATTAATAAAATATACAGTTCACGTTATAGTATGTTCCAGAGAGCTGAATTCTTTTCTTGGCCTCATATTTATGCTTAATAAATGCACCATATTAGTACATTCCTTCGGATCAGACTTTTATACACTAGTATAACACATATACTGAATCTATTAAGTAGCTTGATGGAGGAAGGAAATGATAATGGAAATGAACAGAAATAGAGGAAGAGGACGATGCAGAATTAGCATAAAATTGAAAGGATCTGCCTTACAAAAATAACAATAATAAATTATAATTCGTTATAAACATTTCATATGCCATTGCCAACTGGTGAAATTTCATAAAACTAAATATAACGTTATTTTCAATAGGATTTATTTATATGATAAAACAGGAAATATTTGGAACCGAATTTATAATAGAATTGAAAAATTAACATTTTATGAATTTTATTTAAAATTCTCTGAATAAAGCCAATTTTCTGAAAAAATTTCAAAACTACTATAGTGTAAAGGAAATTGGGATCTTAAAATATATTTAAAACTTATTGTAGTTTATATACGTATTTATTTTATAATAAGTTACTATACATTTTTCTTTTGATGGTAAATTCATCGTTCTTTCACATTTTATCCTGATTTACGTCTAAAAAAGAGTGAAAAATTCATTTATCAAGTTATATTCTATACGTTTTAAATAATTTTTAATTTGCTCAAATATTTCAAGTAAATTTCTCTAGATTCTTCATACATTATATATTATTATTTCAAATTTATTCTTATTTTCACCTAATATTTGGATAAGAATTTGGCCTCTCTGATAACAGTTTTTAAACAATAAAATTTAAATAAAGATAACTTTCAAAAACACTGATTTAATTGTGCATGAAATCCAAACCAGATCAATAATCAATAATTTTACTGATTTTTCATAACGAAATCAAATATCTTTGGAATAATTTTATGATGATTTGATACGAGAGAGAGAAGGAGAGGGAGAGAGAAAGGAAGAAAGAAAGAAGGAGAGAGAGAGGCAAAATTTAATGTCCCATAAATTAAAAATACTTTTGCGAATATATGGATTCTATCGCGCCATAAAATTTCTATTAACCCAAAACTATTTTTACTCTCTGGAACACTCAATTTTGTGAGTTTTACATTATTGATTGCTTTTTAGTGCATATAAAAGTTAGTTTCATTAATATTTTATTTAAATTTTATATTAACATAATACTTTATTCACGCCTACCCGTCATAGTTATATATATATTTATATGTAAAAAGCAGCTATTTATACATTATAAATAGCTCCTTATTACACACACACACACACACACACACATATATATATATATATATATAAGTATATATATCTACGCACAAGGTGTTTCAATATTAAGTGTAAAATATTCAGGGACTTATTCTAGAGGACAAAACAAGACTAAAATCCTCTATGACAACATTTCTGAAAACTGTTTGTTTCGGAGTTATGATTCTTTAAAGAAGTCATACAAGTCAGTACAAAATTAATTTAAATTATTCTTTCAAACAGGCATACAAACATAACAATTGTTCATAATTACAATAAATATTCGAAGTGGCGTCCGTGAACTTGAAGGCAGACTTCGGCTTGTTGCATTAGTGACCTTCGAACGAGTCGCTACGTGAATCCTTGCATTCTCCCTTCCCTCCCCTCTCTCAGTAGAACTCTTCCTTCCGCTGTGTACCAGTTGCGACCTGACGTATTCATTCTTCACTGGGGCTCGTACTGATACAGTAGTGTGACTGCGATGAAGTTTTCCAAAACTGATTACGCAGTTATGCACCTCATGTACGGTCTCGCAGGGGGAAATTCACTTGATGCAAGGCGATTGTACCACGAACGTTTTCCTTGCAGAAGATTGCCAAACCATCAGACATTTGCAGCCGTAGATTTTCAAAAGACTAAAAATATTGAATGTGGAATGCAATAATTAGATGGTAAAACACTTATAAGTATGAGCATATTTAGACACTTTTGAATGAGTATATAATATTTGAATTGATATTTAATTTATTTATATTTGTAAATTAATTATATATCTTTTAGAGCTGATTTATTATGAATAGATACATCTAAAAAAATTCTTACTTTAAATTTATAGTAGAATTTCGTTCGAAAGGTAATTTCAGTGTGAAAATTGAGTTTACCCATAAATGACGCGTGGACGCTTTACCTGCCTTAAGAGAAGGAAGAAATTCTTTCCTTAACTCCCTTCTTTGTCACCCTTTCTATCTCTCTTACTTCCTCTACCCATTGCCACCTCTCTCTCTCTCTCATTCGTGACTCTATTGCCATGCTTGTACTCTTTCACTTTAGCAGCTACAATCTTCCTTTTTCTATGCCTGCGTCCTACTCACTCCCTCCGCCCCCTGTCCCTCTCCATTCCCTCTCTCTTTCTCTATACCTTTCTCTATCCCTTTCTCACTCGCCTCCGCCTAAATGGCTTTATTTTGTTTCTTTCCCTACCTTCAAAGTTCCTGCTGCCATTTTTTGCACTCGTTTTTTTCGAGAAATCTTTTTCTTCCTTTTTAGGCCCAACCCTTGCTTACACTCCTCGGGGGCCACACGGCTCCACATGCCCGCCACCCCTTCAACCTCATCCTAGCCCTTCATCCTATCCTCTCTCTCTTTCTCACTCACCCCTCCCCCTTTTACCGCCTCCCTCACTCCCCCTCTTCATTCCCCCCCCCCTCTTCCTCCACTTTCCCCCTTCCCCCCTTGCACCTGTTGTGGCTGTGTGGATATCGCCGTGTTTTATTCATGCCCTAATGACTCTGAACTTCAAAGAGGTCGTCGAGTAATGGAGGAGGAGAGTGGGAGGTGGCAAGGAAGATGGAGGAGGGACGAAATGAGAGGAGGGGAGTGGGAGAGGTAGAGGGAGGGGGCGTGTGTGTGTGTGTGAAGGAGGGAGGGTCTGGAGTGAGGAAAGGAGGGACTGAAAGGGGAAGAAAGGCTCTCTCTCTCTCGTCAGGAGGTGAAAAAGGCTTTTGATCCGTACGGGCCTAATAAGCGTGGAGCGGCGGAGGAGGAGGACAAACGCTCGCAGCAGATGCTGCTGTGCGATAAGCCTCGCTCTAACGTTATCATCCCGTGAGTGACGTCTTAATCTAATTGACATCTCGGATTTGTTTATCTTTTCTATAAACTTATCTGCCGTCTTTGGAAAAATAGTGTCATGGTTATGCTCTCATAATGTTCTTTCAAAATGGGAATAATTTATTTCAATGGAAAAATTCACCGAGGAAATAAGTTTCCTCCGGGTAATTCCTTTTTTCTGGACTGAAAGGGAAATATTTAACGTTACATGAAAAAGTCACGAATATTCATGGCTTCGCAAAGTAGTGAAAAATGGGGAATGAACTATAAAAATTTACATTAGCTATTGATTTTTAAAAACTTTCATCTAGATGCATATTTTGTCGACATTTGAGTTCCATGCAGCTGGTTAAAATGAGTTGAATTCCTATCGTACTTTCAACGGATACATTATGTAATGGAAATTTTTTTAGTGCGATACGAATTATATTAGCACAGGAATTCATAATAGAGAGTTATTCTACGAACATTATTGAATAAATCTATTACCAGATGTTCAATTTTCAATCTAAACAAAACATTTCCGCCCAAACACTCATATTTAATCCATGCACAGATTCTTACAGTAACTATCAAGCGAAATATTTTGAAAGCATAATTAAATGGTGCTGAGAATTGCTTCCCGAGATATTTCAGCGAATTTCAAGAAGTCAAAGAGGGATTGCTAAATTTAACGAGGCGTCAACTTTAAAATATTTTGTCACGCAAACGGAGTGCGGCGCATGTGCTGCGAAAAAAACATAGTGCCCTTTTATTGATAAAATCTGAAATGAAATATTTTCTGTTCCGTCTAAAAATATGCGATACTCACGTGTTGGATTTTACAAGGAGAATTCGGCAAAGAAAACACCTCGATTTTTTTTCCGTTATACGGTTTATTTATATATTTTGAAGTTTTGTTATATCACTTAGGTCAGTGTTTACGGAACTGATTCTGTTATATCGCACATATTTCACCGGCTGCTTTGATTCTTCGAACTTTTGGCAAAGTCGATTCGGACTTGAAATAAAGGATGAAGTTTTTGTTGTAAATCGTTCAGATTCTTATTTTTGGCTCGTAAAAATATCTAAGTTCAGAATTTGTTACGACTTTTTGCAATATCCGTAAAAACAAGCGACGAGAAGAATTCTAAATAGAGTTAAATACACCATAATAGGGTCTATAGGCGATGTTCTATTCTGAGTTTAGAGCGGTTTAGCGTTTTCCCTCAGAAAAGGCAAAAAAAATAAGTCGCCTATTAATACGAATGCCGATGGTTGTCCATTAGATAGAAACGGTCGTAAACACGGGAGTCTTTGCATGCGAATGTGTTTCAAAAGTATATCCACTAAAGATTAAGAGCATTATTAATAGCAATCGCTGCGAATCCAATCAAATCCATAATTGAAAAAGGATGTCGGGAAATCACAATCGAGTTAGCCCAATATTTTGTTCCTTAAGTGATTAAATCCTCGCGTGCCAACGTTAACTCGAGGAAAAGGCAGGAGAGTGGGATCCAAAGGCAGAGAGGGGTAAAAAAAGGGTTGGGGGGCAATAGTGGAACAAAACAGGGTCGAGTTTATTTCCTCCAGGGAGCGGAGGCGAGCGTTTGGAGGAGCCTTGAGGAGAAAGTGGAGTGCGGTGCAGGTCGAAAGCGTCCTACGCGGACTTGTAGCACACCCAGCGACATTTCAATCGATCGCCAAGACTTCGTGCCATTCCACGCGGCAAACGGAATGTCTTCCTCTGCTTCTTCAGCTTCTCTTCGTTCCATTTATCCCGTTATTTATTCCTCTCTTCTCACCAAACTCTTTCTGCATTTTCTCCTCTTGCCTGGATTCGCTTCCCTACTCCTCTTTCTTTCCTTCCAGCCGATCACGCTCTATTTCTTTCGAAGCACGCGCACGGCGTTCTCGTTTCCCTCTTTGCCTTCGCGCTCTCTCCCTCCACCATCCTCATTTCCCTCCACATCGTACAGCAACAGGTTAGGTGCGGGGTTTCTATGAAGGCGTGCGTAGGACGGTCAAGTTAAGAGTAAGACGTGGAGCGTGAGTGAAAATTGTTTCATGGAGAGTGGATGGGAAATTGGGGGAATATAGTGGAGACGATGAGGGCGAGAGAGCGGGCGACCGAAAGGGAGGGAGAGAATGAGGAAGAGGGGAGGGAGAGAGGAAGAGGGAGAGAGGAAGAGGGAGAGAGAAAGAGGGAGAGAGGAAGAGGGAGAGAGGAAGAGGGAGAGAATGAGGAAGAGGGGAGGGAGAGAATGAGGAAGAGGGGAGGGAGAGAGGAAGAGGGAGAGAGGAAGAGAGAGAGAGGAAGAGGGAGAGGGCAGCAGTAAGGGCAAACAAAGTGTACCAGGATGTAAATGTATAGTGGTTGAGGAAAGGTAAGAGACTGATAAGCGCTTTTATTTGGCAGAAATAGTCTGAAAAGTCCCATCTTTCTCTTAATCAAGAGAAAAAAATGAAAATGGATGGCAGAGTGCGGAAGATATTGTTAAAAGTATGAGAGTAATTGTGAGAGAGTTTCGGAGATGGGAAGTCTGATAAGGAAGGAAAACGCCTTTATTTAAGCTATTTTAGTCTTTAAGCTCCCTATGTAATAAAAAAAGCTGCGATGTAGAATAATTTTAATGTATGCTTAAAGATTGAATCAAGCGACGACTGTAAGGTCAAACGATAGCTGCGAGAACAAATAAATGCTTTTTCCCTGAAAATGTTTCTCTTTACAGCAAATTTCATGGTAAATGAAATATCTATAAAATTATTTGTGCAGTATTCAAAATTTAAAATCAAAAGTCTGGGCAATCTCCGGAAAATAAATACGAATAAATAAAATATCACTGAATAGATAGCATAAAATTAATCAAATTACACTCTTTGTTTACTGCACTTTTTATTTGAGGAAAAATAAATTGCAATTTTGTATAATTTTGTGGGATGGTATGAAGACGGATATGGTATTCTATAAGTTGATTGAGCTCAAAAGAGGATACTTTCCATTTTAATCTTATATGGATTTTTCAAAAGTAATTGTTATTACTGCTTACGATTTTTCCTCTGTAGGTAAATATCGGGCGTTTTACTGTTGGAACTATTTTGATGAAACTTGGTATTTAGTATTTATGTCAAAACAGAAGACTAAAATAACGTCTATAAGTCAGATCACAATCGGAGCAGCCACTTCACCGGAGGCAAAAAATATATGTTTTATAAAACCGTTTAAAGGCAGAAATGTATGTGAATAATTTCAATCAGGAGTGAATTTAACTGCCGTCATTTTCATTTTAATCGTTTTCTTTTCCCTTTCGGGCCGTCAGGCGGTAGGAATGATAAGGAATATAATGTTTTCCTCAATTTAATTGCCCATGCCTTATAAAAGCTTTTACAATTTGGGTGGCAACTGCACCGCCACTGGTTTTGAAAGGGTTGACTCGTAAAAAATCCATCTGAGAAAATAATTCCTTTTATATTTGACTGCAAAGGAAAACGAATATTTCTAGTCGCATAAATGTTTGATTTTCGGAAAAATGACTGAAATATTTCTGTTGCTTATCTGTATTGTATGAATAAACACACACTCATAGAAATGGATTATAATTCGTATACTTCAATCAGACTGCTAGGATTTGCTTATATAAAATATCTTAAGAGGTGAAAATTACGAAATCGTGTCATTGTCCATGGTAAAGTTTACGAAATTAAAACTCCCATCGTCATCACCGAACGTAATTAAATTTGCCTTTAGAAAAATTGAAAAAGAATGAAATGAAGAAATAGTATTCGAATCACTGCGCTAAATCAAGGCTTCCGCCTTTTTGGAAACAAATGTCCAAATTTAATAATTTCTTGAAACTCCTGAAAGAAATGCGTTTATGTGTCCATCTAGCAAGTGTACCTACACTTCTCCAAATCGTTGAAATAAAAACAGAGTTACTTGTATTGGAACTAATATATTTCCTCGTGAAATAAACTTCTTTCTTACTTTCGCCATAGGAATTCAACAAATTACTGGCTAATTCATACGTAACACCAAGAGCAATTATGGAGCTGGTAAAACCGTATGTGCATTTTGGCTACAAATTATCCACATTCATGAGTGACTCGGGGATAATAGGCTCTAAAATTTAGAACTTGTTGATTGAATTCCAACAATAAGACGAGATTGATAATTTTTTGAGTTATTCCTATTGGAAAACCTTGTAAACGGGAATGACGAGGCATTTATGCGCCCTACTGGACAAAGTTTAAAATTTGTGCCCCCCCCCCCACGAAAGTATGATGTACTCAATTTAAACTCTTAAAACAGCTGAAATAAAAGATTTATATACTCACGAAAAATACTCCTGGTACGCAAGATCTCCGAATATGAATATACTAGTGTACTAGTCGACACCAAAATAGTAGGGAATGTAGTTTTTAAAATTTAATTTATATAGGTTCTGCACAAGTCATATCGCGAAAATCCGGCACGGCGATGTCTGTTTCTAAAAAATTGTCATATAGGTACTCTCAGGAAAATCTACTAGTTTACAGTAAGAACTCAAAAAATTTCAAATGTTTCTAATAAAAATATCTCCGCTACGGAAGATCTTACCGACTTATGTTTACGCGCTCTAACATCCAGACGAGGATCTTTTTAGCTGCTAAGTGACGCTAAGGAGAGCTCTCCCCCCATTGCCGTGTAATGTCACGTGTCGTTACATTGTATACACATTTGTAATCAATCTACTGGCTTGGCGAAACAGATTTTGTGTGTCATGCATGAACAGAGTTAGGTGATATTCTTCGCAGAAGTTCATGTTTTATTCATGTATGTAGTTTGATTTTATCAGATGTGATTAATATCGGCTTATTTATTAAATGTAAAGAAATATGAGACTCCGGCGGTTCCGTGGGAACAGCACGGAGAGGGTCAATTATACATCTCTCATGGCGATCAACTTGTTAAACGGTTACTGGAGAAAAATACGTGCTGCGCCCTATGTGTGCCACCTCGCTCGCCTCCCCTCGTCCCGGCCGTTTCTAAGTTACCCTCATGAAACATTCGAATCATTTAAAGTTGCTGATATTATTTTGCTAATGTGGTTGTTATTTAATTTTTTTGCTAAATAAGACGTTCATAATTTTTACTTTGCAAAATTACACAATTATGTTTACGAAATCCGAAGTGAAGGAGAAATCTATTTTTAACGCTTTTTAACCCGCTTGCATTTTCACAATTTTCAGAATAGTTTTGACTAGTGACAGACATGAACTCTATTGATATGAGATCTGTCCGTTTGTCTTTTAGTAGGCTTTTTATAAACTCCATACGAACTATCCATACTAGTCCGTTACTATGGTTAATTCTCGTATTGTTTACGTTGTTACAACAATGAAAGCGAAGCGTATGTTCAGGTTAATTTCGAAAATGAAAAAATACCATATTACAATTGCCAAACTGCTTGAGTTATGTTTTGAATATCTTTTGATTTATTTTGGATTTTACGTGTTGTTTTCAATGCTAAGTTTCTAATAAAAATGCAATATAACATCCATATAACGCAACTTGATTGATAGATCTGAAATTTGTTGAATCATGCATATGCGTTTAATATTTTTTATTGTGAAAGTGCTAATAATTTTATTTATTATAATGTTAAATGTGTGCGTTTATTAAATGAATTATTTTAGGTAATAATTGGACTTTTTTACGATTACCTATTAGGGTTCTAAAAAAGTCCACGTATAATTTTCTTTTACAGTTCTATATTAACATGTTAAGTACACCAAGAAACAATTATAATTGTTTTTTGTGTATTCTCTATTTATTCTGTAATTTGGCATTAAAAACCAATAATATTATAACGATCGAATGTGATAGTAATTCATCTGTTAAAATTGGAAAACATCAAGTTGTAAACGTGGTGGTATACCACAATCATACTCTCACGAGTTCGATCATCGGCGTGCTTTTCAATTAGCCTTCTCATATAAATAATGAATATTTCGTTATATACGTAGTTATTTTATTAATAACTGCAATATTAACTTCCTTTTGATAATTTTTATATTTCTGCTCTTGTTTCAAATTCCGAATAATACCAAATGACTCAAAAAGGGCTGAATCTATTGTAACCATTCTTTCAGTTTTAAATAGACCCCCATCTGAAAAGGCTTAATGGGCAATTACCGATTACCCGAGTTTGATTTTAGGAACGTCAACTCCTCCATTTTAACCCTTATCCGGCCAAGGTGTGTCCAACAAACTCATTGACGTATATTTTCTAAAATACCTTTTCTTCTGTGCGGTTTTAAATTTCTTGCTTTGATCACTTTGTTTATTTGTAATAGTAGCCCTCAAAATCATATACGTTTACTTTTTAAAGTATTAAGATTTTAAGTGATATGATTTGCAACAAATTAGTGACGCAGCCGGCCAACGTGAGTCTGTTGGACCGCGGCACAGGTCAGAACATTTCTGTGCGAGTCGGTGGTAATTTTTGAAACATTGTTTTCTCTTTGCCGTAAAATAAATTCATAAATTTACTATAACAAAAAAAATTTATATTACATCAAATTTTGCGAGTGAAAATTTTAAAACTTCCTCTACCGGGGAGATAGTTTGGTACAAAGCTTCCAATTTATAATAACTATTCGGTTATAATTACTGGAAAGAATTTTTGTTCTGTATAGAATGTACAATTAATTATTTTGATCCTGAATGTGGAATAAATATATAATGAATTGTTCACGATTTAGGATTAGATAAGAAGATTGTAGAATTAAGCGTGTTTGCATAGGAGATATATTAAAAATTATTTACAAATGATGAATTTCTAAATGGCGATTTGAGGCATTAAATTGAAGACGAATCAAAACTCTTATCAAAACTGCTTATTCTGGTTGTTCTTAATGTTCATTTTATTTTTGTCCATTTATAGCATATGAATGTAACAGAATCATCTATCAAGTCCATAAAATTCATATTTGAAATATGCTTGAATAAAAATGTAATGTTTATTATATTTTTATATTAGTTTTATTTACAAAAATTATATAGAAATTAAAATTATTCTTTATAGAAAAGTAAAGATAAGTAAGTAATCGGATTCGAATTTTGCTAATATAAGATTAAATGTCGTTTTTGAAGTAACAGGTATAATCACGCTAGCCAATGCAATTCCCGCCATTCCTAACCTTTCGAGTGAATCTCCAGGTAGTTATGATATTCGCCGCAAGAGACGCCAGGTGACGGTTAGTTTTCAGTGCCCTCTTTTGGCGGCGCTTATATCCTCCAGAAAGCAGAGAGAAGCATAGGGTTTGCACGCTAGCGACATCTTTTGCCGAACGTTACAACTTTGGGAATCGGGCATGGACCCTAAGCATTGTGTGATCAATACTTTGAATTCAAATGTTGATTCTATGTTGACACATCTTGTTGAGTATAAAAAAGTGTTAGTAAAAATCAAGAAGCTCGATTTATATTATAACTGTAAACATTAATTACTATGCGTCACAAGCATATCTATTGCCCGAATTTAAATGGCATATGGAGATAAAGCATGTTACTTACAGCCTTCAAAGGATTAATTGCATGGAATTTTAGATAATGATGTTGTGACAGCATAATATTTTTCCATAGCGTTATCCAAATTGCACGCACTGAAAGAAACTTAAGTTTGGGTGTTCATTCTGTCATATTTACTCTTATTTTGTTGTAATTATAATAATTTTCATTGCAAAACCCTATAGGAAATGGAATAATTTCGTGCATTTACAATTATATTGTTTAAATTTTAATTCATATTTAATTATAATGATGTAATTTCTTTATAAATGTTTGTTGATGAGAGTCATAAATGCCCAATTATGAAACAACACCTTGTTTTGTTAATTTATTTAAATATGGCTGCCAGTACGCCGAAAATAATAGTTTATGATTCCTTATTTTAGTTAACGTAAAAATGCTCCTGATTGGAGACAATGTCATTGCTTTTGTTAACGAAATATTCCTCCAAAATAATGAGTGCCTCAGTTGCCGCCCTTTCCACTTTCCGGGAATTCTCACCGCCAGGAATCCAAACTCCATTCGCCTTGTTACCCTCCGGATGCGTTCTCACCGTCTCTCTCTCCCCCTCCATCCATCTCTCCCTCCCCCTCCATCCATCTCTCCCCCAATCTCCACCCTTCCGCTCATCTTCATCCTATTCCACGTCCTATTCGTCGCGACAAACTCGCACTCACCATTCCGTCCGATGTCCATTCATTTCCAGCTGCTTCCGCTGCCCTCTTTAATTCCGTATAATTTCCATTGCCTCGCCAAACATCTCAGATGCGAAAAATAAAAGCGCGGTATTTGGTTGCTTCACCTCCAAACAGACTCACTCTATACTCCACGCCCTCCTGCTGCGCCCTCCGACACTTCCTCACTACCGTTACCCACCAATCAAAGCGCTTCCCTATCTCCCTTTCCACTCCGCCCCGGAGCCGCGCCAACCCTTTCCCTCCCTTCGCCACCCCATCTCTCTCCATTTAATCCCTCGGCTGCCATTTTCACTTGGCCGCAACAATAATTACGCGTCGGCACGAATCGGTCCATCCGCTGTGATTGTTGCCGCTGCTGCTGATGGCAGCAAAAGCGACGGGATTGACAATAAGCCCTCGCCACCTCCCCATTTCCTCATTCCCCATACCACCACGCCCTTGTCTCGATTTCTATTCCCGTTCTACTCTCTCCTTTCCCCCGATTCTCTCTCACTCCCTACCTATCCTATTCTACTCCCTCTTCCTCCCTCCCTACCTTCATTCTCTAATTTTTCTATCTCCGCTTGCTCTCTCTCTCTGCACCCTCTTCCTCTGTCTCCTCCTTCCATACATTTATCGTACTCTTTCGTTTCCCATCTCTCTTGTTTCCCCTCCTCCCTTCCGTGTCACCTATTCTTCATTCTTTCACCTCCCGTACATCTCTCTCCATCTCCCTTTTCCCCATCCGTCAACATTTCATCTCCTCCCTCCGACGCTACCCTCCGCCACCCCTTTTATAAGATTTTCTCAATCACTTTCCCTTTTTTTATTCCCCCCCTCTCGTATCCCTACTTCCATTTTACCATCTCTATCGCTTTCCTTCCCCAAAACTCGTGCACAAATTCCCTTAAAACGTCGTCGGCCATATTGATTCCGAAGTGGGCTAATGACGTCACGTCCGGCGGGCGTGTCATCATCTCCCGTCACCGCTGCTGCGCTCTTCCTTCAAACCATATATACCATTTTATCTGGAAAAAAACCGCCAAAAATATTGTCAATTAAATCCGACTTTTTCGTTTGAGACCTTGAAAAATGAAATTTAACAGATATTAAATGTAATGTTTAGAGAATATCATTATTAAGTCTGATATAAATTTTATATAAATAAAGTCTCCTATGTAGCAATTATAACCAACACTAATTGTGTTCACGATAAAGCTGCGACTGATTTGTCTAATAATTATTTAAATAAAGTACTTGTGTGTATCCTATGCTCTCAAATTTAAACCAAAATTTTTATTTACGAAAATTTTTAATTATATTTGTATAGCTATATTGCATTTTTCGTTTTATCTAATTTTAAAATTCGCTAAACTGCTTCTAATTTTTTTCCTCGGAGCTCAATCGCTTTATTTTTCTGTAAGTTTCTTTTATTACTTACCTTCATCGCTTAACCTCGGTTTAAATCCCACCTTTTTGCATTATCCAATTCATAAGTTTCTATTCTGCAATTTGTTTTTCGTCACCTAAAAACTACAAATTTTTCCTCATGACCTCCCTACATTTTCCATTTTAATTCTTCTTACTCTTCTTTTTGTATCTCTACGTTCCATCCCTTTTTTTTCTTCATTCTTCTTTGTCGTTTCCCTTCTCTCAGTTTTTATATTCCACTTTTCCTCTCCCCCCTGCCTTACGTCCCTCTCACTCCTGTTTCACTCCGCCCCTCCCCCTCACTCCTCTCTCTCCCTCCTCTCCCTTCCGTCTCTCCCTGCCTCCTCATCCCTCCCTCTCCTCTCTCCTCCTCCCTCCCTCTCCTCCCTCCACCTACCTACCTCCCCCTCCTCCCTCGCCACCCCTCCTACCTCCCCTTCCTCACTCCCCCTCCTCCCTCCCCCTCCTAACTCCTCCTCCCTCCCTCTCCTCTCTCCTCCTCCTCCCTCCTCACTTCCCTCCCCCCCCTCCTCCCTCCCCCCATCCACCCTCCCCCCGCTCTCCCCCTCCCTCCTCCTCCATCCCACATCCACCTCGGGACGGGTGGCTCCCTTCCCATAATCATGTCCAATTACCTCGATGGATGCGTTATTGAATCTGCGAGCGGCGATGGAGGGCGGGGAGAGTGAGGAAGCGAGCGTGAAACAGGAGGATGGGGTTTGTTACTAGGAGTTGGATCGCTGAGGGATGTCGGATGAAGTAGAAGGGGGAGGAGTGGCGGGATGGGGAAAGCGATTGATGCCGTGGGAGGGGAAAAGGCAAAAGTTTCGGTGTAAGGTTGTTGTTGCTAGAAAGTTAGCTGGCGGTTAGGCAAAACTTTTTTCCTCTCCCTTTTCCATCTCGGCCGTCTCATTTGCTATTTTCCCATTGACGTGCCGCTGTAATTGAAAAGTTATGAAATGTAATCATGAGGGATGCCGGGAGATGAACTTCGTGACGTGTTTGTTTCCATTTTTCATCAATCGCTGCGACTCGTTCAGATTTCGACGGAATTTGTTTTCTAGCAGCGAGCGCGATTTTCCAGTCGGACAATCGCTCTCCCCTCGACGTTCGTCACGCCTTGTGTTTCTTTCGGATATTCCGAAATGAAACGAAGGGTGAATGGCGCCTCACTCGCGGGGGTCTAACGCGGAGACGACAAAAAAAAACATACCGCTCGCTCGTCGAGGAGAGGTCGCATATTATTTTTCGCCGCCCGTGCATTCTGTCCGCGCTAAACGCGCACGCGAGACACGCCCTTAGAACCGGGATCCGGAGGGAATTACAGATTATTACGTTGAAAAACTTAACGAAGGCGCATTTCCGGGATAATCGACGGTGTGCGGCGTCCGCGGCGATAAAGAGAAACAAAAACAAAAGAAAAAAATCCCTTTTCAATTGAATTCAATTTACGAGCGCGCGGACACTCGTCCGAGTTTATAACCGGAGCCCAATTTGCTCGAACGCTATCAAGAGCGGGCATCCGGGCAGATAAACAGAAGGGCGGCGGCGGAGAGAGAGAGGGACGCCACAGCCCCCTACTCCTCCACCCTTCCCCCGACCATCCTTCTCTCTTGGCCGATTGGGAACGGGGATGGGCATCGATCCACACACGCGCGCACTCACGCACACACACGAGCACGACGATGCTCGACGCAAATATACCGGCGCAATACGCTAAAGAGCACGGCGGAGGTCCGTCAAAATTCGCAAAATTGTTTAATTCGTGTTTTCGTTTGCATTCCGAATTATCCCTCCATCCGGGGTTGCGTCCTCGACGCACACGAGCACCTCTAACGATTTGTGCACGGCACGTGTAGCGTGCGCGCCACTCATGATCCTCGACCCTCTGGGAAGCGTTGCACGAAAGCTTCGTGACGAATCGGTGGGTGGCAGCCACTTGGGTTCGAGGTTTGTGGACGACCTACTCCTTCTTCTTCTGCCCTCGTCAATCTTTTCTTTCCCTCCTCTCTCCCTTCTCTCTTCCTCCTCTCTCCCTCGTCTCTTCCTCCTCTCTCCCTTCTCTCTTCCTCCTCTCTCCATCCCTCTCCCCTCCTACCGCCCTCACTCCAATTCTCCCATCCTCTCTCCTTTTTCCCCTTCTCCTATTCTACCGTACTCACTCCCTTTTTCCCCTTCTCCCTCCTCCTATTCTCCATTTCTTCCTCCCTACTCTCTCCTCTTTCCCTCCTCCCTCTTTCCATCCTCCCCCCTCCTCCTCCCCTCCTCCATCCCTCCTCCCATTTTCCCCCCATCCATTCCCGCACCCTCCACTCTTCTTCCTGCCCAGGGAACGCTAAGCTCTCCCCTCGCTTCATCTCCCAGGCATTAATGTCACCGGGGTCTCAAAGCAATGAGCTGTGCCACTTCATAAAACGTTAAAATTGACCGATTGCGTTAATCAAAGATGGTAACTGGTTCTGAAATATTTACGACTGCTGAAGAGTTGACGAGTTTCAAAGGAGGAGTAGGATAGGGGAATAAGATGGGAGAAATGGTGAATGGGAAGCGTCTGATATCGCAATTCAATTTTCTTTTTTGTGCGAGTTAAAGAAAATTTCGGCGCTTTTCTGTTTCTACCCATGTCTGATACTAAAATATAATTTTATGTTGCTGATATCACACACCTATGGCAACGTGATACCATATACACATTTGAAGATTATATTGCATACTTAATTTGACGTGGATGTGATTCTATGTGTTTTAAATAGGTATTTACAAAAACTTTCAATAATTCTCGAACTACCTAAAATTGACCAAATGCTATTCATCTAAAAAGACCGTAGCGAAATAATTAGTTAAAATCGTTAATCACTACTTTTTAATAAATCATCTTCTTCAACACCACCTAATAACTAATTCCTTTTCTGGAAGATTGACGTCACTGGAAATTTATTATTTGCTTTACGGGCATTTGTTTAGAAATTAAGAAGTTTTACATAATAATATTTGCGTTGTATTTACTTTAAAATGCCATATTTGTGTACTCTGGTAGAGTGTAATGGATCGAAAGAATTCACAGCTATTGAATAATATGTAGAAGCTGAATCAACAAAGTTAGTTACGTAATATATATAATTAATAAAATTTGCAGGTGAACCAACTGGCAGGGCCGACCAAGTAATTTCGGGGGTCCGGATGCAAGCAAGATTTTGGACCCCCCTATGTCAAAAAAACCTGTCATTTTGTACACATCAATGTTACAGCTTTGAGAGAACATGTACTTTTAATTATAAGGTAACTTTAATGATGATTAATTCAATAAAAAAGCAAAAAATTGTTTAAAGATTTAAATATATTATTTCTACTCGATATTTTGGGGTCCTTAAAAAATCGGGGGCCCGGATGTCTTGTATCCGCTGCACCTTCTACTTGGCCGGCCCTGCCACTGGTAGAGTAATTTTAATCTATATTCCTACATTAATTAACTTTCTTAACTACTTTGCACTCCTCTGGAATTGTAGCAACTTTTTTACGCATTTGATAATTTTTATGCAATCACGAAATCTTAATCAAAAAGCGGCGGAAAATTTCCTTACTTGCTCGTTCGTCCTTTTCTCTCAGTTTCAATGCTTTTATTGTTTTATCGCCTCACGCCTTTCTTATCTGACCGCGGAAGATTGACGACGTCATCTGAACTTGATAAACACCAAACTTGAATTGAAAAAAAAACTTTGTTTCCATTTTATTTTCCTTGAAGTCGTTAAGTTAGTAGTTCGCTGTAACACCAGATGCTTTATTAGATAATTGTTTAATTTTCTCAGGCAATTACTCGAGAAACCTCTTCAACAATGAGGACAAAGTTCTCGCCTTTCCTTTCTCTCTCTCTCTCCTCTCTCTCTCCCATCACCTTTCCCCATCCTCCACTATCTCCCCTCCACTTACTCTATCACCCTATCTCCCGTCCAACTCTCTCTTTCATTCTCGTCTCTTATGTTCTTTCCTATCTCCTTCTCTCTTCCTCCTTCCTCAGTTACTCAATCTCTCCATTCTCACTTTATATCAAACCCACTTATATATTTCACTCCTTTAATCCTCCATTCACTCCATTCCTCTCTTTCTATCGTCCATTCTCGCCTGCTTCCTTCCCCTTTTCTATTGCTCTGCCACTCTTTCTTTCTTCTGAATTATTTCTCTTTTCAATTAATTATTGTAATGAGCAGCAAAGATTTGGCGCGATGGCAAGGTTTCATGGAGGTCATCCCTTAAAATGAAATAGGGCAGAAGAAACACATGAAGGATTTTTCACCGGATGATTTAAAAATGACGCCGATATGTTAAAAAAAGTCATTAAATATAATGATAGTAAATGATTTATTACTGACATTTTTCGCATCGTTTTAATTTGTCAGAGCCGTTGACCTATCCAATTTTGATTGTAGTTTGCTATTTATAATTTTTTCGTTCAACGTCATTCACCTTTAAGGGCATTTTACTCTTTTACAATAAGTGCGAACTTCTTTTTGTTTAATTTTATTTTTTTTTAGTTGAAAGATAACGTAAATCTTTTACGCGTAGTTAAATATAAATGTCCAATGTTTACCTTCCAATTTTTTTGATCTGCCTCAATTTGAATGATATCCAAAAGTATTCCGTCACATTTATTTTTGAGATGCCATTCACATCTAATTCTCCTGTTTCCAGTGCTTTGGAAGATAACGCTAGAGTATATCGATTCTTCGACAAAATAAGAGTTTGAATTAAACACAGAAGTGCTTAACAATGAAACGTTGAAAAAATAAGTACTTATCTTAGGTATCTTCTGTAGCCATGGCACTGCTATTAAAAATCAGATGCGTGTTTCGGCTACAATGCAGCGGTCTTCAGTAGCATTCCGTAGAAAGTGGATTCTCTTTTAGAATTAGTTTTCCGCCTTATGGCGAGCTCGATAACTCTCCATTTATTTGCGTTTGAAACTAAAATAATTTTCAATTTTATCGAATGATTCGTTACTTGTTTCTTAATCAATCGTAGCCTGAAGACATTTATGTGATGACGGCACTACGTTTTCATAGTTACATATTTGCGCTATTAATTTCTCAATATAAAGGCGAGTGATTGTATTTTCATAAATGTTAGGTTTTTATGGAAAATAACGCTTTGCAAATAACAGGCTGTATCCCGCGCCTCTCCATTCCCCGTGTTGATCTCCCACCTCCCATTCTCTTCCTTCTTTAGCTGCCTCCGCTCTTCTCTATTACCCGCCTACCCACTTTTTATCTATCTCCTCCACCATTCCCTCCTCCCCTCTCTCTTCCACTCCTTCTGCTGTTTCCTTCCTCTTTCGCGCATCGAACCTCAATTACTTTCCCTTCCTTTTACACCCCACACCCCACGCCCGGCCGAGTCTCCGAGACGACCCCGCCCCTCATGAATAATTGAGCCAATAAGGGACCGGGGAAGGTCGACGTAACCGGGTCTCCTCTACGCTCCTCCCTCCTCCTCCTCCTTCTCCTCCTCCTACTCCTCCTCCTCCTCCTCTTCCTACTCCTACTCCCATGCTCCCACCTACACCCCATGACGCCATCCTAAACACTGGAGGCCCCTCCGAGCGAATCAGCCCACCCTAGCAAAGTGATAGCGCCCCATCCCCCCGCTCCCATCCTCTCTCGACCAAACCTTCCCTCTCTTCGCTATTCCCGGCCGGCTCTCGCCCACGCATCACTCGTGACCATGGCAACCGAAAGGGAGTTGTTTTTTTTAACTCCGCATTTCCCACTCTTCCGAAACCTGACCCACCCCTTTCCACACACCCTGTTCATTCCCCTGCCTCCTGCCCACCGCTTTCTGCTCCCTCCGCCCTCACCGCTTCCTTCTCTCCTCCCGCCCTCCCCTTTCCCTTCGACCGATCACGTTATTCTCGTTGGCCGCTACATTACCCACATCCATCTTCGTTCCATCGGACCACCTGTGTTTGAATCGGTCCAAATTCTATCTTGCGCTTTGCAATGCGGTTAATTGTCGCCGAAGTGGAGAGGAAAGTTTATGTCATTGTTGTCATGGAAATTGCTTTACGGTGATCTAGTTGCCGTGTTTCCAAATTTTTCCTCTTTCGATAAATTGAATGCACCGAGAAAGTTTTCAGATTAACTTTTTACCCGTTAACAGAACTTTACTTTTTTAGGCACACAATTGATCGTTTGCTACTATTAATAATTTACGAACATCAAATTTTCAGCTGTCGCCTTTGCGCGATATATGGAAATTTCTTAAATCAGTTTGTTTGATTTTTTATAACCAAACCTTACCTCGACAGTCAAAGATTATCCATCTCCATTTATCTCCTTCAAAACTGTATCTCTGTTTCTTCTTTCATCTCCCTCCATAGCTTCAATTTCCATTATTGAATATGGGCATCTTTTTCCCCGTTTTCACATTACTTCTGCTTTTCCTCCAATTCCCTTTTCTGTCGTTCCTTTTCCTTCCCACATTTCTCCATTATCCTCATCTCTCACTCCCACTACAACACTCTACCCTCCTATCTATCCGTCTACTCCTTTGCCTGCGCATTTTTCTCTCTCTTTCCTTCGTTTCCTTTCCCTCTCTATCTCTCTCACTCGACTTTTGCTACTCACGCCATTACATGCCTTCATTTTGCCACCTCACATCGGCCAACAACTCCTCCTTTTTTCTCTTCTCTCTCTCTTCTATCTCTCGTTCTCCCTCCCATGCTATCCCCTCCCACTGTCTCAACAAGCGACCACTTGTTGTGTGCCCTTGGGGGAGGAAAGGGTTACCATTCTACAGAGAGGGAGAGAGAAAGAGAGGTTGTGGGAGGAGGGAGAGAAGGTGGGAAGTAGAGGGAGATACGAAGAGAGCGATGGAGATTGAGTGGGGAGAGGGTGATAAAAAGGAAGAAATTTGGAGAAAGAGAGAAACAGTGAGAGAGGGCGTGAACACTAGAAGTAGTAGTTGATGTGAAGGTTAGGCGTAGGAGAGTCTGTCTAGGATTGCGATTTATAGGAGAAATGAAAATCCATGCGCAATTATTATCCTCTCAATAGCATTATCTCAAATTAGAACACAAACATTTTCTTCCTATTATGGCTAGCTAGAAGAACAAATGGTTGTTGCAGTGGATCGTTTATTTCAATGTGTTCTAAATCCCTTAACACTATATGTTTCCTTCAGTACCATCTGAATGTGCACTGTCGCTTTTATAACTGTAATTTAATTTACTGAGCAGCATGAATTTTCTTAATGCTTACATTCACACTCTTGCAATGTCAATCGGCCTGATGTTGCATTTATTCTACTCCATATATTTTATTCCTGTGACAAAATTTTATGCACGGTCAATCCATGATGCTTTTGCCATCACCTTCCTCAACCGCTCAAATTTGGATTCTTCCAGAACTTATGCCATTACTGTTTCTGGTCACGTCAGGGGCGTGTTAAGCTTCCGCGGGGCCCAGGGCACCAGATGGGTTGTAGAGCCCCCAACTCATTGGTTCCGATATATTGAAACCGATCAACCATACACTATATTGATATCAGGAAGAAATGCAAGGATATTCTATCAAATAATTGAAATATGATATATTGATATTGCAATTTATTATTAAAATAATTTTCCGTTGGCCAGTTTAAGGACAATAATGTCCGGAAAATTTTAACTAAAAATAATCAACTTTTTAATATTTAATAAATATATCAGCAAAACAAATAAGCAGATGTTCATACCATCATATAATTGCAAATCACGTAATTATGCAGCATTAATTATGCTAACTTAAGCTTGGAAGAATTTCTTTCGAGACCTTTCTCTAGACAAATCTGTTACAATGTCTTCAAAATCGAGTCTCCTTGTTATGTCCCACTCAATGCTGAGCACAGCCAAATCATTTGAGTTTTTCCTCTAACAATGCTGAGCGTAGATGATTTTTTACTCGTTTTAAAGTCGAGAAAGAACGCTCCCCCTCAGTATTTGACAACATAGTAGTCAAATTCTCAGTGCAACAAATACATTTGGGAAGGCCATACAAAGATAGTCGGACTTGCCAAATCGCAGTTTGGAAAATTCTGAACAAATGCAAACATAAAAAGGCAATAATATTGTACGCTACGCATAAAAAATAATTTTTAAAATTTAAAGGAAAAAATCAGTGTAAAGTGTAAAACAAATTTATAATTTTTTCAATAATAGGATTAAGATAAACTATTTAATAACACAAAATCTATTATTATAAATTTCTATCTGCTGAATCTCTTTTATAGAGCTCGGGGCCCAGGGCATGTGCCCTAAGTGCCCTGGGGTTAACATGCCCTTGAGTCACGTAGCTTTTTTTATGACAAATAAAGTCCCATCCCACTGTGCAAACGGATTAAAGCGTTCCTCACATTCCTCTCTCTCTCTCTCATTCTCCAAAAACATTGAAATGATGCTGCTCCAACTTATAAAAACAATTTTGGTCCATAGGTACAAATAAATATATCTCCTTTGTCGATATGCGGCTGGTTTAGCCGTCACTTGGTGGAATTTCATGATGAAAAATTCAAGAAAAAATTTCTAAAAACGAATTTATTTGAACGACCATAAAAATTCCACTACGAAAAATTAAAATGACTACCAAGATTTCAACTCACAGAGTCAAAGTGGGCTACTGAGCCGTAAGTTGGAATACAATGAGTAAATGAAATATAAACGCGGTGGGAGGGGGGAAAGTGAATTGCAGACTGCTATGCCTCCTATATTGGCCAAATCCTTATCAGATGTGTGATGAACACAAGAAATGCTTCCTCAAAGGTCCCATGCGTCCTTCTTAATCCATAGCCACACCTATAACTTTTCACCACACATCCTCTATTTAGAGAATATAGGAATGACTGAATACCTTAGAACAGCTGGAAATATTTAACAATTTCTGAAATTTGCAGCGTTACTTAGTCAACAAACATCTCTTCCTTTCCCGCTCTCCTCTTATTATTTTTACTTCTGACTGATCGTCTCCTAACCTTTATCATCTTTCTCCAATTCCTCTCTAACTAATTAGATTAATCTAAGAGTTTGACCCCTTCTCCCCTCTTAGCTTCTTTCTAGTCCATTTATTCATTGTGCTCCAACTTATGGATCAGTGCCTGATGATAACTCTGTGGCTTGAAACCTAGGTAATCATTTTTATTTTTCGTAGTAGTATTTGTATAAAGCCTTTCAATAAATTTGTTTTTACAATGCTTTCAATAAATCTCATGTCATTTCCCAATAAAAATTCACGAAATGACTATTCCATATCATTCAGTATCATATCATTTAACATATTAAATAAAATATTTATTGTTAAGATATATGATTGAGGATATGTTTTCAGAGTTATATGTTTTGCAGTTGTTGATCTTTAAATTCCATATGGGTACTGCAGCCACTAAAGAAAGTTGATCAATTATTTTGACCCAATAAATAAAAAAGAAAAATCATTTTAAAAATGGAACATTGTAATGCATCAATTCTACTTAAAATTCAAGGTTTCTATCATAACACCCAAATCCGAAATTCTTTGGACCAATATGTCGACAGTTTTCAGTATATTGTGGATTTAAAAAACCAAGGTCAACTTAATGTTTCCTTTTGAATGCATGGAATCATTTGTCACTTATCAAGTATTGCAGCGTTAAATATGATCAGCACTATTTTTATTTATTTATTTATTTTATATTAGCTCATAAACAGCCGTTAACGGCCTTTTACAATGAGCATCATAACGTTAACAAAGACGAACACATGCAGCCATGCCCTCGGCAGGATTCGAGCCCGTGAGCCAGACTCTCTAACCACCCCTCTACCAAGGCCGGCGAAAATTAAGGAAATACAAAATTGCGGAAAGCAAATATAAAGTATATTTATCCCTTAATTGTTTTCCTAATTATTATCCCTCTTCAAAGTCTATAAGCGTTGAGCACAGCTTTGCGAACGTGATGCTTACACAGTCTATGGACGCGAATTTGGGAAACAGAAGAAGCTTTTGAGTATAAAATAAATATAACAAGAAGGTACGATTTTGGATCGGATATTTTAAATTGCCGGTTTTAGCGAGGATCCACATTGTAGAGACAATGTCCTACCTCGAAACATTTCTTCGAGAGTGAGGTTTTACGGAGATAGAATTTCAAACCTTCCCTGGCAACATAGGTCCTCTAGGCTACCTCTCCTCTTCTCCATTGCTTTTGACGTCAACAATCTCCTTCTCCCTCCTTCCCACTTGTCTATCGAACCTAAATTCTACTCCCGACTCACTTCCCCCGCGTAATTCCCCTGCTTTCTTCTTTTAAGCCCTCTTTCACTCTTACCCAGCGTCTCTCTAACCTCTCCTCTTTGAAACTCATTTCCCCCTTCTAGTTTTGCCGTATCCGCGCAGAGTGGTCACTCGGCAAATCACTTCACGTGTCCTCCGCCAATCGGACCTCGCTCTTTTTTAGGCTTTTTGGTGTTTTTTTGATCGCTCGAAATGTCGAGCGCGTTTGTAACTGCTCGAGAGTGAAAGCGAACGAGAGCGGAGGGCGTGGAAGGGCAGGAGGGTAAAAGGGAGAGAGAGAGGAAGGGGCGGTTGGATGGATGGAAAGTGATTAGAGAAGATGATGAGGTACAGAAGGAAGGAGAGAATAGTGCAAGAAAGACGGGAGAAAACAGAGTGGAAAGGTAAAGTGAGAAATGAGGTGGGAACGTTGGCGAAAATGAGAATAGCCTCGGAGAGGGAAATGCGAAAGAGTAGTGGAATTAGTGAAAGGAATGGAGAAAATGAGCAAGAGAGGAAGAATGGAGGAGAAGGGAGAAAAGGGAGGGGCACGGATGGAAGGACAGAGGGGGAGAGACAGAGGGAAGCACAAAACGGCGGAAGGACAATCGTCAACGAGGGCTAGAATTAATCAACGCGATGGACCGAACAGTCGACGAAGTCTGTCAAAGGCCCTAACAGAATCGGAGGGAGGATTGGAAAAGAGGGAAAGAGGAGGGAGAAGGGGAGAGAGAGAGAGTTTACCCCAACCTCTCTCTCTCTCCTTCTCCCTGCATTGCATATCGGAACGAAGTGGAGAGGGGTCGGGAAAGGATGCTTTGACATCGACAGGAGGAATTACGACTCGAGTATTTTCCATCTGCGAGGCTTCTACCGTCTTGTCCGATCTCCATTGTCATTCACATGTGCGGAGCGTGTGCGTGTGTGCGCGCTCGAGCGATTGTGTTACAGAGGGAATTATCGTCTATTGCTTGTCTGAATGGCAGCGCGAAAAGTCGAAGCGATTTTGGAAACAATAAATTAATTAGTACATTTCGCGATTGAACAAATGGAATCCGTTTTTAAATATCATTTCAGTGCTAACACTTTGTTGGCTTTAAAAGACATAGGATTGATAGTTATTACGGCGTCGCTTTATTCGAATTTAATTCCCTATTTGAATAAAATTTCGTGTTTTGGTTTTTACTGAGTACTATGTCTACATATAGTTTTAAGCCACTTATGTCCAAACATAAAGCGTACTTTCAATTTTGTTTCGAAGGCAGAATACGTATTTACCATTGTTGATATGTTTTTTAATTCAATCAAAAGCAAATTTGGCAAGATGGCACGTTATTTATAATGAAACAAAATTGGAAATAGCTTTATATATTGGTCATTCGCCAGGCGTCCAATGAGGAAACTTTGTAATTTGGGGCGATTTATCGCCGTGAGAACTAAAATACCGCCACGAAAGATTTTTTGGCTAGTTTGCCGTTTTTCGATGAAATTTAATAAAAAAGCTACGTTCTTTTGTCCCACTCAACCACTCGCACAAAATTCCCTCATGGATTAAGTCTCTGATGTTATTCCTGTGGAATCCATTTCATCCTCCCTCATCTTACCTTCCACATTTCACTCCGCCAACAATCCTTCTTTGGCTCTTTTTTTCTGGAGAGGCGTTCAATCCCTCATCACTCTTCCTCGTATTTCCCATTTCTCTCTTCCTCTCCTTATGTTTCCATCATTTCTACAGCACCCCCTCTCATTTTCATCCCAACACAGCCTTCCCATTCTCTCTTTTTCCCTTCCTCCGTTCTTTCACCTTCGCACACATTCGCCTATCCCCCTATCCCCTCTCTCTCTCTCTCACAAACACCTTGTTACATTCCCCTTGCTTCTCGCCTCCACACAAAGCCTTTGTCGCTTTCTGCCGCTGTCTCTTGCGTTTTATTGGTAACCTTCTTAGTGCCGACGGCCGTCGAGTTAATTTCGGGGATATCCGAAATCCAACTTCGTATCCACGACGAAAGGCTCTCGGTCTCTTCCTAGGATGTTTCGGAACCAACAGGAGCGAACTTGAAACGCCCATGAAGTTACCATGATTTCTCTTAGAAACTCAGCATGATTCAACAGCATAGAAATAAATACATTTCGTTGTTGGAACCACATTTATTAAGTCGTCACAACGACCAAGGGTACTTTTTCATTTTTGACTATTTTGTAGTATGGATCACCTCTTGGTGACGGCTCGTACGGTCAACTGAGAGCCAATATTATTCGATTTTACAATATCTGCTCATGCTCAAGTGCTTATTTCTGTTTTGAATGGTCTTTGGGCAAATTTGATACAAATTTATTTAGTCGATGACATTGTAAAATGCGGAATAACTCAGTCGCAAAAATCACTTTTCTTATGTGATAAACTGTTTGACCTTTTCTGTCTGAGGTTTCTTAAATTTATTACAATCAGCTATTAAATAGTATTTCAAATCCAAAGAAAACCTTATTTGCGATAAGGGTTGCTATTCAGTTGAATTTCATTCCACTGCTCTCTGCTCCTCCATCCCATATGCTCCTCTCTCATTCTTTTAGCGGCGCGTGTGATGACGAGGACCCGTGCACCCGGATTCCGCATCTACCTTCTCACTCCACTAGGCTGCTCGATCGCTGCCCCATTCTGCGCCTTTCACTCTCTCCCAACCGCCTCCTTTTTCGCTCCTTACGCATTTCCTTAATTAGACGCGCTCTCGTATATTTTTTCCTCTGCCACTATCGAATTTTTCTCGCCTCATGTTCTCTCATAATTGGTAATTTTTCTGGTTCTCCTTTGCGATAACACGAGGATTTTTTTTATACTTTCCGTTTGTAACGTCCAATCGTGTCATCAATTATTTTTATACATCCTTACTGCTGTCTAGAGGAATGGTTAAAATAATATCGTAGATAAACGAGCTTTACAAATGTACTAATCTTCTTCATGAGTTAATATAACCTTTGCTTGAACACTAAATTGTTTAAAAATAGATTTCGCTTCCTTATGATGCACAAAAATGTCATCACATTTGCTGTATACCGTATTTTTTTAAATTTTATTTGGATGGTTAGTTTGAGAAGTAGATTGAAAGAAAATTTTCTTCAAGTTTAGCCCGCATGGTGCGGTTAATATGCATGACAATTCGTCGCGTGCTCTATTATAAGAAGTCATGGTTTAATACAATTTTAAGGAGTGTTTTGTAGGTTACGAATGGTCTCTCTTTCCCAAATTTCGATCTAAAAATCGCAGCTTTTGATGTCGTTTTGGTCGACAGTTCACATATTATCCCTTCCCAAACTCTATTGCCTGTCGCCGTTCCCCTTACCTCTCTGTCTTTATCTCTCTCACCACTTCCTTCCTCCATCTCCTTTTCTTCTCGTGTTACCCGGTAACATTCATGTATTCCTCTTCCCTCTCCCTTCCCTCTCCCTTCCCTCTCCCTTCCCTCTCCCTTCCCTCTCCCTTCCCTCTCCCTTCCCTCTCCCTTCCCTCTCCCTTCCCTCTCCCTTCCTTCTCCCTTCCCTCCCACCAGTCACCCTCGTGTTTTTTGAACTCAGGTGAACAATCAGCCGAGTGGGCAATATCCTCCATTGCTCCCTAATCCGGATGTTCCATGCTTCATTTGTTCCCTTCCCAAAAGAACAGCACAGCTTAACTTCAATGAGCCTCCGTTTTCGGATTGGAGGCGGTTTCCCGGACAACGCCGCGGGAGAGAGAGAGATAGGTAACGTCGACGTTGTTATCTCTTGTTCCCGCAAAGCCCTGTTCTGTCTTCCCCTCTCCCCCTTACCTCTCGCTTCCCTCCCGATCCATCTCTCTCCAACACGCGCTTTCCCCTCCCTTCTAAATTATGACTTTCTATTGCCTCCCTTTCCCTCATCTGCCTCCAGGAAACCCACTCCAAAACTCCCCCTTCTACACTCTCTCACTCTTTTTCCGTCTCCTCTTCTCTCTTCACCGTATTTTCCTCGAATTCATTTTATATTCTTCCCTCTCTCATTTGCTCCTCCTTTCTTCTTCCCCCCCTCTCATTTTCCTCTCTTCCTCCTTATTTTCCTCTATTTCCGTCGTTTTAATCCTCTCAGGGTTTTATTTCTCTCTTTTTCTCGTTAAAATTTCTCGACTCTTTTCCTCTTCTCGCCTCGTGCTGCCCTCTCGCGCCCCAATCGTAAACTCGTGCGTCTCGACGCGCCATTCGCCTCCTAATTCCCACGCTCTCCCTTTCCGCCCCTTCTTCGATTCTCTCTCTACTCCGCTTCTTTTCATCTATCTGAGAGGATTATTACTGCGCTATATTTACCCTTTCGTATCTTCTCCGGGTTACCATTGAAATGCGTGTATTTTGGCTCATAATTGGTAAATCGCAGGAAGGGATGAAAGGTTTATTTTTTCAAGAAGCGGTTAAAATTTCGCAACTCACTTTAATTTCAAAACGTGTTTGCGATTGCCCATTCGATGAAAAATTTATCGAGTTTTTCACAGACAACTTTTGGAACGCCTAAGAAAGCAATATATCTAATCGTATAGACTGTAGTAGTACAGCAATCAATATTCCTATTGCAACATGGGAAGAATGGATATGGAATTTAAAATGTTAAATATTGCGAGATGCGTGGTGCGATAACACTACGACATTGAAGATAATAAATATACAATTAATGATTCTCATAATTTCTTTTGCATGCTGCATGAACTCGGTAACGTACTTTTGTGGGAATTGTTTTCGATCAGATAAAATTGTTAAGGAATTTATCGGTAAAATAGTTTAATTATTTATCATAGAAGATAAATATTTTTCTTCGCTTATATTGTTTTGATTATCTAGTTGATTTACCTTTTTTCTTCAAATGCTAAGTTATCGTTGAACATTTTAAACTATAAATAAGCTTATATCCCATTTTTCCTCCAAAAAAAGGATGACAACGGCAAAATAATTGTCATATTGATATTAACATGTTCAATGTTTTGTAATTACTGGTTGTTTCATTAATTACTTTTTAGAAAACCCTGGGCATTGGCATTGATCCGTTCTTAATGAATTCCTTCGCAAAGAAGACAAATGTCGAAGCGTTAAATACAGTGGGTGATTAGCAATATATTTAGTATATCCCCAAGAGACATTGTCGTGCGTAATATTCAGTTCAACGAATATTGGAGCTCATTTTAATTAGTTTTAGCGAATATAGAATTAACAATGGATGAGATTAATTATGTATCGTCAATATTTCTATATTTGAAAACGATTTTTGTTAATCTGATTTAATTCGTCCCGAATTAAATTGGTACGGAGCGATTTTTTCCCCTTTTGTCCTTACGATAATTTAATCATGTTGGTGATTGCGATAAACGCGCGGGTGCATAGGTTCACGTGCGTGCTCGTGTGTTTGTTCACGTGTGAGCGTGTGAGCGTTTTAGCTTTCTCCCGGGCGAGAGAAACGTTCGCCGGTTACGGATCGATAAATGAATCTCTCATCTGCACGAGGCGTTGGGAGGGGGAGCAAACGGTGGAGTCGGGGGATGGGAATTGATTTTGCCGGCGCCTGTGCTATCGAGGTAACGGACTCATTAGCGGGATCAAACGGGCAAAGGATTTTAAGGGGCGTTGAGATGGAGGAGTTTTATAAGGAGAGGTAGCGTATGGGATTGAAGTTGTCGCGGGAAAGGGGCGCGGGGGGAGGGGGACGATGCCTGTTGGTGGCGTCGCAGGAAGGGAATTTATACGAAGACGAAGAACGCGCGTGATACGGTCGCGGGGCTGCGGAGGAGGAAGGGGTGCCAGAAGGGGGAGAAGGAGAGTGAGAGAGATGAGACTTGCAGAAGTGCGCTGTGTTGATGGCCGTGCATTGACATTAAGGTGACGTCATGAACACCTGTGGCTCGGCGTACCTCTCCGCAAACGACCTGCGGCAGAAAATATTCCCACTGAAAGTGGTATTTTTTGAAATTTTTGAAATTTTGATATTTTTTAGGAGAAATTTATTTCGTGAAACATTGTTTTAACCATAAAACTTATTATTGCCTGTTGAATAGGTAGTCGTACAGAAAGACAATATTTCAAATGCACAAGCTTGCATTAATTGCAGAATTCATGTTTTTTGATCGTGTTTGCCGTTTATTTTTAATGCCTATTTGCGCTAAATGCATCGTATCAGCAATTCACTGAATGTATTGATGAACTTTGATACCTCCGTTTTTTATCTCCCGGTAATTCTAATTCCATTGGTTCAATATTATTTGAAAACCTAACTGCTTAAGAGCTTTAGTTATAATTGAAGTAATTATTTTCATGAGAAATGAAAGACGAGTTCCTGTGTTGAAGTGAGGTATAATATACACCATTGGATTAATAAAAAAAACTTTCTACAAAATTGTAATTGAGTTTGTTTTTTTTTCAAATTCATCCACGCAAAATGATTTAATATATATAAAAGTTGATAATTCTGAATTCATTTTCTTACCTAGCTATAGTTAATTTATCCCTTTAGTTAAAATTGAAATTTCTTTGTGATTTATTGGTGGAATCAAGCTACATATGTCTATTTTGAGTTATTTATCCAGTAGGTTAACTGGTGTCAGTTTATAAATTTTGAGTTAATTTCTTTTAATAAAAATATGATGAGGATCGAAAAGCATCATCATGCTGGGTAAAAGATACTGCGCTATCAATCTGCTTGATTTATTAAGAATAAATACAATAGTAGTGATAAATTACTTTCCATAGACCACTATAATGGGTAGATATAGATGTTTTAAAGATGTTTTTAAATGCGCACAAGATAAAGTCCCAAATTAATTCCTTGTGATTACAAACATATCCATTATCTAATGATTGAATAAAATAAAACGGTAGAGTAACTGAAATTTAATACGCTACAAATTAATGAATATTGTTTTGTATCAAATGCTTAATCAAGTGATATTGAAGAAACCGAGTAGTATTCCCAGAATACCTTTCACTGATTCATTTTAAAAAACATTTGGACTCTAAAAGCTTCAAAATCCTCAAATATTTATTAATTTCTCGTTTTCTCCGTCGATTAATATTTAATGGAGCGTAATAAGGCGTCGTGGTTGATTTAAAATAAATTTCGCTGACTTCCTTCACATCATGGCGTCTCACAAATCAGCTGCTTGATTCAATCATTTTCATTCTAATTCAGAGGAACCCTTCATCTGTGCTTTGCTAAAATAGAAAGAATATATTTATCATCTATTGATCAATACAATTGATTTATATGATAGCAATTTCTCTTAGTTGAATTTTCATTTCTAATTCCATCTCGAAATATATCTCTGTATGATCCCAACAGTTACACACTTTCCATTAAAAATATATTTCAATTAAGAATTTGCCTTTTCATAGGACGTCCAATGTCATTTAACGAGTATCATATGAATTACACCTTAAGATATTCTATGATGCATAATATATCGTTAATTATGATAATTAGGATACATTATATACATTTCGCATTGTTGTATTGTTGCACTTCGGCCACTTGAATTTAATAAGAATGGATCTGACTTGTATCTCATAACTTTATTTTATTTCCATTTAAATTTATCACAATCTCTGGGTTTACCAGCAAAGCAGTAGTACAGTAGTAGCGGAACGTCTTATGGGCGCGTCTTGTCCGTCCGTCCGTCGAGATTTTCATCTCCTGAACCTTTGGACGGGTTTTGCTTAAATAATGAATTATATCGCAGAATCATAATTTTGAACTACATCCGTGAATTATAACTTCCTCGTTACATAAGCACTGCAATAAACTTATATTCGTATTTCATTAATGTCATCCGTTATTCAACAATTAAATACTATATTTTCCACTTCCTAGCTCTTATATCATCTGTAAGGTGTCGATTAACAAACTATTTCTGGTCGAGGTCAAAATTTACCAAAAAAATCCACTAAACCATATAATTGACGCATCTTTGTACTCTTCCCTCTCGGTGGAAGGTCTCAAACCGTATTTTTACCGCTGGAGGTTCTTTCGTCGTCATCCGTGATGTATCCTTCCTTAGGAGTCGCCGGCATTCGGCTATTCATTTACATCTCTTCTTGTTTGGAGGCGGACTTTCTTCTTATTTGAGTACGCACAGATTTTAGAGTTTCTTCTTCTAATTTATGAAATTAGACACGTTTGGATCCGCTAAATGATTTCCGTGTTGAATTAGCACCTTCAAGTTTCTGTTTTGCTTGCTTCCACCTTCACACTTTCGCCTCCACATTATATTTGCTCCCGGCCTCGCAATAGTTAGTTTTTTCAGCATATTGCACCGCCATTGCCTTAAAATTTCTATCAAATTTCGTCTTATAACTTGTATAACCCTTTTACAGAGGCGCCTTTCTTCTCTACATCATCTGTCATTTCACTCCTAAGGTTTGGAATAACTTATTTAAAACTTCTAAAAATGATAACTAGTTCTCACTTCACGTTAAAACTTACCAAATATTGTACCAATCGGGTTCTCTCATAGAGGTTATACTCTTCAAACTTCAGGTGTACTTGTCGTCTGCCACTGGCGCACCAATTGAAAAGTAACAAATATGTTTAAATAGTAACAAGTAACGTGTAAGACGCCGGCAGCCGTTTTCAACATCATGTAAGCATATATATCAAGCCGAATACAAGTTCAGATATAGATTTCTCAGCACTCCCATTCCGCCAGTTCCAACTAGATAAAAGGCCACTCGTTTACACATAGTGAACTTCAAGATAATGAATAAATGTATTGTATTAATAAATTAAATGTAATGTATTGTGTATGTATAAATAAATGCGTTTTCGTGGGCGTAGAATCGGCGCTGGGTGCTCCGTACGACGTTTAAAAATCTGTATTCGATTTTAAGACGATCCTAACTTTTTCTGAAATGATTGAAAAAAAAACTGGTCTTCCTTTCGAGTTAATTCGGTATATGTAGTTTTATTTACGGACTTTGCCAAAATCAACACAGAATTTTTTATTGAATACAGCTTGGAGACTTAATTTATACTCAAATCTATGTCCATCCCGTGATTGATTGAAATTATACTAGTAAACCTATTAAATTCTTGATCAATCAATGAAAACATATTGGAACGCTTTTAAAAAATGTCGCCTTCCTTGATTGTGTTTTATCATGAAAGGAATAAGTTTTTTTTAATTATTGCACTAATACTACAGTTTTAGAGGCTGTGGGATCTTGTTTCAGAAATTTCAAACTGATTTTTCTTGCTAAGTGATACAGTAATAATGCACTTATCCTTTGAAACTCGCCAGATTATCTTAAGTGAAAAATTAATTGGTGAAAATACTTGAACGATCGCTTTATCTGAATATAAAGTTCATATTGTTAATAAATAAGCAAAAGGGAAAAAAATCTTTGACCAAACAATCACCACTAGTAATCATTAAATATATGGCCTATAAATTGAAGCTTTTGCGTTAATTTTGGAACACCATATGCATAAAATAACACGCAGGACACATACATATATATGCTTGAAATATAATAGAGACACTCCTTCCACCAATGTTGTGCCGTATCTACCATCACGTTGCTGCTCCACTTATAACTACAATGCGGACAATGTGCAGGGTTTTCTTCAGGCGTTCAGGACACTCGTTTGGGGGGAGTTGATACCAAATTGGCTGGCCTGAACTCAGAGCGTGAAATACCCAATTCTGAAGCAAAAGAATTAGTCTGACTCAGTAATTTAGAGGTTAATCTGCATTATTAATTTAATAGTTAAATATTCGCCCGGCAAGTGGAAGACCTTGGTTGGAATCCCGTTGAAGCCAAAATTTTTCTCCGACTTTTTTCAGAGATCTTTAGGAGAGGACTCGTACGTGGGGTTATGGATTTTGCTAAAACTTTGTAGGTATGTAGCTCTAAATGCCAGAATCACAATCAACTCCCCTTTTGATGGTATATAATTAGTAGTTGTCTGCTAATTGAGTTTAAAATTTGCAATTTTGCGACTTGTACGATGAATCCCCTAACGACGGCAGTGTTCTTCATTATTTACCGTATTATAGCGCTAAGGAGCTGGGCTACCAATCCCAAAGTTCGGAGTTCGATCTCGATAGGTGAGCGATACTCTCACCCTGTTTGATCTGTGTTGATCACCAAACTATGCTCATAGAGCGGAATCAACTTTTGCGCTTGCTTATGGAAAAGAAGCGCTGCTTCCATCGTCTCCTCAGCAGACATTTTTTCTCTGCGGCTGACATATCTCGTGACCTGCCTTTGGTAGATCTTGTACCTGCTTTTGATTTATTTTACCCAAGATTGGGATGCCACAAATTTAAATACTCCCTGTGTAAATGTAAAGGTGGTCGCCATTCCCCATTGTCATAGCATCCTCATCCTAACATGGTCTCCATTTTCCAAAGGATTATCAAGCTTCTCACGAGGAATAATCCCCGCAGTGTACCTTCTCCCCCTCCTAGACCTTTTTACGCATGGGCTAAAGTTTGTTGGGATGACGCTAACCTCCTCCTTTGGAACAATTTTTGAAACGAGAAAACAGCTTATGCCTGTCTGCATAGGATCTTCGGATCATATCATTCCATCAATTCCTCCTTTGGAATTTGCTGAATTCCCCCCCCCTCTTGACGAAACAGTCTCTTTCTTTTATGACTTGCTCAATGCTGTGCTGTTTGACTTTGTTCCACTGGTGAAGCCTAAATCTAAAAAGTTTCCTCCCTGGTTTAATATCGATACAGTCCATTACTTAAACAATAAAAGTCGTGTTTGGTATTTGTGGAAAACACATCCTAGTGATGAATCACGTAAAGTATTTACTGATTTGCGCCGTTATTCCAAATCTTTAATCCGACGTGATTATTCTGATTTTGTTACAAATATTTCTGATTCTATTCCTGTCAACCCTAATAAATTTTGGTGTTTTGTTAATGGCCGTAGAAACCGTTCTAGAATTCCTAACGAAGTTCATTATGGTAATACTAATGGAACGGGATCGCTTATATCTGACATTTTTCTTAAATATTTTTCGGATTTTTTATCCACTTCTTATAATTCTGTTCCTAATTTTCATCCTGATAACTCCAATTCTCCTGCATGCAATTATTAATTATCTCAACTCCAAACCACCCCTGTATTTATTTGTAAAATCTCTCCCCATCTCACTCCTGGATTTGATGGAATTAGCCCTGTATTTATTCGTAACTGCGCCTCCTCTCTTTCTATTCCATTAAGTTTTATTTTTAATCGCTGTTTTTCGTTAGGTATTTTCCCTTCTCATTGGAAATCTGCCAATATAGTTCCTGTCCATAAGTCTGGCTCAAAATCTGAAGTTGCTAATTACCGCCCTATATCTATCCTGCCTATTTTTTCTAGTATTTGTGAAAGAATCATCCTTAACAGACTTTACTATTTCACATCCCCACACCTATCAACTAGTTAACGTGGTTTTCTTCCAGGCCGCTCTTGCCTAACTAATTTAGTAGTTTATCAACACCATGCTGTTGATGCCATAATAAATAAGACTCAGTTAGAGACTGTCTATTTGGACTTTTCAAAAGCTTTTGATTCTCTACATCATAAATTATTGATTTATAAACTTAGTCAACTGTACAATATCCATGGTAATTTTCTTAATTTGTTAAAAAGTTTTTTATATAATCGCGTAAAACGTTAGCTGGAATTGATTCAGACTGGTCGACTGTCACTTCAGGAGTCCCACAAGGGAGTGTCTTAGGACCTTATTTATTTAACTTATATGCTGACGATCTGGCTACCCTTACCCCTTCTTCCACAGCAGAAATATTGTTTTATGCTGATGATTGTAAAAATGTTTAATTGATTTCTAGTATGCCTGATTGTGTGTCTTTCCAATTGGCACTTAATGTGGTTGTTAATTGTTGTGATCTCTGGAAACAAATGAAATTTAAATAAATGTAATTTAATGTCCATCTCCCTTCTTAAAAATGTTGTAAATTTTAATTATAGACTAAATGTTGTTCCATTGGCTAGTGTGTCCAAACAGATAGACCTTGGTGTAGTCTTTGATACTAAACTTGGCTTCTCTGATCATATTTTGGAATTAAAAAATAAAGCAATGTCTCTTGGGAATTTTATATCGTTTTACGGACATTACTGATCCACTGGCTCTTAGAATATATTTTTCTTCTTTCATTTTACCTATAGTTAACTACTGTTCACCTGTTTGGACTATGTCTTCTGTTTCCAACCTTGCCTCTTTGGATTGAGTTATCGATTTTTTTCTGTGAATTGTTGAATCCCGTGTGCCCTCTTTTCGTCAACTCTCTAATAGTAATATCTTATCTTCCCTTTCTTTGGATTATATCTCTGTTTATCGATCTAAGTCTTATCTTTCATTTATATACAATATACTAAATTCTATTACTGACTCTCCTGAAATACTTGCTCAATTTGATTTCCGTGTTCCTAATTGATCTACTCGTTCTTCTTTCTTATTTTACTTCCCCACCCCAGAATTTTGCTTGCTAAATGTTCTCTTTTTTTCGCCTTCCCTCTCTTTTAAATTCACTTTCCCCTAATTTAGATCTTTTCTCAATGTCCAAAGAGTCTTTTATTAAAAATGGAATGACATGTTGTCGCACTACCGAATTTTATTGATTGCTTTTTGCTTATGCTTAAACTGCTTTGAATTTCATCATATTTTGTTTTGTACATTATTTTGTTTATCTTTGAGTGTTTAATTTTTCACTTTAAATTAGCGTTTTTGCTGTATGTGGAAAAATGAATAAATAAATAAACCCACCGGTCAATGATTTTATGCTTATCCTGACGAGCTCCTCCAGAGAGAATATCTTTTTTCCATGGTTTTACTCTGTCCATCCTCGTTATTCAACGAGACACTCGTGCCCTAAGGGATTTTATGGTCCAAATCGGATGCAGTCTAACCACCGTGACTGCGTTAATTTTGGTTTCCAGGGGAATTTCTCGAACTTTCTTTGGCGATGGCTCGTATGTTGCAGATGTAGCTTCACTTGAGTCTATCATCATCCTCAGCAGACAACACAAGCAAACAATGTTCATTCATTTCGGAGTCATTTTCGCTCAGTAGATAATCTTCATCAATGACGACCATGTTCTCCATCATATCACATATTCGATCGTACATTTCGCAACCCATTGCGACTGCACTATCATAAATCTCGAAACATGTGCGATCGGAAATGAGACCACTGCCCCGAAGAAGTATAGTACAGTAATGCAAAGCATCGGCGTACAAATTAGGTTTTTCCGTATAATCTTCACCATGAGACGAAATATATCCCAAAGTAGAAGGCCAGGTAAGGATTCCATCTTGAAAAGTCTAATATCTGTAATTTGATAGTGAAATTACATTTTCATCATAGCGAATAAGGTTTAGAAATAAACAAAGTCGTTCATAATATTTGTACAAGAAAATAACAAAATATATACTTACTTGACCTTATATTCCAATTATAACGATTTTTTAAAATATCTGAAAAGAAAAACTTGTGCAAAAGCGCAGGGTACTAATCGGTTCCGTTGAATAGCTCGTACTGACTGCATAGCCGTTCTTAGCTACTATCTCTTTCCTCATGAAGGAAGGCAATAAATAACGGGAAAGTGGGGATCCCTCAATATGGGTGTAAAACACGGTATCTTGAACTGTTTGACGGCGCTCCTATGTAGAGTTTTCTTCAAAGCGTTTCTGCAGAGAAGAATATTTTAATACGCGTACGGCGTCCGTTAACGTTTTAAAAACATATGGTTTATTAATCAATCTTACCGTGAGCGTATAAATGACTGTTGAGCATGGAGACCATTACACGATTGCCTTGAAGATACAATAAAAATATTTTTACTATGTATTAGCCAGCACGAGTGTATGGTCCCTGTTCCTCGCTTCTGCTCCGTAACTGCGATTTCGCAGTCCACTCGTAAGAATCCAAGGAAGATCATCACGGAAGCATGACGAACAATATGAGCAAGGGATATGGAGAATGGATATATCTATGACTGTCTTCACCAATTAATATTCTTAAAAGATTGGCAATGATTCTATGGCTGATATTTCTTTTCGCCAATTACGGATCTTTAAAACATCGACTACAGTGCTCGCAAAAATATTTTATGGATTTTTTTACTGGGTAGTAAATACCAAAAATAGTTAGAACGTATACAGAGATCAATGAAAAAAGATATATGATCTGACAATAAATTCTAGCATGTCTGCCGTGCGATGAACAGGAGATCTGAAAAATTCCGAGAGCGAAAATGCATTGATGAAAAATGTTAAAAAGTAATTGTGGATACCGAGTAAAACTTCACCGCGAAAAAGGAAAACGGGAATAATAAAAAAGCGAGGGAAAAAATTGCCGAAACCGGGATCGAACTCCGAACTTTGGAATAGGTAGCCCAGCTCCTTAGCACTAGGATACGGCTAATGATGAGCATTGCCGTCGTTAGGGGTTTCATCGTGCGAGTCGCAAAATTGCGAAATTTAAACGCAATTTGTAGAAAACTACTGTTCATTTACGCCCAAAAGGGGGGTTGATTGCGATCCTGGCGTCTAGCACTACGTACTTACAAAGTTTCAGCAAAATCCATAACCTCACGTACGGGTCCTTCCCTAGTTAGTTGAGCGTCGACCCCGTCATTTTATGCAACCTCATGTACAGGTCTGTATTGCGAATAATTGCAACTACAAGTTCGTCATATTGTTTCCTCATTTTTTTCAACACTGTTTACTCAAGTGCTACAAAACCTTCGCTTACGCTCGGTAACCGAGGAATAAATGCAGGATGAAATGAGGCCATGCCAGCAATAGGCGTCGAACCCACGACTTGGAGTTCGGCGCTAGATGCTCTATCTACAATCCCAATGATGAAAGCAGCGATCCCTTTTGGAAGCCAATTATAATATTATGGTTTCTCTCCCCGAATGTTCAAACAGATCGAGTTTTCTAAAGTTTGGCATTGGAAGTGGCGGTTGGGCGATTAGGAGGGCTTCGGAGGAAGGGGCGAGGTTTGAAGAAGGTGGAGGGGTGGGAGAAGTGGAGTTAGGGTTAGGAGAAAGGGGGGGTGGGCGGCTGCTCGAAGCCGAGATTGGCTTGAGAAGAGGAAGGTGCGGTGGGAGACGATGGATAGGAATAGGAGTGGGGAGGAGATGAGTGGAGAGGTGTTTCTAGTGGAGGAGATGGGGATTTGAGAGCCAGCGGGTTGGAAAAAAAGGAAGGGGAGAGTAAAAGTGGGAGGCAGGCGTCAAGGGGGAGGCAGGGGGTAAGGGAGAGGCAGGGGAAAAGGGGGAGGAGATGTTTTAGTCCCGAAGAAGGGGTTTTGGGAGGCAGCGGGGTAGAAAGAGAGAGAGAGAGGGAGGAACTGGAGGGGAAAAGAGGGTGGGAGGGAGAATGGGGAGAAAGAAGGTATTTTTTGTGTGGAACGGCTCAGATGAGAGCGAGGCGCTGCCTAAGGCGGGCGCAATGGCGTAGGGAGGAAACGGTTGGAACAGTCCCGCAGTGCCAATAAATATTATTTCGAGCGTGCAAGCAAACTCAATTTCGTGTGTTATATGGTTTCGGTGCTACGCCAAAAGCAGTTTCGTTCTTCATTTTCATTTATTTTTCTCTTTCTCGCACTGGTCTCTCTCTCTCTCTCTCCTTCCCTTCCAAGCTCTCCCACCCGCATTCCGCTTTTCTTTTTTATTGTCGCCGTGACGTCATGCAACTCCGAAAACTTCATAACCCGAAGCCTGAGACAAGAAAGTGAGAATTTGCTCTGCCTAGTGTAATGCGTTTTTATTAAGAGAATAATTCAATCATGAAGTAAATCCCTTTTAGCTTTATTGTAAAATTGAAAATAAATATAATTTGGAGATTGAAACAGGCTAACATTTAATATAATTTGTGTAATAAAAAAATTAAGATCACCTAGAATACGGTCTGCATCTGTGTGTGTGCATACATGCTATGTACTTGTATAGATGGAATGTGATAATATTTTGTATTATAGATAAGCATTACTAGTGAATAACGGAAATCGTAACCTAGGAATTCAATGAATCACCATTTCCCATACAAATTTAAAGCAATGAATAATTTGAAGGAATCATTGTTTTAAACGAGGTTTTATGATTATCATTACTAAAAAATGGAAATGGGTAATGCTTAAAACGTGCCGGTGGAATTCGCTATATCACATGAATATGATACCACCCCTTAAGAGATAATATGTGATTACAAAGAAACCAAATCGGAGATAGAAACATTTCATCAAAATATTCGCTTCGGGTTTAAATACAAGGGCCAACAAGACGGCTCCTTCCAATTGGAGATAGCTTTCATTATATACGCGAAGTAAGGTATTCTAATAAAACGAGTCAATTTCTTTTCACTCCCTACTATAATTTAAGGGAAGTTTCTGTCTTGAATGCATGGTAATTCGTTTACTTGAATTGAAAGTGACTTGACACACTTTACAGCTTCATGTCTACTCAGTGGTGGAATGTTCAATTTTTTCTTTTGTGCTTCGGACTGCATTCTACAGGCTATTTCAACGAGATTTTCCTCGGTATGTGAAAGAAACATAGCCCTACGCTTTTACACTTACACCGAAAATTCCACTATACCCTGACAAACACTTTAAAACCTCTAGACAAGATGCTTAAAACCAAGTCATTGTCGGCCAATCTGTTTCTCAAACCTTTTACTGCGATTTTAGGGTTCATCCTCTACTTAAAATATAAATAAAATGAATATTAAATCGATAAGAGTGATACCATGATCACACTTATAATTACACGTTCAGCGTTTTTATTTTACGTGGACCTTTCATGGGCGTCCTTTTTTCATTGCAGCCAATGATCTCCCAGAATGTTTTCATTCTGTTATCCAACAGTCATCCGTCTACTGCTCCGACACTTCTGCCCTCCTTTCTCACTTCTCCTAAAGAATCGTTTTCATTGTTATCTTCTTGTCAAAATGTCTCACCCTCCCTCTCTTCTCCGTTTTCAGCTCGTTAAATTTGCACTCAGGCAAGAAGCAGTTTTTTCTTCCTCCCTTCATTCTTTCCGAACCCCACCTCTTTCTTTGTTCCCGCCCATACCCTCAGCTCTCTCTCCCTCTGTCTCTTCTGGCCCTCACTCTCTCCGCACCCCAACTACCTCCATCGCCAAGCAATTGGATTTGCCATACCCGCGATGCCTTGAGACACAACCGGAGAGTAGTGAGTTTTGGATGGAAGTTGGAGAGAAGAGGGAGGTTTAGCAAGAGGGCGATGAGTGATACAAACTGGGAAGCAATAAAGGCCGGGCCGAGGAGAGCGGATCCCAGGGCTCGGGGAGAACGCTGTTGAAGTGGGCTCTTTCCGTTTGACTCCTCCGTATCGCTTGGTGCGTCTATATACACCGACACACTTGTTCCTCCTCTTGGAAAACCTTCCCTCCATCATCTCATACCATCGAAAAAAGCCTTTTTTGTTTGAATTGTGGTCGATATGCGCCGTTGTATTATCGGAAAGATTTTCAGAGGAAGCTTAATTTTCGTTGTTCGTGAACAGCGCTCCTATACTGCAAGAGCAAACTGTACGACTACGCTCATCTACTTTCCGATAAAACACATGAGGTTATGCGCAACCAAATTTCTAACCTTATTTGTTCTACCAGTTTATATCGAACATCTAACTATTCGAGTAATGTGTTCACTTGATGCAATTCTAAAGCTCGTAGGTAAATTTAGGTATTAAATATATTTTTTATCTCAAAGAATATTCTGAGTTCATTTTTTGTGAATGGAGAATAAATAGATTCGATATTTTTTCTTAAACTTATCCAAGGCAATAAAATATTTTAACAATTTAAGTTGGTTATATTTTCCGATGTATTTATATTTTTAATTGGTCACAGTCCAGTATCAATTTTTTTATTGCTCTGTGACAACATCATCGTCTTTAAAAAGCTATTCATACGGTGCATTCCTAGAAAAACAAAGAAAAAATCTGTGAGCAAAAGGTCCGAACTCAACCGAGGATTCAAAAATGGAGTCCTTTCCAATCTGATGTTTTCTCTATTGATTTTATGACATGTTGTATTCTCTCGTTATATTGCTACAAAGACCATCCTTTTCGGTTCTCTGGTCTTATCCATCAAAGATCGTATATAGATTTCCGCAATGTGTCTATTATTTGATCATAATTGATCGTGATTACTCATACATAGAAATCAATAAGGCTATACTAATACACTGAGCACTTGACCTTTCCGGAAGGTAGACGTGACCTGGCATTTCATCGCGCCATTGACAGTTTGTGTCGCCATTCCAACAACTCTCGCTTAGTTTAGGGTGATGCAGTCACTGTCTTGTCATACGTCCCAATACTATTTATAAATAAATGCATCTTCGCCAGTTGAATATTTTTATCTGTGCATATAGCTATTCTGTTTTATTTTTCAACGGACGTTTCCATCAAAGGATCATATAGTACGAAAATTTAAAATAACCAAGATTTTCTCAGGCTGTCCATGAGTTCCTAAGAGAGAGCATGGTAGGCGGGGCCCAAATCGCTGGCGGCGCGGTGGAAAAGGACTGACGCTATCCTCGCGGCGTGAATTATTCGATAATGAGGCAAATATAAGCCGACTATCTTTTAGCACCATATCATAGGGGAAAGGGAAAACAGAAGATCTCAATTGGGCGGTTAATCCTCGTCCCCTATATCCCACCCTCTTTATATTATTGATCCCTAATGTTAATGTTAATATGTTGTCTATGATCATTATTTGCATTACAGTCACATAATTCTTGAGTAAATTTGTATCGATCGTTTGTATTCAGATAATTAATTTGAGCAATTTGATAAGATTTTTAATCTTGCATTCTCATCTTTTAAACGTTGTGCTTATCATTTCACTTTGCTAACGATCACACCCGCATCCTTTTAAAAGTTTAGAAATTTTGTTATATTTAGGAGACAAATATTAGCAGCAAAAGATATCCTGGCAATAATCTGTTTTCTAGTTCTTATTTTACCCTTTTATAATGGTAACTATCCAGTGAATATATGTTGAACAATCTTGAGATAAAAAAATTTGTATTTATTTAAGTAAAATAGATAGAGGCTACAGTATTCGTAGCTCTTTTTAAATTTAATTTATTAGAAATAATTACTTCAAAATTTTCTAGTTAGGATTGTTAAGGGGATGTGTCGTAAGAAATGGAAATTAATAGTAAATGGAAAGATAAAAATTAAGGCATTAGAATGGGCATGATTCTTGCTTTTTTGGGAAATGTGAATGCTTTATTGGGAATTATATAAATTTGAGCAGTACACACGTCGACTTCTTCAAAATGAATTTTTTTCCTATAAAATTTGTTACTTTTATTCTTCCGTTTTTCCGTAGCATGAGTTTTAATCGAACATAATTGCGTTAAAAATATGAAATTTAAGAGGGTCCTCTATTGAAAAATTCTATAATGTCCCGATTATTATTTCATTAGTAAGATTTTATTTGTCCTACTGTGCATTTTAAAATACCGAAACAAAAGGTGAATTAATGGCGAAATCAACTCGAGTATTCTGAAATGCCGTTAGATGCTTCATATTTTGGAGCCACGAGTTTAATATTTAAATTTTTATTATTTGGCATTATGTTTCAACTTTCATTTTATGGAATTATTACAGAATTTCAAAACTTTGTTTTCGTTGTGGACCACATTTTGTCTATGTCTTTTTAAAATCACGTGTAATTACCCTATCTTGACAAACTGATGACGTCGAACATATTTACTCATAGAAATTATGAGTTATAAATTCGAGGAATTTTGGTTTCATATTATTAATATAATAGCTTTTGTATATCATTCTATCACGCTATAACAAAATTTCATCATTAAGGACAACCCAGTTGCTACTATCTTTATAAGTTTATATATTCCAAATTGGACGTGTTTACCAAAATAACTTACATATGGCGCAGAATTCTATATCTTAAGTTCCACAGAGTTATTTAGTCAGTTGTCGTAATGAATATATTTGTGCACTGTATGTAAAGTATGAAGAAATAATTTAAGAGAAGAATTGGAGAATTCTCCTTCGTAAGATGTCACAAAGGAAATATTCGATTTACCTGCATCGGAATTTTTAAAACTCCAACTCTTGCATAAGAAATTTTTATTTATTTTATAAAAAATGAGCATTTTGTTATGCATGTTACACTTTGAGAAATAGCTCTTCATTTCTTAATTTGTGAATTTATTGTCTTGAATGAATACATTCTTGAGATTAAAAAAGTGCCAAGAGAAATATATTGAGAATATATGCTTTTCCATCGTATTATCGGCGATTATACGCTTTTTTTGCATGCAAGCAACAATGTGCATTGAATAGCAACTTCAATAAATCACACTTAATTGCATTTAAATGTCAGAAAATGTTAATTTTATACGGGTGATATGATTCTTCCTCAATTCTGACCCAATTAAAATCTTTTTAAGAATTTATTTTGTATGAAAAATAGGTACTTATTCGTTGTCATTCGATTTATAAATTTATGAAAACGATTTCGTTTTTGTTTAGTTTAATGCTTTTCACTTTAAATTGTTTATGATATTTCATTTGCCACTAAGAAATTATGATGCTTCAAAATCTCTTCTTTAAATTGACGTCATCCATTTTCCCTACATGTCCTCAGTCTTTCAGACAAACCCGCAATAAACCCAAAAATCCCCCACAGGCGGTTTGCTTTACAAATTTTGAGCCGCTTCTGCGTGGTGTAGTTTGTGAGTAAAGAAGATCCGCCAGAGAGGATGAGAGCGGAAAAAGCAGTGAGATGTGAAGAGAAATTGGAGGGGAAAAGAAATTCAGAACAAACTGAGAATGAAAAACTTAGGAAAAGAGGAGGATAAGGGGGAATAATCGCTCAAGAGAACGCAAAGAGGTGAAGGGAATATTAACACGAGTTAAAGGCAGTGGAAAAAGATGTAATGATGACATAATATCTGTCATAACGGCGAAGATAAAGCTTCAAAAAGTAAGAAAGAAGAAGAGAGAGAAGCGGGAAGGGAAAGAGTTTGAAAAAAGAAAGTAAATTTTATGAGTTGAAACAGCGAAGGATAAGAGAAGACGATGGAAATATAACTCAAGAATTTTTAGAAGAGAAAGTAAAGAGTGTGATAAAATAAAGTAAAAAACCGGGAAATGGATTCACAAAATATAATGGGTAAAAACTCTAAATAAAATGAAAACGAAAGGAAGAAATATTGCGGGATGGAGTGAAGTTTAGGAAAGATATTGTAGGGCTGATGAATGAAGTAGTTACGGTGAATTGGTTGAAAAAAAGGGAAGAGTGGGTGAGAAGAATGCAGGTTAAATGCAATGTTAGTGTGTTCCGATGAAGATAAAGTAAATAAAGGCACAAAAGGAAAGGGAAAGCCAAGTTTAATAGGTGAGCGTTGAGATCATACGATGAAAATGTAGCAGAAGTTCAAAAGTTGGTTGAAAAAATGTTGAATATAAGAAATATGAACGTAGAGAGAACGCGGAGGAAAATCTCATAGAGTATAAGGGAGAAAGCAAAAAGAAAGAAAATGGTACCGTAATTTTACTTCTACAAGCGAAAAATCTACCCTTCCCACGTATTCAAAATTTGATGAGCTAATGCATGCCCCATGTATTATTTGTCTTGGATTTTTTGCTGCGATACGTGTTAAGCATGCCATTTTCAATTAAGTGTGATACATTGCAAATTAGATTTTTCTGAGGCTGCGAAATGAAATTGGATGTGGTAGTCATTTCAAACCACGATAAAACTAAGCGCAGCTCTCCGTAAATGAAATAGCGATCATCCCTTTCCCATTTCGCCTCATTCTATCATCCGGCTACCTCGTCTCGCCACCTCTATTCTCCTCCCTCCACCTCTCTTCCCCTCCCTCCACCTCTCTTCCCCTCCCTCCACCTCTCTTCCCCTCCCTCCACCTCTCTTCCCCTCCCTCCACCTCTCTTTCCACATCCTTCCACCTCCTCCTTTCTTCTTCCTCTCCCACACTTGCTAGATCCTTTCCGCAGCACTCCCTTTTCTCTCATCTTGCCGCCTCTCATCCCCTCTCCCCTAAGCCCCCGCATTCGGCCCAGGTGGCCCTTGGATGGGTTCATCCTGCTTCGGGAGTTGATGTGATACGGGTTACGTGGCTTCGGTCTTTTTTGGAAACGAGACCTGTTCACCTGCACTAATTGGTTCCTGAGAATTTGATTGGCTTCTTGTGGTAGGACTCCATCGAACCTGAGTGCATAACGGTGTACGCCGAGCGATTCTGACCTCTCGCCTCTCGACGCGCACCGACCGTTGGATCATCGCGCGAATCGCACGACGGTCTCGCCGATTGTCCTGGGATGAATCACGGTCTCGCAGTAGTTTTTTTTCACCTTACAATTTTTGTCTTTGTCATATTTTTTTGCCATCTCTTTCAAAGAACTTAATGAGAAATGACATTGTCGTTTTTTTAGCCCATTGGACGGATTAAAGCAGATTATGATGTACACTTTTACCAGGTTTGACAAACGTTTTTACCCCTAGCCTCCGATGCTTAGTAGATGCGAGCAAAAATAACAGCCTCCTTGAAAAGTTCATAGCCGATCTTGAGCGGAAGCAAAGGAGAAAATAGGGAGTGAAGTGTGTGGCAGAGGAGGAGGGAGGATTAGGTAATGGGATGCCAATGAGAAATAAGATAAAGAGAGGGAAACCCGAAGAAGAAAAACTAAACGGAAGAGGAAAAGCCAAATATGGTGGAAGACCATTATTTGCTAGGAAGTCTGTCGTGGGAATTGCATTTTTACAAACTCCTATCATCACTCTGCTACCGCTGACCGATTTTAATTACTCTCTGCAGCAATTACCTTTTATTCTTGAGTACATCCTCAAAATTTCGAATTGCTTTTTGCGCTCGGATGGCCGCATATTTCGGTCGACGAGAATATTAACTTACGTCTCCGATGCGCTGCTTTTTTAATCATTTACAGATACCGGGACATCTTTCAAATTAACAGAACTTTGGTGAAAAAAAATCATCGATACGGTCCAGATAATCTTTTTCTGCGATCTTCTCCGCAATAAAAGAGGTCGCCTTGGAGTTCGCTCAGGTTTTCATACGCGAATCCCTTTTCTCCTCTTCACTGAGACCCAGAGTCAATTTCTCTTACCCTCCTTTCCTCCTCCACCTGCTCTTCTTTACTTTCCCCTATCCATAATCCTCTCTCCCTATTTTCTTCACTCTCTCCCATCTCCGTCTCATCCACCCCCAATTTTGCGATCCTCTCAACATTCAGCTTTCCAAAAATCTTTCTCTCCCTCTTTTACCATCTTTCCTTCGCTCTGTCTCCGGCTTTCTCAATCCATCTCTCTATTCCTCTACCCAATATCCCGCCATCGCTGGCTTTTCTAACCTTCATAACCCTCCTTTAACGGCTTAACTTCATCCCCTCCTCTCATTCCCTCACCCTCACTCCCTCTCCTCCCACCTCCCCTCCCCCGACTCCTCCTCCATTCTGTGAAACCCCTCCACCCTATGCTAAAACCCACTTCTGCACAGCCGTTCACCTCCTCCTCTACTCACTCGCCTCCCCCTTCCTCGCCCCCGAAGCCCAACCGTCACTTGTAGTCCCGAAATGAAACATTCCACTTTGCTAGGAGACCAAAATACTATTATCTTTCCCTTGAGCTCATCGTTGTCTCCGAAAGGAAAATTGAACTGAATTTAATAATATTTGGTGCGGAAAGAATTTGAGAGGGAAAAGTGAGGAGGTTGGAGTAAGAATGAAAAGGTAAAATGTGGAGGGGCAGAACGAGAGGATGTAGAGAAGACGACAAATTTGAGGAGTCTGAGGGTAGGAAAAGAGGAGTGGGTAAGGAGGTTGAGCGCGAGAAGTCGATTGAAACATTCGCGGACGAAATAAGCCAACCATTTTATGCCTTTTCTTTCAAGGGAATACGCCGTTGCTTATGAAATATTGCGATTGGTTCGTTGATACTCCATTCATTCACGGGATGAGAAAAATACAATGGTGTCCGAAACTAGCTAAAAGTTCGTTTACTCCTGAGGAACGTTGACGTTGAATGTCGGAGTTATCTGAGAACTTCAAACAATTTTACGAATGATTCGTCAAAAGGTGCAGCGGAGGGGAGGGTAAAATGTTTTGGCTCTAATTGAAATAGTTGCGCCATTATAAACGGTCGGAAAATGTCTGAGAAACTGCTTTAGTGATAAATGAAAGATTCCTTTTTGTTTTTACGTTGGAATTTATTCGCAAGGTTCAAAATTTACATTTTGTCTCTCGTTGGTAAATTCTTATATTCTCTCACGCTGTTCTGCTAACAAGTAGAGTAGGTTAATATTTAATCCGTGGTATATATTTTTAGTGGATAGTATATTGACGTTGCAAAGGATAATGTAAAAAATGCCTTATCTCGACCAAATAACCCTGGCCTTTTAGACATTAATCAAAGCAAGTTTAGTTTCATTTGGGCATTAAGGTAAATTTCATTTCTTTTTTAAACTTGTCCAACAAGTCTTAAAGTAAAATATGGGTTAGTGGAGGTAATTTATAGACATGCAAGTTAATTCCTTTTAATCCAAGCTCAAAATCTGGCTGGGGTAGGTGGAATAGGAAGATGAAGATCGAGAATCAGTGAGAAAGACAGTAGGAATGAGAGGGGGACAAAAAGAGAGGAGAGAGGGAGAGGGAAAGGTGTACAAGGAAAGATGAACAAAGATCGGAAGGCGAGAGGGCGTAGTAAGAAGGAAAACCAACCAGGGAGTGAGGAGTTTGGAGAGATTGGATGTACTATAATCGGAATGTATTAATTGCAAATGGGGTGTAGATCGATTAGATTATTTCGTAAACTCTACTTTTATCCTAAAAACTCCATCAATGTCTACTTTTCTCCAGTTTCTCCTATTTTATTTTTTATATATTTATCTTCTTTTCAACCTATATATAATCTCCTTCTGCGCTTACTCCGCCCGAAAGTAGTTTTTATTCCCTTCACTTTGCCTGTCACACATATTCCGCATAATCCTTATATTTTACACGTTTTCTCTGCTTGTCCAAATATTTTTGTCATTTTCATGATCCCCTCATATCTCTCTATATTTTACATTCTCCATCCTTCATCCTCTTTTTCCGAGTTATTGTCAACGCCTCTCCTACTTCTCATTCTCCTCGTTTCTTCTATCACCACCTTTCTCTCTTCTTCTCCCCAAAATGCCACCTAGACTAAATCTTTAATCCTCTCATCTTCAATTTTCCTCACGTTTGCGTCCTAAAATATATTCCTAAGATTTTGTTTCTGTTTCTAAACAATTAGCCAGATCGAAAATACCTCGTTTCTGTTGTACCATCATAATATTCTTAGATAGTTGGTAGCAACATCGCCACATCATTCTTAGAAAAATTTCATTCGGTTTTTTTTCTTCCGCTCTTTTTCAATTTTCCATTAATATAAATTTACCTTCCTTATTTTATTTGTATTGGTCTATCACACCTCCAATTATTCTCTTGTATGCATTTCCTATAAAGAACGCCTTTGAAAGCTCTTTGTATTCCATTTATGGAGTGTACTTTTCCATCTTGTTTCTTTTATCCACTATTACAGTTATGTTTTTCCATTCACCAATCGTGTATCTTCCTCTACAAAAATTACTCCTTTTGCCTATCCCACTTTTTTTTGTTTTTGCTTCCGCGTCCCTTAACTGAATCACGCTCCTCCACTTCGCTCTGCCTTCACCCTTAACTTCACTTCCTCCTCCGCTTCCCTTTTTCTGCCCTTTTCCCTCATCTTCTAATCCAATCCGCCCCTCGTTTCCTCTTTTACTCTGTAAATCCCCTTCCAACTCAATACATCTTCAACTCTCTTCCATTACTTGTTTTTATCTCTTCAAAATACAAATCCCAATCGACTCTCAGCTCGCACCTCGCTCATTATATATCTCTTATTTTGCCGCACGTGTTAGGCTTATCCTTTCTCTGTTTTCTACAACTGCCGTTCCTCCTCCGTCATTTCAGTGGTGGCAGCTCCTACATTTCCATTTTCCCTTGTGAAGCTCGGTCCATTTCATATTATGTTGGTTTCCATCTCGCCAAATTTATTTCCCTTTGCTTATTGTTCTCTCAACTCCTCCACCCTCCCTTATCTTCTGAATCTCTTTCCCCCACCCTAATCTCTTATCAATCATTCTCTGCAATTAGTCCCCATTTCTCCTTTCCTTCCTCCAGTTAAGCCTTTTCTTAAATCTTTCGTTCAATCGCAATCATCCTCTTTCACTTCCTTTGTTGGACTCATTCACGCTCCTTCTTATTCTTTCATATATATTTCCCCCATATTTATCCCTCCTCCATCCATCCATGCAATTATTTCGCGGTGAGTCATTACACAAATTAAAGCTGGCCTCGAATATCCTCTTCTGCAGTCGCCTTCGTGAACACATCTCACTCATATCCTTAAACCCATTCTCTCTGGTCTCCAATACTCCTACCCTTTCTCTTGTCCCCTCACTTGTCTCCTCCTCCATCTCTCTCCCTCCCAATCTCTTGACGTTTTGTTTACCCTTTTCCCCGTCGTTCTAACCTCAGACCTACATTTCCACACCCGTACAAATATAACATTCTTTTCGCAGTCACCTCAAATTTCCGTCATTTAATCCTCATTTCTTCTTTCTCTCTTATTTAATATCAAATAATGTCCGTCATTATACCTCAGTCATGACTTTTATTTCAATATTTGTACTTCGAGTTCAGACAAATCTACATCAATAGTCTATATATCCAATCTATTATTTATATGTCCAATACTATGCTTTACTACACGTCCATGCATCACCAGGTTTTATTGAATATGTGCGTATCTTTTATTTATTTTATTTATTGATTTTATTTATTTATTCAATAATTCCACATACAGCTTTTGTAGCCATTTTACAGTGGAACATGTTAACAATAACAATAGACGAACACATACATCCATGCCCTAGGTGGAGAAAAACCCACCTAGGCGGGATTCGAACCCGCGACCTTCGGATTGGCAGGCGAGGACGTTACGAGTAAAGTAACAGATTTAAGCACGATACTCTATAAAGAATTATTCACATCCAATGCAATACGCCTGGTCTTTATTACATCTTGTACTATGTTCAAATAAATTTCATTTCATCAGGAAATCGACAAATATGCAAGGTTTCAGCAAATTTAAACCGTTTATTAATGGCTATTATTGTGATCCAGCTAAAAAAATCATTGTTAACTTTTCCCATCGGGAACGAGGTGAAAATTCACTGAATTAATTCCTTAATAAACGGAAATAAACTGGTAAAATTTCCCTAGCCATTGACCACCTTTACTTACTCAAGTTCGTAAAAGGCTTAGGAAAAAGAAACATGGTATCCTGAGGAGGCTGTGAATGTGTACTGAAAAGAAGTTTTTTTTTAAATCTCAGTTTGCCAATCTTTATCAATTTTGAAGTTATTAAAATAAAAATGCCCGTTTATTTTCCGTTAATGTCTTGTAAAGTGGATTTCCATGAACTAACATAAATATATTATAGATTATGTTAAGTTTAATGCAACAAGAATTTTCTTTTATAGATGAAAAATACAAATATTCATAATTTTTGTTATTTATGATTTATATCAACAATGATCTGGAATTCAGTTGAACATATCTCTGATCAAAAGCTTAATAATTTTGATTATTTTATTTTCTGATAACTATTTCTCTCTCTATATTTAAAATCGTTCATATTATTTCCTTAGCCATATTAGTAATACCTTAAAATAAGGAATTCGATGTATTGCTATCACCTAATTTGACATTTTTCTCTTTATTGCAGGTAAGTGCTAAATGCCAATTGGAAAGCTAAGAAGATTGGCTGATAAGGTATTTTACTTATTCAATTGTATTATTCTTTTATTTGATATAGTCAGTAAGATTCTGTATCATTAATTTACAAAAATTAATTTCTTTTAATGGATTATCAGCTACTCAAAAGATTATTTCTACTGGAATATTACTCAGTTTCATCCAAATGACATTATTTCATCGGAAATATTTGGTCTTGTGAAACATTAGCTAAAATTATAAGTTCGGTATTTAATCTTGATAAAGGTAGAATTAGCTATGCTGGGGAGGAGAAAAATAAAAGAGAAGGAGGATAGAGAAACGTAAATGAAAATGGTGATAAGGTGTATAGAAAAAGGGCAAAATAATAGGAAAATATTTTGGGAAAGGAATAAGAAAGTAAATAAATATATAAGTTATTAAAGATAAGAGGTTCAGAGGAGAAGAAAAATAGAGAAGGAAAATGGGGAAGGAAGGTTAAGTATCAGAAGTGATAGAGAAAATAGGGCAATATAATAGATGAGGACTAGGAAGTGGAAGTTAGGAAGGAGAAGGGTAAGAATGGCAGGGGAGAGGAGAAAAAAGAGGAAAAGTATAGTTGTAAGTGGAAAGGGAAGAGAGTTGTTGGTTCAGGATATAGACGGATAGCTGCGAGAGGCATAGACAGACCAGACGACGCCCTAGGATTGGCAATGCATATTTTAAGGAAACCTCTTAGTTGGTAACTCGCACCATGTGGCTCCGCACCTCCAGAGAACCTAAATTCTCATCATCCGAAAACCAGCACCACTCCCCAGGAGCGCCGCTCTCCCCTTGTACCCTAGACTACACGACAAATATTCCCTTCTCCTCCCTTCATCCAAATCGCCAGCTCGAACGATTATTCAACTTCTCCCTCCTGTTGCAATCCCTCCCTTTTAGCTCACCTCTCCCTCCTTTCCCTTCCTCCTTCGGGCTCCACCATCATCTTCCTCAATCTGCTGCCCGATCCTCCTTCCATTTCTCTCTCTTCCTTTCTACCCTTCCCACACAGGAATTTCGATTCCTTTAAGGGTGACGTGGAGAGGATTAGCCCAAAAGTTGGCACAGGGTTCTCGCAGAGTGGATAAGGACGAAGGGTTGAGGGAAGAGGAGGAGAAGAGGGTTGTGAAGGCGGGGATGGTAGGTTTTCTCAGTTGAGATGGTGGAGCCTGGCTTTGTGGATCCCGGGATAGTATGGAGGGAGGCACAGGACAAAAAGAGTGGAGCAAAAGGGGTTAAGCGAGATAAATAGGAGATGGCGGGTCGACGTGAGGAGCTGGAAGTTGGAGTTTTGTCGGCGAATGTCGCCAAAGTCTGTGGCTCGTTTAGACGCCGAGGGAACTAAGGTGTGTACGCATGGGGTTGGAGCATAGGGTGGGAAATGAGTGGGTGGAGGGGGTTGGTAAAGTAGGGCGGGAGAGATTTGTGGAGAGAGCTCTGGCGTTGAGTAGGGATGTGTGGATTTTCTCGTGATGGCGGTCTGGGCACAAATTCGGTGGGAGACAATATTTGAGTATTTAACGAAGGGTTTTGAGACGTGGTTTGCTTTGTCGGTCAGCTTTCTATTGTTTTTATTATTCGAATTATCCAAAATGGATGCTGATGTGCCTTCGTATCGGAATTATTATTCAGATATTCCAAGGGATGGATGTCAATCTAGAAGTTTATAATGAGAGATGCGTTCATTGATTTATACCAGTGACCTGGAAAGCGTTGTCTATGATATATATATATATATATATATATATATATATATATATATATATATATATAAGTGCTGGAAACGTTACGCGCAATGTAACGGAATTATGTTGGATTAACGTGGTGAAAAACGTTAACGAAATTTTTCAAATAGCTGTAACGAGCGTAACGAATACAAAAAAATAAATTTCGTTATTTTGTTAACAGAGGGTAAAAGGTTATAGTGGCATTCGTCCCAAGCGGAGTGTTTTGAGCAAGGGAAAGTGGCCTAAATCCCTTTTCCCTGGTCTTGCTTGTCCCCCGCCTTGTCGCGAAAGAAGAGCAATCCTGACCACTAACGATTGTACTTGGGTTTTCCTTTCATTTGTGAAAGTAATGGTTCCCTAGTGTTAATCATTTCCCAGGAAGCAGGAGATAAGGAGCATGGTGGGTGAGGATGGAGGATTCAACAAATGTGCCGCTTGTTTTGAAACTTCTAGAGAAATTTAGGTCAGAATGTCTAAAAGAGGAGGTAGTGGGAATAATTGTGGCACCGACGTATATAGGTAGAAATGATCGAGACGATAAAATACGTGAGATCGATTGTAGGACGGAGCGTTATCTAGGCTCGTTCTTTCCGAGGACAATAAGAGATCACAATAGGAAATTTCGAATTGCGTTAGACAATCTTTAGGTAGGATTTGGTGCATTGCACCCCCTGCCACCCACCAACTTGGTGAATTGCAGGGTAACTTGTAGATGTAACTACATCTAGATGTAGATGTAGTTAAGGACCTCTACCATTAAGGCTGGTTCACACTGAAGGGACGGTCGGAGGACAGCCGCGGTGAGGGCTTTAGTAAGGAAAGGAGTATTTTTTGCGGAGACCATTCACACTGGTAGGTTATGCCTCGGTCGCGGCACGGTCGCATTCCTACCTCCACCTTCAGCGTGACGTAGTTTATGTATGCTCCTAACTATCAGAAAGATTCAAGCCTACTTTGGATGTCACCGAGGATTACCGATAGTAACCAAAGAGACTCGAAGGGGCTTGCGACAAAAGCTGCCTCCTCGAGCGACCCAAGGGTTCTTTCCGAGGCCGTCCCCTACAAGCGAGAATGCATTTGGGACTTCTCCATATAATCCCCATTAAAAATAGGATTTTTATGTTTCGTCTAAAATGTCCCAATTGCGACCGTCCCTCCAGTGTAAACCAGCCTTAATGGTCGATGCTCTGCAAGTTCCAATCCCATCATCCCCTCCAATCTCGAATTTTATCCACTGTTCGTCATTCTAACTTAGCAAAGTATTTGAGAAAGGTCGAAGTGAATCTACAATTCAAACGTTTTGTCATCGATCGTTAGAGGTCAGTACTGTTTCATATCTATTATTAATATTATGAGACGTTTTTAGTAACAATGGATATTTACTGTTCCCTGGAAATGAAGATTACTCAGAGCTTAATAAAATTTCTGTTTATTTCAAAATTACCGAAGAAATATTAGAAATATGGAGAAAATCATGTAGTGGCCACATCAGATTTTTAGAAATATTACAGATATGGAGAAAGTCATGTGGTGCCCATATGAGATTTTTATCAACCGCGTTGGAAATAGACTACAAATTAAAAATATTTGTAATATTTCTAAATATTCCAAATAGGTTACATAAAAAAAATATTTTAAGAAACTGCGAGAAATTTTAGAATTTACAAAGAACAGAAATAAACTCAATCCATAGCCTTCTGATATTGGATATAGCCAAAAAGCTCCAACAATTTAGAAAAGGAAAAGGAGCGTTACTAATACATAACTAAGCGTCAATTGTTAATAATAGTCGTCAGGCGTGGTGGTGGCAGCTAAAATTATCAGATATATCTTAAACAATTCATTCTATGGGAAAAATTTTCAAATTAAGGTTGTATAAAATTACATTTTCTACAACTTTTATTCCAGTACATTTTTACATTTATCAAATATTAAATCAAATATTTAAAAGTAACGGATAAGTGAGAAAAGTAATCACCCACTTCCGGTTGACTTATTTTTACAAAAAAACTAATCATTTCTTGCGACTTTTATATAAATGTTAAATATAAAATTTCGCGTTGATCTGATATATAGTTTTTGAGTTAGATTACCCACAATAAAGCTATCACACACACAGAGAGAGCTACTGGCTAGAACTAGCTCGAGCCGAACAGTTCGAGCTTACTCGCCAATATCAATTGGTTCGAGCTCGAGCGTTTTATGAAAGAAAGATCGAGCCTCGAGCCTAAGTAACGAAACCTGCAACGCAGCACTGCGCAGGACGGAAATGATGTCTTGTAGTACCCACCAATGCGAAGTAAAATAATAACCAGGGCCGGTTCTAAGCGTGGGCGACCGCCCGGGGCGGCCACTCAGCAGAGGCGGCCACCGACCCTTTTCGAGGCGTACTTGTGAAAATGGTGATATACAGGGAATCCATACAGGCCATGAAACGGTACTAGCATAATAATAGTGATCGACAAGATATACTCACTGATAAACTACGCGTTCTGAAAGCTTATTTTTAGAAAAAAAGCACTGAAAAACTAACAATTTAACTAAAAAATATAACTTAACTCAACAAATTTATGAACCAGAATTCTCTCTTATCTTCTTTTTTCTAAATCGCTCCATATAAAAATGTGAAGTAAACATGAAACGCGACAGTATCTTTCAGCGAAACATGGCAGGTCGACCAAATGACGGTTACGTCCGCAAGATTAGGAGTCGTTACAAATGATCTCACCATCATTCGCTTTTCACTTGTTTATTTGGTTTCTAACTTGTCTTTTTTCCGGATGACTCTGCGCTAATAGAAGGCGCTGGCGCTTCGACAGACTTAAAACTGGAGACTTTATTTGTCGAAAATGATTTAATAGAAACATAAATTTGTGTTGTCGTTATTACGCATTGAAATTTTTACGAAAAACCCGGGTAGTCGAGCTATCCGAGGTTTCCTTAAAGAAAAGCTCGCGAGCTCGAGCTTGTGAAAATGATCGAGTTTTAGCAGCTCTACGCGCAGACATAATCGAGAAAATGGTCAAAACGTGTATTTCCGTTGAAATCTCGAAGTCGATTTCTTTCATGAATGCAATACTTTTCCTTATACTACGTATGGAGAAAGTAAAAATTCATATGAACGTAGTCAGATCCCACTGAAAGCATTAAATTGAAGATTTCACAATAATTTTATTATTAATTAAAACTTAATAGTATTCTTTTCGTCATGACAGCAATCCCACATTGTTAAAGATTCCATTTTTTTCTATTTTATCCGGAAAAAGTCCTTCATTCATGGTAATTTGTAGTGGTTTCAAATTTCGTCTTAAAAATATTTTTTTTTTATTCTTTCATATACAATGTAAAGCTATTCCCAGGTTAATATCTCAAATCTAACTATTCTTGAAATGTAATATTGTATGCATGCATGATATCGATGTATTTTTATGTTGGGATATGAAAAAATGAACAAAAAATGAGCCCTAAAGAGGACATATATTGAAATTTGGATAATTCTCTTTAGTTTTATCTGCTGACCGATCATTCTACCAAATTTTACGTCTGTAGCATGATCATGTTCTCCGAGTTACAATCGGTGCAACCGACCGACGGGTTCCTTTTATTATCATTAATCACAAGTCCCTGGGTTCTCAGTGTACTTTTTGTGTTACCTATGAAAAATATAATATAGGGCATATCCGTTACAACACAAATATTTTAGTCTTAAATATGTGCTAAGTTTATTAGCTTGAATATAAAATTTTGAATATGAAAATTCGAATTTTCATACATGATCATCAAAATGTGACGAATACCTTGAAATCTGAAAACGTTCTTGATCTGCAGCATATATTTAGACGTGCTTACAAAATGGTGTTCTATATTAGAAGCACGTATCTAAGGTGGGTACGTAATCTCTAAACAAAACAAAAAAAAATAAAAATAAAAGTGTAACTACACTTCACTATTTTTTACCGAATTATTTCCTTATAACGTTAAACGCAACGGAAAACGAAATGTAAAGTTTTGCTTAAATAACAACGAAATTGCTTTTTTACTTCTAACGAAAAGCGTAACTAATCGTTTTTTTTCTTGCAAGCACTGATATATATATATATATATATATATATATATATATATATATATATATATATATATATATATATATATATATATATATATTATAAATAGCTGCTTCTTACGGAGGAGGATATATGATATATATTTAAAACCTAAGGTACTTCTTTATATGCCACGGACCTGAAATTTGGCAGGATGATAGGTTATTAGGTACAACCAACCAGAAAAATCGAAAATTCCAAATGTTTTAACTTTTAGTGGTGTATTTTTTACTCCAATATTCCATTTCGATACTCCGATATATGTTATTAAATAAAAGAACGTTACTCCTTCCAATTATGGAGTTGATGAACTGTATATAATAATAGCTTTAATTTAGTGATTCTAAAGAAAATCAGTAGATTGTATTGTAATGTAATTGATTTTAAACTATGGTGTAAAATTATAACGACGTGAAAATCCAAAAACAGGAAGTATTAGAGAATTTCGAAAAAAGTAATGTCGTGCTGGAGCTGAAATTTTTAAGTAATTTAGAACTTAGTGCACATACCCAAATAAATATTTGAAAATCTTGGTAAACATGTTGTTGCAGGCGTTAAAATTTTTTAACTTTTAAAATAATAGATAAATATTATTTCACTTCTAGATAAGCTACGACTTTGAAATTTGGCAGAAATGTGCGGCATTAGTACCCTACTGTAAAAAATTTATAATATTCTTAAAATTGAAACTTTTGGGATGGTTTTACTCTATTATTGTTACACTAGGAAGATTCACGTTGAATTTCAACGTGAAAGTTTTAGGTAAAATAAAAAATGAACAAATAAATACACCTTGTCTTTATTTGGATAGCAAGAAAACAAACTTTCGTTCTTTTAGGCGTTCCTTGTTCCAAGTCTCAAACTCGAAGATGATTCTAAGTACCTAATTTTAATATGAGAATGATTAATGCTATACATTCAAATGTATTCCTTTTCGTAAATAACCTAACGAATGATGTTTACATTGGTTGCTATGAAAATTATTTCTCTCTCCTTTTTTCTCTCTGTCGCACTAACTGTAAGAGCATTCAAAGAAAACCTTCACCTATTAAGATTGAAATAACAGTAAGATTTTGAGCTTTAACAATGTAATTGGTTGGCAAGGCAACATCCCAATTAAATGCCAATATTTCTCCATAATATGTGAATTAAATGTTTAACATGAGAAATTTCAAACTGTAGGCTGGAAAAGATAAACAGAATATAAAACAGCCAAGTTTTTTCTTTAAAATGAGTTAGATCCAAAGATAATAAGTTAATTCATTTTAATTTGGATCTCTAAAAGAATAAAAGCCTGCAAGTCAGAAAGTCGATTTTTACGTGTTATCATATGGGAAATAGAAATGGCCTACCTCGGAGTAGAAACTAGAACTTTTTTCGAGATTTATTTTAATCATCATCTTACAATATGTGAATCAATCATTCCTGCCAAATATCAGAAATATATCTCGTTCCAATAACGAGTTATTTGCATTTTTATAGCGTGACCGAGGGAACCACAAAGGGAAAAATGGACAAAGGGACAGAAGTAGCCTTTTATTATTGTTAGATAAGGAAATAAAATAAATCGGTGCAGAGGTGAAATATTTAGATCGGAAATGGTATCCTTAGAAAACTTGACAGTGTGAGGCCTGGCATTGTCCTGCTACAGCAAAGGTCGTAGATGAAGCTTTCCAGGTCATTTTTTAATCAGTGCTTGTCGCACAGAACAATTTAATAGCTCTAAATAGTACGCTGCATTAACAGTGACTCATTTAGGAAGTTATTTGATGTGAATTATCCCTTCGCAGTCCCAGAAAACTGTGATTACCAACAGAAGGAATAAAGCGTGCTTTGAGCGGAGGTCTATCAGTAGGCTTGCTACCATTTTATCCATTGAGTTTTAGTCTCAGGATTGAAGAAAGGCAGCGGAGATTCATTTGTGGTTATTACTTATTCCCAAAAGTCTTCACCGTAATAGTTTGCTAGCTTCAGCAGCTCTGGAAATTTCTGTATATGGTTGATTTTTGGTCCAACAACAACTCCAACAACCTAGGTACCTATCTGGCAGAAACTTTGCTCATGCTCAAGTGATAGTTTAGGATGTTGTGAACAGAGTCAAGACCAATTCCGATGGTTCCGGTGATTTCTCAAACGGTTGTCACTCGTCGGTCTTCCAACATCAATTATTCAACTGCCCCGATGTCTTCCTCATTAACAGCAGTTGGAGGCATGCCAGTCCGAGGGTCATCTTCAAGACTCTGCCGGCCACGCTTGAATCAACCTACCTGATAGTAAACCGTGTTTTCTGACTCAGCAGCATCCCCATAAACATCCTGCAAACGCCTCGCTATTTCTGCTGCCTTCGATCTTTCTATCCTCATAAAGAAAATAATGCAACGCTGAAATTTCACTTTCTTCCATTATGTGTTAATGGCGTTCAACAAGACGGTCACTGCAAGACAACTAAAGAATCGCAAATGAATTAATTTATCATACTTTAGAGATTATACCTGTCTAAATTGTAATTAAGTTTTGTTTTAATATGTTGAAGCATTCTTGTTTATCAACAATATTTCTAGAACTTTTACACTCGTATATATATGTATATACATATATATATATGTGTGTGTGTGCGTGTGTGCGTTTGTGTTTTTGTGTGTGTGTGTGTGTGTGTTTGTGTGTGTGTTTGTGTGTGTGTGTGTGTGTGTGTGCGCGCGCGTGTGTGTTTGTGTGTGTTTGTGTGTGTGTGTGTGTGTGTTGTGTGTGTGTGTGTGTGTGTGTGTGTGTATTTGTGTGTTTGTGTGTGTTTGTGTGTGTTTGTGTGTTTGTATGTGTGTGTGTCAGAATAACATTCAATTGTAAATTGGAAAGACGGAATCTGGTAAGGAAGCCTAAGCTTATCATCAACGCACAAGTGCTAAAGGAGAGAAAAGAAGTATTTCAGCTTGAGCTCCACAATCGATTCAATGTACTAGAAGATCAAGAAGCGGAATTAAAGTTAATAGAGGTACTGAGTGAAACCGCACTAGAAATAGGTGGAACTGTTAAAGTTAAGCCAGTTAAAAAGTTATATGAAAAAACTACACTGCTGATGAAGAAAAGAAGGGAAATTAAGATGACTACTGGACCTGAGGAAATTATCCATTTCGCAGAACTAAACAAACCTATTAGGAAATCCATCAAAGAAGATGCGAAGAAATATATTTATGAACTAATCGAGACAACTATAGAAGTTATGATAAAATGAAACAATCTCTCGATTGGTATGAGACAGCTGGTGGCATTGATGTTAGAAGATGGCTCGATTACACAGAGCAGGAAGTTAATTATAAAACGAGTAGAATAAAACTCTTTTACAAGAAACTATATGAAGATCCTTTTGCCAATGAGGAAATAAATGAAGTTGGAAACATGGCCACCGAAGAGGTTCCAGATATTCTTCCAGAAAGGCATGAAGAATGGAAAAGCATCTGCAGTTGATGACATCCCAGCAGAAATATTCAAGGCAACAGGTAACTGTATGGACAGGACCCTCTCCAAGATTTTTGCGTCTTGCTTAAAGAAGAGTAATATAAAAGAGCCGTGGAACCACGCAAGCGTCATAATTCTGCACAATAAAAGTTGCAAGGATGTTTTGAATTATTATCAGTCAATCAGCCTGCTTACGGCAGTCTACAAAATATTCACAAAAATTCTCACTGGGCGCCTTCAATAGCATCTTTATTTCGCCCAACCCAGAGAACAAGCTATATTTCGCAGTGGATATTACACGGTGGAACACATTCAAGTTCTCAGAGAGATAATTACTTGGACTAATGAGTACATGTTGGCCCTCTGTCCGTGCTTAATCGACTACGAGAAAGTATTCGATTTTATGCTAACTTCGTCGGTGGTAAATGCACTGATGAAACAAGGAGTAAAAGAAACACAATCAAGAATATCTATAAAACGCAAAATTGCCTGTCTAGCTGCATGAAGAAACAAGTACATTTGAAAGAGAAAAAGGAGTGAGGCAAGGAGATACCAAGTCTCCTTAATTATTCACAGCAGCTCTAGAGGGAGTATTCATAGCACTAAACTGAGAATAAAAGTGTATAAAGCTAAATGGAGATATCTGAGTCACTTTTGATTCGCTGATGACATTATATTGTTCGCAGGAAACCCAGATTAACTCCGTAGAAGAACTGAGGAGCTGGAACAGGCAAGCCAATAAACTGAGCTTAGAATGAATCTTGATAAAACAACTTATTCAAAAATCCTAAGAAGATAACGATCAACGGAGCAGAACTCGAAAAAATAACAAATTAATTTTGCTTAGGTCAACTCAACACTACCGTGGGATCAGTTTTTGGAGAAATCAACCGGAGAGTGAAAATGGCATGGAGTACTTTTGGCAGAAATGCAAATATATTTAAATCAAGTATCCCAGTCTTTCTGGATAGGAGATTGTATGACCAATATGTTCTGCCCGTTTTGACCTATGGATGCAAAACATGGACCAAGAATGCCGGGGTAGTCCAGCGCCTGCAAGCAACACAAAGGAACCTGGAAAAATGTACGCTGGAGACCACCCGGAAAGACCGCTAGAGGAACGACTGGGTAAGAAAGAAGGCGGGAGTGTTTCGCGAAATTAAAAGAGTAAAGGAGCTAAGTGAATGTGGGAGGGTTATATTGCTCGAAAAAAGGATCGGCGTTGGACGTCTGGTGTCATCGAATGGATCCCAAGAAACATCACGGGACCAAAAAGAAGACCGAAAGACAGATGGGACAGGGAGCTTGTGAAGTTCTTAGGGCCATGTGGTCAACTTGAAGGAGGAGGGAGGCAGTTGATAGGGAAAACTATAAGAGTCTAGGGGAGGTCTTCATCCGTCAATGGATTGAAAAGGACTGATTATATATATATATATATATATATATATATATATATATATATATATATATATATATATATATGGGGTGTTTCTAAATTATACTGACAAAATGATAGGAGTTTCAATGTTCTTTAAACTGCATATTTTGTTATTGAACCTAAAAATTTGAAGGATACTTTTAGCTTACCAATCGAAATGGAAAAAAACGCTCACATACCCGTTCTGTTATATTATTCGGAATTCATTCAATTCATTGAAATAACTTTCGCGATATTGTACTTGAGAAATGTCTCGAATACGTTTCCGTTTTGGATTCAAGGAGGCCGTATCAGCCAATCTTACCCAAAAGTAACAAATATTGTCAGATTTACTAGATCTACACACGTCTCTCACACTTGTTGGCTTAGAATCGTGCAATTCGTTTTCTGTCCTGCTAAGGACTGAAATGTACTTGTGGTCTATGGCAGTGTAATACGTATTTTGGCTTTCGATGGGTTCTAGAGAAACTTCTGTGCAAATTATCTTCTTGCCGTCTTGGATTAAGTAGAAATATGTGGAAGCAGTTCGATATATTTCAATTTAATTCAACGATTATCAAACTGCGATGCATATTTAAAGCAATTTGTTTTATTCATGTTTATAATATTTTTCCATTAAATTTTTTAACATTAAAATATTTAGCTCTCCGCCCACCTCTCAATAATTCGTCTTTCCTGGAAGAGCGAAGTCGATAACATGATATGAATCGTCGAGGAATGGTATTATCAGAGAATCGAGATGACACTGTCATTACCTTTGATGCCTTCTCCAATTAACAGGAAAACTCAAGTTTCATATTTCCGTTTGTTGCTTCACGGAAATTCGATACCTGTAATTCTCGCAAACTAATGAAAGCAGGTTACCGATTGGATCCCCAGATTCGTTCCCCTTGTCCCCTTGCTCTTCATTCCCCGTTTCCCTACGGATTCCTTCCTCTCCCCCTCGCAACCCTCTTCCATCCCTTTCCTTTGTTATCCTCTCGTGCGCCATCGCCTCCTTTTTCTATTGTTTCGTCGCATCCCTTCCTCTACATATCTCTCTCTCTCGCACTCTATTCTCTCTTTATCCCTTCCTTAATTGGTGTTTCCTCTTCCGTTCACAATTGCGCATTATTCTTCTCTCTTTCACTAACGTAGAGCTGTGTATTTTTTAAGAAAGAGGCGTGGGATGGGCTAAACATCGTTCTTCCGAATACATGAATCAGTATATGTTTTTACATAGCGTGCGCATAAATAATATATCAATATAAACGCTCACAAAAATATATAATTATACCTTTGGAAGTAAGGAAAGTTTTAGGTCGGTGTGAAGTAATTATGGAGTTAAAGAAAAAGGAGAAAGGAGAGAAGATAGTAGAATAGGCAGAGCCCTGAGAGTATTGCCTGAAAGACAGCCAAATTTTCGAAGGCGCTCAGCGGAGAACTGCCTCTTTGATCTTGGGTGTCTTACACAAGGCTATAAGATTATTAATGAGAAGCATTCCACCGTTTCGTTTCTTCTTTACTCTATCATTCATTCATTTTCTCTTACTATCTTCTTATCATTATCTCTCCCTCGTGTAATTATTTATTCATACAAATAATCTGCACAGAAAATTCCGACTAAAATTAAATGTAGAAAGCGGCAACTTTAATTACACTCTTAATACTTCAATGATTTCCAGTTGTGTGAAAAAAGACGAACGTTGGAAATTTTGTAGCGGCTTGCTTCCTATCATTCATTCTATTACCATTGTTACAATTTAAAAGTAAATTTCTTAGTTTATTTATTTTTTGTTATTGCTGTGGAAAATTATAATTATGCGTCCAAAATTTATTTTTTTATGAGCCATGAATAACTACAGTCTTCATATGAACGTAAAGGCTAGAGAACGGTACAAAATATTTTGTTTACCTCATATCCAATTAAAGTCCATTTAAAAGCTCCTGTAAATCAAGTGTGCCGGAAAATGTCATTTATTGAGCATGTGCACGCAGTGCTCGAACGATACATTTTTTAGATTTTCACGTTCGCTTTGGCGTGTAAGGAATGTGCGGCAATTCATTATGCTTCTCGGACGCATTGTTTTGCAGATTCGTGGAAATTTCCTCTAGATTTCGCTAGTTTCATTCTGTAAAAGGCGTAACGTTGTGTACGGAGAATAAGTGTAACGGCGCTTCATAAAATACGGGCGACATGAATCGCATGGATTATAAGGTGTATGCGTCCGACGGAATTGAAAGTGGGACTCCCGTATGGCACGTCCATGTACGTCGTATGCAGGAGGCCCGGCATCCGTGGCGCATAATGGATTGGTCTCCAACTGGGGCAAATTGACGTGGCCCCTGAAATGGTGGCGAGAGAAATAGGGGACGAAGGGAAGGGGTTCTAGCATAGAGGAAGGAAGACGCGGTGAATGGAGGCATGGAAAATTAGGTGTGAGCAGAGGAATGGAAGAATGGGGACCGGAGTAGCAGGAAGTAAATGGTGCTGAGAAAAGGAGACCTGCCTCATTCTCCGGAAATATTGGACGAATTAAAATTTTAAGTGTGGCCAAACGGAGATTTAGGCATTATCGTAGAACCCATGAAATGGTACGAGATCATTACATAATCGCTTAATATTATAGACTGTGGGCATTTTCCCGCTAAATATATCTATATAACCGAAGATATAAATGTCTATCGCTCCTTGCTTTAAAAAAATTACATCGAGGCTTTTTCATATGTATACATTAAACTTATAGTATAATATCAATTAAAATTCGTTAATGGAATCAAGATTTCTGTAAAAATGTAGATAGTAAAAGTTGATAAAATGTCAATAGATTATTTATGGTTGTATTCAGCATCTTAGCATATAATATTATTGTGAATTTAAATATGACATTAATTTATGTAACAGTTTGTCTCTCATAGGCCTTTAAAAATAACAAGAATAGATTGGTTCTTTCCGGACTGCAGAATAGATCGCATTCTTTCGTTGTTATCATCATATTAATGAAGTCACTAACATCTGCTTGGGATGAAGCAGGGATAGGATTGTGTCCAAACTTGTCTCCAATTTTTCCTTTGGTGTCCGCGCATTTTTGACGAAATCATTTCTTTTAAATATCTTCTCTGCTTTTAATTAACTTAATCTGATGCTAATGTTGGCATCGATCCGCATGAGGTATAATCTTCATTAAATCCGACATCCCATAACAAAATTCGACTGTTCTTAATTTACCTAATGGAGGGTGTGCCTCGTTTGAACCTTTATTTTACGAGTTTTATGGTGTATCCATTAAATCCAAGACGCTTTGAACCTTAAGATATCTTTTGTTTACTCAATCCCTGATTTCTTAAATATTTAAAAGTCACCGGTTAAATACACACCTCAGAGTTATAGCATTAATACATAATTATAATTAGCTCTGAATTACCTAAATTTTACGTTAATAATTAATTTATCATCTGTGTTTGCGTATTCAAAGTCTACTATGTTTTAATTTATCTGTTCACTGTTATAAATTAAAAAATGTACAAATTATACCTACTGGTGGGTTTGCATTGGTTTAACGTGCATCAATTTGGTAAGGATTAAAATATGAAAAATTTTAATATATTTTGGTATGAAGTATAATAAAGAACATTATTTCGCTAGAAGACAGACGGCTGCGGAGGTGACATTTCGTAGTATCAATCAATGGATGAATGAAAAATAAGAAGAAAAAACAAAGAGCTGAAATTGTAGCACAGATTTAGCAACTTAAATTGCAAACACAAAAGAAAACCATGTGTGTAACTCAAATCACAATATCTGAAAATCGAGTATTGTTTTGGGGATGACGGTGGCGGAGAGGTTAGAACGTTGGGCTTCCACGCAGCGCTTACAGGTTCGAATCTGGTGGAAATCAAATCATTCCGTCCCTTGTGTACTTTTAAGGAGACCGCGCAAGTTAGAGCTCCGTCCTTTGGAAAGAAAGTTATAAAGTAGTCTTCGTAAGGAGTTGGCTAACACCGGCACATTAAATCCCTGGTTAATAACTCTGGTGTTTAAGTAAATATAGTTATAATAATTCAAGAGGATTATTAGCCAGAAATACACGAAAACAAAAAACAATAAAGTATTGTTTCAGTAATTATTTTTACACTTAATTAACTTGCAGTCATTCAGAAATGTGCCGATAAGAAAGATTAGTTGGAAGAACGATGTGTAATAGAATGTAAAAGACGGTATTGGATATCATGTATAATTTCCTTTAAAACTCTACCCGTATAACATCATCATCTTCATAGGTAGTCTGTCCGTAGACAGTTCCGTGATTATTCATGGTTAAACCAGGATCTCCATATACTCCAATTATTGTCCTCTTCATATCTTGATAACTTTCTTTCCCTTTCAAATCGTCTAACAGCTGAAACCTTTTCCTATCTCTTTCCCTTTTTCCATCTATTTTTCCTTCTAACACGTCTTTAATCATACTCTCTCTCATCAGGTAATGTCCAACTCAGTTTGCCTCCCTTTTTCTAATAATCTGTATAATCATTCGCTTCTCTCCTACTCTTCGAAGCACTGAATCGTTTTTCATCCTGTCTGTCCATTTTATCTTCAGCTATCTCTTCCAAGTCCACCTTTCGAAGCTTTCAAAGTATTTGATGTCATTTTTCCTTATCGTCCATGTTTCTGCCCCGTACAAAGTTATACTCCATACATAGCATTTTTTTAACGTCTTGCGGATATCTTCTTTCATGTTTCCCGTAAGTAGGTGTTTCTTTCTTCTAAAATCCGCTTATGCATTTCCCTTTCTAGTCCTGATCTCATTCGTACATTTTGCTTCTCTTTTTATGATGCCTCCAAGGTATTTATAATCTGAAACTTGTTCTAAAGGCTTTCCTCCAATACTTATGTTCTTATTCTCTTCTTTGCTTGATATTCGAATGACCTTGGATTTTTCTGTATTTATTTCCATACCGTATTTTCTACCTGTTATTATTAGTCTATTTTTCATTTTTTGTAGCTCCTCTTCCTTTCTTGCTAGAAGTACTTTATCATCTGCGTACTTTACTGTTCTTATAATCCTTCCTCCAATTTTGAAATCTCCTGTGCCATCTAATGCCGATATTCTTATAATCCTTCCTCCAATTTTGAAATCTCCTGTGCCATCTAATGCTTCTTGCATTACACTTTCTCCATATATATTGAATAGCTTCGGCGGTAGACAGCAGCCCTGTCTTACTCCTCTACCGATATTTACTCCGCAGGTGTCCGCATTCTCCAACCTGACCTTTACAACTTTATTCCCATATAGATTCCTAAACAGTCTGCTCTCTTTCCAGTCTACACCTATATCCTTTAATACCTTCATCAACATTACCTAATTTACTCTATCAAAGGCCTTCTGCCAGTCTACGAAGCATACGCAGATATTTTGACTGTACTCTATTGCCCTTTCTGATATGATTTTAACTACCTCCATAGAATCTCTAGTTCTTCATTCTTTTCTAAAGCCGAATTCATCTTCCCCTAGCATTTTTGATGCCTTTTTCTCCAGGCTTTCATTAAGAATCCTCGTGATGATCTTCGACGTGTGTGACAGAAGGCTTATAGTTCTGTAATCTTTACACTGCATTGCCTTTGGCTTCTTCTTTAGAGGGATCATTGTTACATCCAGGAAATCCCGAGGTCACTCTCCCGTGTCGTAAATCTTATTAATTAATTTCGAGATCGCTTTTAGTCCTTCTGCTCCCATGACTTTAAGTGCCTCAGCCGGTATTCCATCGTTGCTTGTAGCTTTCCCTTTCTTTAGTTTCACTATCCTTTTTCTACTTCGCTCTCCATAATACTTGATCCTAAGTTGTCTTTTTCAATGTTTTCCTCATCTTCCAATTCTCTTTTTGTCGATACTACCTGCTTGCTGTATAGTTCCTTAATGTATTCTTCCCATACCAGTGCTATATCCTTTTTTTTTGAGGATTTCTTTCCATCCGTATTCATAATTCCTTTGCCACGAATTCCATTAGACTTCTTATCTACTAATTCCAGTGCTCTAACGTAAATCATATCGTACCATCATAACTTCTCCATTTGTAGTATTTTATCATATTTTTCTTTTATTCACTTTTCTCTAGCTTTATATCTTAACCTTCTAAACTCATTGTTCATACGTCTATAATTGGTTGTACCTTCTTCACTGTGAAAAAATATGCAGATGCAGTGGTTAGCATGTCGGCTTCCCATTACTAAAATCCGGTGTTCAAGCCACGCTAATGTAGGTTAAAAAAACTTTCATCGGTGCCTGGCAGTAGGCAGCAGTACTTTCAGTATGGCATAGAGCCGAAAACAAATGATGTTGGCTGGGTTTATATCCAAATCCACTGTGGGCGTGATCGGGACGATTTGAAAGGCTATAGTACTGCAATGTGGAAAGCAAGAGGGAAAATGCCACATTACAATCCATAGTAATAATTATATGGTTGAACAATATGAGGTCTGTCGAGGAAAAACTATCCGAAGGTAATATAGTCCCCCAATCATATCTCCGGGCGGGGAGTGCCTTTAGAAAAACATTTGTCGAAAGTAATTTACGAATAGGCACTTGGAACGTAAGAACAATGGGAAAGGTAGGAATGCTAGAGAACATGAAAGAAGAAATAAAAATAAATAGAGTTGACATAGGACTGAGCTAAACCAGATGAAAAGGAGAAGGACAGTTCGACTCGGAAGAGTTCACGGTAGTTTACTCTGCAGTAAATAGTGTGGAAAGGTAGCTCTGGTACTTAGGAAAGATATGATTAAGAGCGTGACAAAGATAATATCAACGAACGATAGCCTGATGGCAATAAAGCTAAAATCAATCCCAGTAGAAATGCTGATTATCCAGGTATATATGCCAACGTCAGCTCATGAAGATGAAGAAATCGAGGAGATTTATGAGCATATAACGACATTTACGAAGAAGACTGAGGAGAAAAGGTAAACTGCATAATAATGGGTGATTAGAACAGCATAGTCGGAGAAGAACAGGAAGTAAATGTTGTCGGGTAATGCGGACTAGGGAAGAGAAACCGAGGAGGGGAAAAACTGGTAAAATTTTTCATCAATAATGACTATGTAGTGACTAATTCATGGTGCAAAAACCATAAACGAAGGTTATAATCATGTAAAAGCCCAGGAGATAGAATGACAGGCCAAATAGATTACATCCTAGTAAAACAAAGATTCAGGAACAGCATAAAGACCACCAAGGCATTACCAGGAGAATACATTGATTCAGATCACAGTTAATTGACGTAAGTACAAAGCTCAAACAAATAAGAAATAGGAAAAAATCCATATATATAATACTTAATTAGTTACACTACTCTAACATTTTGATAGTGTACAATTTCAGTTTCGATAGCGTCCAAGATCGATTGACTCACGAGTAATCGCTTTTGTATCTTCAAACAAGATGCGTAGATTCAAATCTAGAGCTCATTGCTCAAAATAAACCTTCTCAAAAGGTTCCCATTAACTGCCTTACCTTATTCATTATCGCGCGGGTCTCTTTCTTTAGAAAAATACTAACTAATCTTAGACTTGAGAAAAAATGCATTTCAAAGGCATTCTATGGTCTTTATGTCCACCAGATTATTCGGATGATGATGACAGAAACGCAGGATGTAATTTTAAGGAGTGTCATATAGACGCCCTCTTAAACGTACCTTTGCACTGATGCTTTCATTTCGTAATCCCCACTCATTTTAACGGCCTCGTTTACAGCTTCCTCCATCCCATTTTCCCTCTCTCTCTCTCATCTCCAACCACTTCAAACGCTTTCTCATCAGAGTTCCTCTTCCCTTTTACATGCCCTCCCACGCAGAATTCCAACCTTCTCCCATCCACCCCCCTTCCAACACCCCACCGTCTTCTCTCTCCCCCGTCGCCTCCTTCAACGCATCCCTCCCCCCTCATCCCTCCTCTTCTCCTTTCCACGTCCTCTCCCTCCTTTCCACCCCTTCTTCCTCCTTTTACTCCCTCTCTCTTTACCTCGCTTCGCTCTCCGCCCCCTTTCCCTCCCATCGTTCACCCCCCTCCCCATTTCCCTCCCTTTGCCACTCCCCCTCTACCTCCCACCCCTCCATGCGCTCTTGCGAGGCGTCCTTCTGAGAGATCTCACCTATTGTCGCAGTAATTGAGTTCCCTTAGCACGCCGTCGCCTATCCTTTTGTCACCTCAATCCATTTAACTCATCCCAATCCCTCTCCTCCTCTGGAGATCCCAAATGTCTTCCTCTCTCTCATCTCTCTCTCTCTCTCTCCCTCCCACTCCATTTCACCATACCTTTTTCTCTTCCTCTCACACTCTCCCTCCTTTCCGAGTCGTCAGCGGCGCTGTGCACTCCTTCAGCGCCCAAGATCTTACGTCCCTGCTCCTCGCTCAAAAAAGGGAAGTGATGCGTAACACGAAGCGCCATGCAAGAGATATCCCCTTAGCCGCTCCTTCCCAATTCCAACCCTCTTATTATTTCCCCTTCGACGATGTGGCCCTGTTAACCCGGGCAACCTAGCGGAAGTTTGGGTGGCCAATCCTCGAGAGAAACTGGGTCGAAGAGCGACTAGAGATTGTAAAACCGCGGGATAGGTGTGCCACTCAGGTGTTACCCTTAGAGAAGACACGGTTGGTTTGTCCCTATGACGTAAGAGTGCATGCGTCATTCGGTATTGAATGAACCCACCGAAACCAGTCAAACCGTGGTATCCTCAGCTCACTCTGCGACCTGGACGTGAAGAAACATTATCTGCATAACAAAGGTCCTTCTGGTTCGCCATATTTAGAATGAGGATAGGCCTGACAACTGCGACCTTTAAAACAATTAGTGAATGCCAACTACTGTATAGAATTTTGACCTATAACAAGAGTCGGAGTGAATAACTGGAGAGGAAATTGAATTCCGCACTCAGCACTCTCATTAGAGCATGAAGAATACTGAAGGCGGATAAAAAATTGATTTTAATATCTTTCGGATGCTATAACTATAACTTTTTCTTATTGAAGATAGACTGGATTTTGTTGCTGTAAAATTAGTTGTCGTGAAACGGTCTTTTGTAAATTACATAGTTTAATGCACAGCAACATTTTTTGCATGATTAGATGATAACTTTAAACAAAAGCGTGCATTTTGTAAACTTAGTCTTCTACAATTTATTCATTTTTCTTCCCTTCAATATTTGATAACATTTATCTTCCCTTCCTTCTTTTTTCTGTTCAGTTCTACATTTCTCATTCATTTATCATAGATTTTCTCCCTTCATCACTCATTCCTTGTCTATTGCATTTATTTCTTGCAAATTTCTATTCCGTATTCTGCCAAATGTTTTATCCCACCCATTTTCTCATATTTATCGCATAACTATCTTTATAATTGCCCCATAATTCTTCTCTAACGTTTTCTACTTGCCCCAATTTATTTTCTTTGGCTTTCCTCTTCTTTATTCACTTCCTTCGCCACTCTACGTTAATTTTTTATCTCTTCATACCTGTTCCTTCTCATTTCCCGCCTTTTTCGTCGCATGATGAATATTCCTGCTTGCCTCTCTATGAAACATTTCCTCAACCCTTTCTCTCCTCAAGGTAACACTAAAACTACCGAATTCTATAGACAGTGGAGAGTGTTATTATTGTAAATCGAATATACTCTGCAATATGGTGCCTAGAGCAGTCAATGTTTCGTACATTTGCCTCAAAGCCTGCAAACTACATAAATCAAGTAAACGTCTATATTAATCCACATTGAAACAGCATTCTTGCATGGGCTCGAACATCATGAAATAATAGTGTTTATTTCGAGGTAAATATACTGTTCCAACTTACAATCTCGAAAGACTATGAAATAAGTACGCGTCTCAGAGTTTGCTGAAAACAAAAAAAATTTCCACGTTAAATCTGGTTTCTCTGAAGTACCATGTATTTATCATTTTATATCTCTAAAATTAGCTCTTCATGATTTATTCAATTTTATTTGAAAATCTTAATCCAATTTCAACTGTTCTCTGCATTTTGATAGATTCATAGTTCAAAACTTCGATTTTTCCGTCCCATCACCGTATCATATGTATCCTCTCACTTCCACAATATTTTAATTCCGCTTCATCGTTTTACCAGGAAACTTTCTCCTCCAGCATCGTTTCTTTCTCTCTAGTTCTGCAGCAACCATTGTTTTCCAGAATTTAATCACGTTGTTGAAACTAGCCTCTTCCTAAGCACTTTCTCATCTCTTTATATCCCCTTCCTGCTCATTTTCTATATTTTCCGCTAGGAATCCAGATTTACACGGCCTGTTTCAACTACGTCATCTTTCCTTATAATTCGAGAATAAAACCATCAAAATGATATACTGAAATTAAAATAAACTGCGAGTTGTGCAAAAGTGCGACTTGCGGTCGGGCGAGGTCGCCGCCGTCCTTCCTAAAGAGATAAAAAGCAAGACTCTCTGGATCACTTTGTCACTTTCCTCTCTCTCTCTCTCTCTCTCTCTCTCTCTCTTCTAGTCCACTTCACGCTCACAAATTCCTCCCTTAACCACATGCGCTACAAACCCGGCTCTCAACAGGACCCCCAACAACCACCATCGCCAAACTCCCTTCCAAGAAAAAAAACACTCGCACCACTATTTCTACTAGCGTCGCGACACCGAAAAACAACAAAAGGGAGGCGTCCCGCTGCAAGGAACGATGTCCCTCCCTCCAGTTTCGTCTTCATTTCCTTCATTCACTTCTCGCACTAGAGCTGAAAGAGTTAGCAAATTTATGAGCATCGCACAGGATGCTTTGCTAGAAGCATTGCCAACGCAGAAATATATTACTTTTCGGTTACATAATTTACTAAAATTTTCAGCATCTTCTTTCCATTTTGTGTGCATAATCATATTTTTTGCTTTCGTCATATATTTGTGATACCCGTATTCACCTGTCTTTTAGGCAAAAAACTATTATTATTATCTATCTATTATGTTTTGCTAGTTGCTTCTTAAGTTAGATTTATCGTAATATAACTCAGATCTTTGGCTGGATCCTGACCATGAAATTCGACATATGTTATTCAAAGGACCCCAAGCTGATTGTCTAAATTTAATTTATAGGATAATTATTTGATAGTTGCTTTAAATATTAAACGGAGAAGTGACGTTGAAGATAACTCCAATAGCCTAAGTCTCCGTTTCAAAAGTTTCCATATTCTACTCTTTCCTATAATCCCTGAATGTAAACATTAGCGGTGATTTCCATTAACATAACTCCAGTGAATGCTGAAGACATACCACGCATGATTATGAAGACTTTAGTGTCCCTTTGTACATTTGATGTGTTTCTGTAAATTTTTACTATAGGTTAAAATAATTTTGATAGAATTTCCATTTGGATCCATTCGCGACACCCGCCGTTGTGTTTTGTTGCAATTTGTCTCTCTGTCAATGATTTTACGATTATCTTTTCAAAATTCTTATCTACCCAATTGTCACGTCAGCATAATTTCTATATAAAATCACAACAATATCTGTTACCATTGAATACAAAATGAGATCATAAATTTTCGTAGAAATAAAATGACTTTGTCTTAGTTATCTACAAGAATAATTATGTTTACGGGTTGAGAAGAGTCATTCTATTACGATTCAATTTTCACCAATTGTGAAAGCGTTTTTCTTCTGTGAAATATCCCTCACCTAAAATAATCTCACAGATTATCTCATTTTTCACTGGAAAATATCGAGTAATGGTACACATGCTTGGCATGCTAAGCTCTATGTATTCTTCAGCAACATACGTGTGAAGGCTCATAGTAAAGCAATGTTAGCATGGATACACAATCGAAAAGATTGTATAATTGATTTTTGTAATTCCAGAAAGTAATAATTAGATTTCATATATTTCCTCCAAAGCAAGGTTTATCGAGACTTAGTTGCCACAGCGCATGGTCAAGGATGTTGTAACATTCTAGGTTCTTTATGAAATTCTTCATGGCGGTGCTGCAAATTAAATTACCGTACCAAATGATGCAATTTTAAATTTTCGTAATTTTCATTCGAATAAAACTTATTTGCGGTATGGGTCAACCGAAGGAAATTGATTGAGTGACATCAGTCTCGGTCGAGAGGGGGAGAGGGGGGAGAGAGGGAGGGGAGAGAGGGGGGGGAGAGTGGGGGAGTGAGTGAGAGATGGAGCGATGGAGAGAGATGGAGAGATATAGAGAGAAGGAGAGAGAGAGAGAGAAGTTGTGTGGTGGATACAGAAGATAAACTAGTGAGAGGAACGGCAAAATGACGTTAAACCTCCCAATGCGTCTGTGAATTCTTTCGGAAAATCATCGAACGGATTCTCAAGACCACCTGCTATAATCCTTATAACGTGACCGTTTCCTCCATCTCCTCACCGTATCATGGCTCTTTGTTTTCATTCTAGACCTTACATCTTATAAATATTTTAGTGTGTGTGTATGTATGTATGTATGTTCTGTATACGTTTTTACACCGTTGAAGCTATCGAATTCAAAAGTTTCATGGGACATCCTATTAACCAAAGGAAGAACGCGGTCTAGTTTTGAAGACTGTGGGGTCTCTTATACCCCATTGGGTCAACAAAATACTATTTCCATAAGAATGCGTGGGAAACGGTGTGGAGAAACCCCAAAATGCCATGCAGCCCTTCACTGATGTGGTTATAAATATACCTAATATTAGCTTAAAAATGGCTTATTTTACTCATAAAAAAACAGAAGATTTTATTTTCGTTCATGTTTTGACGTATTACATGCTAATTCGCTCGAAAATTTTCTTTAAGCGCAAATTTTATCGGTTTAGATTATCATTTTCCAGGCGGCAACAAAGCTAAATTTCTTAATTATTATCCTCTTCAAAGAGAGATACCTACGTAAATATTAATGCAAGGAAAATCCACGCCGTGACGCGCTGTAGAGAAAGAATAGCCAACGCCAAGATAAAGGATAAAAATGGATTCATGCCTAAATATAGTCTATGAATACTTTTAAAGTGAGTCAAATGATTTTAAGGAATATTATAACATTGTTATCTTTTACCATTAACATTGAAATATTTATCACAACATAAATAGATACATCTACTTACATTTGTTCGGTAACCAAGATGTTGTTTAGAGTTTACGTTTTGGCAAATACTATTGACATAATCAACGAAATTTTATTGTTGCTTTAAAGGCTTTGGTGCATATATCCCTGTGGATATTAAGTAAGACGTTAATGCGTAATTATATTAATGGTAAAACTTTACAATACAATACATTCAGAAGTTGGGGTATCCAATAGTATAAGTAAGTAAATTTCAAAATTTATTGAATTATTTTTATTGCAATATGACATCAAAAGTGATATGTTAGTAAAATTAATAAATAATAAAAATCATTTGCTACTTAAATGAAAACTCTTTCCCGAGCGAAGCCGCGCGTTTCTGCTAGTTCTACATATTTTTTTATTCTATCCTCCTTCCTCCCATCATTGTTGTTGTTGCCGGCCTCGATAAAGGGGTTGTTGGCGTGTCTGCCTTCTAATGCTAGGATCGCGGGTTCGAATCCTGCACACGTCATAGTAGCGCATGCTCTTCTTTTAGCTCATTGTAAAAGGCTGTGAGTTAGTATAATAAACAAATCAATAAGTTCTACATACTGTTATGACCTTCCATCATCAACCGCCTCGCCCTTAATGAATTCTTCTTCCGGTCCGTTACGGGTCACTCATCACCTCGTTCATATTTCCCACCGTTTTTCATTCTAACCCTTCTTCTACTTCTGTTATGTACTATCTCTAAATTCTTCTGCGAACTTATACTACACATCGACTCCGCCTCTTTCCTAGATTTTCATTCCAACTAGGTTACTTTTTTCACCTCATTGACCGAGCTTCTCCATTCATTACTTGTTCTTATCACTCCCATCTAATCCCTCTTGATATTTCCTATTCCAGTCCTCCTTGCAACACGATCCCCTATCTTCTCCTGTATCTCTTTCTCGAATCCACCTCTTTCTCGTGCACGTGATCCTCCTCCTATCCCATCATCCTCGATCCCCCTCCGATTTTGTATTGCTATCCAATCATTTCCGCATTACCTCCCATGTCCTCACTTCGTGTCCTCGTCTCTTATCCCCTTCTATATCTTACCTTTCCATTTATTTCCTCTGCTTCTCCCTCCATTTCTTCATCTGATCTCATTTTCGCATTTAGTCTATCAAGGATCTTTGTTCTTTCCTTATTGTATCCATTTCTTCCGCTTTCATCGACTTCCTTTAAGCTTTTCCGCCGTAAGCGCGTCTACGTTGCCTTTACACATGACCTAAACTCTTGTCCATTCCCATGTTTCTATCTCTCATTTTCATATATTGCACATCTCCACCCTTTGAATTCTTTCTGAAAACATTATCAACTGTCGCTTCTGCGTGATTTCTGCTCATATTCAGTCATAATTTCCCCTCCCCCACCCCCAACCCAACCCAACCCAACCCAACCCAACCCTCGTATTCATTTCTCACAATCAGACCCTATTATCTTCATCTCATCTCTTTTGTGCTTTTTCGACTGTTTATATATATTTTCCTTTGATTCTCCAATATCTTCTTTCCATCAATTCTATTGGATTTCATATTAAACCTTCCAAGAGATTCGCCTCTCCTCCCTTCTCCCCTGTCTCCCTTTCCGCACTATCTTTCCCGACAAGTTCCCTTTATTCTTGCATTTCAAATTTTTATCTTTTCCCCTATCTTTTCATAAAATCATCTCGCATTTTCTTCCTTTTTTGTCTGTCTTCTTTTCCTATGTAGTTTTTGCCATTCCTTCATTTATCTACCGCTTCTGTTTGTCGTACTTTTTTATACTTTTCCAGTTCATTTACCATTCACTTTTATGTTTTATCTTTTTCTTTTCAACACTTTTTGTCTCATCTCCATTTTCGCCATCATTTTCCACTTTTACTTCTCCTTGTCTTTCTCCTCGAGTTTTTCTAACTCATTCGCCGCTGCCATTCCATTCGACCCTGTTTCACTCCTTTTTTCTTCCATTTTCACTTTACTACTCCTTCGCTCTCCAAAATAATATCTCTGTCTCGACTACTCTAGCATTCCATCACGCCTCAAATTTCCCTTATTTTTACATCGCACCCTCTTCTTTACGGTCTGTTATATAAAACCTCCTTTGAGAATTACATTTCCATATTTTTCATTCTTTACTCGAATATGCTATCATCTCTCGTTTAATTACTTTTTCAATCCATCTGCTATGAGTTATCGCTCACTCACTTTATACTTCCCTCCTCTCCACTGGTCCTTTGCCTTTCGTGATTTATTCTTCACATTCTTTCTTATATGTAACACACTGATCGTATACAATTTCTCAACTGTCTCTTTTGCTTCGTTTTCTTCTTTTAAACTTAACGAGTTCAAGTAATCACTGAATTTCTATGCTATTTCCCTTATCACCTTTCTTTTCCTTTGCATTCCGTTTCTTTACATTCTTCAAACCTGCCTGCAATGTGTCGTATTTTCATAGGACTTAAAATATTGATCTCACTCATCAATCTAATATTTCCATACAGGTACATGTTAACCCCAGGGCACTTGGGCACGTGCCCTGGGCACGGCGCTTTAACACTCGGACGCCCGGACTGACATCACCCCCTAGAACATCTAACCGGGTCAATTTGACCCTTACTATGAAATATCAGCATTTATAGTTTAAAATTACGAAGTTAAAAGCAGTACATTATTTTTGTCATATAAAAAATTATATGTTACTAGCGTAATTGACCGTCAAATATGATGGTATTATCATAAATGTACTACAAATATATATGATTTCGATATGAAAAATCAGTAAGATATGCAATGATCTGGTTTGGCTTTCATGCACCATCAAATCAGTGTTTTGAATGGTATCTTTGGTTTAATTATACTGTTTAAGTAATTATTAGTAAAGGGGCCAAATGATTATCCAAATAATAGCTTAGAATAAGAGGAAAATCGAAATAATAAAAACATAATGCATAAAGAAGTAGCTGAAATTTACTTGAAATATTTGTTCAAATTATAATTTTTTTAAAACGTGTGCAATTTAACTCAATAAAAGAATTATTTTACTCTTATTAACTCGTAAAAAAAGGATAAAATGCGAACGATCTGTCAATTTACCATCAAAGGAAAATTGTGTAGTAACTTACTACTATTAACTAAATACTTACATGAACTGCAATGAATATAAACCATATTTAAAAATAGCACTATTCTTTTAACTATATTAGTTTTGAAAATTTTTCAGAAAAATCACTTTAGTTAAAGAAATTTAAATAAAAGTCATAAAATGTTATTTTTTCAATCCTATTTGAAATTCGGTTCGAAATATTTGCTGTATTATCAGTTTTAAAAATCCATTGAAAATTACATGACCTATAACTAGTTTTATGAATTCTCACCATTGGGCAAGGGCGCATGATTCAATAGTATAACATTTTTTATACTCAAATATAATATATGATTGTTATTTTGTACCACAGCTCCTTTTAATTCTATACGTCCTCATTCTCACTCAGTTTCTGCTCATTCCCATTCTCTTTTCCTTTCCCCCTCTAATTACTTAATAGATTCAGTAAATAAGTTATACCCATGTATAAAAATCTGGCCCGTGTTAAAGCACTAAATTGGTGCATTTATTATGAGGCCAAGAATAGAATTCAACAATTGGGACAACAGTTGCCCAACATAAATAAAATGCGTTGAAACGTGAAAAATCTTATTAAAACTTAATTTTTGTAGTTTTATGAATTAGATGTAAATTCTTCTCTTCGCATAACTAATACAAGTAAAATACCTCATCCTTGAAATATTTGAAATATTTTAAAATGTAAACGAAAACTCTGCATACCAAGGAATTGCTTTTTGCGTGATTCATATATGCGATGCGAATTTATAGCTCCGGTTAATTATAAGATGCACCGCAAAAAAACTATGAAAATAACTATAAAAATAGTTAATTACCAACATTTTCAATAGGAAGTTAACTGAAAAGAAATTAATGAGAAGCACGATTTTAATTATAAATAGTTCAGGCACCTCTCTCTCAAACTAAAGCATTTAAAACACACTCTCTTTATGAATATAGTTTAAGGACGACAATACAATCTCGAGGAATAACAATGACACGGTCGGCAAGACAACATCTTTAAAAAGCTTAAAATTTTCCAACAAATGTGATTTAAAAGTATAACTTGAGCGTTTTCGAACCGAAGGCAAAAGTTGACGATAAAAATAAGAATGTTTATTTTTCTTTAAAATGGTCCAGGTTCATAGATCGTAGATCAATTACTTCTAATTTAATTTTGCAAAATAAAAAAAGCCTGCAAGTGAAAAAAGTTATTTTTAAGTGTTCTCTTATGGGGATTTCTATGGAGCGTTCCGGCGGACCAACGGACGGACGGACGGACCGACGGACGGATAGACGGACGGACCAACAGAAAAAGGATATTATGTATATAATGTTTTTGTTTAGTAAATTTTGACAAACCGATACATTCATGGCTAAAAATCATGTTTGTAACATTTTTTCAAAATAAAGATGTTTTATAGTAATTTTTCAACGTGATAAATATTTTACTGCGCTCTTATGAGAATGTACTTCTAAAGAAAGACATACTTTTCTATAGAGTTATGTGTTGGGATGTGGCACCTTAAGAAACCGGATGTATTAGTGATAAACCGTTAGTATGTATGTGGTAAGAACCTACTAAATATAAAGCAATTATTTCTTCGTATTTATTGCGTTTAAATAAGATATACATTTCCTATTAAGACTAACTACTGTTTACTGTTAGCATGAGCCAGTACATTCTCTGTTCGAAAATTAATAAAATATATACCTACATATATCTTCAAAATGTCAATTTTGAAAAACATTTGAAAATCACGCTAGGATTACATAACAGCGAAGAACGTAAAATATTTTAGGCTCAAGTTATATACGTAAGACCCATATTTTCCAACATGAAGAATGAATTAGGTACGGGTAGCAACAAAATATACATAATTAAAATTTACAGAGATAAACACGCTAATTATAAATAGGCATTATTAGTCGGATATGCATGGCGGTAATGCATTAAGGTTGAAAGCACTCATTTCGCTTACAATTACTACTAACAGGTTGATTTATAACTAATTTAATAAACTAACGCTTATTAGAAAAAGCAAGTATATTACTATACCATGTAACAACAAAATCTTTCGGATCTGAAAAATAGATTTCTTTGACACATATTTGCGACGGACAAGCAAAGTTTCAAAATAGTACAACAAATTTGTTATTCATTCATCGCGTTAGTGCAGCTGACGCAAGTTCAACGCATTTTGCCCATGCACTTACCACAAACCATTTTCTGAGTATTTGGTTGAGGTTTTGTTTTCTCTGCAATTTTCCATGATCTGGCATCTTCCACGTTTTGGAACAACTTCGTATTCCAAATCAGATTCTTCGCCTTGATTATCATAAATTGGCCGCTTTTTCACGTAGGTACCTACCTCATTCGTCGCTTCTCTGCAGGCTGTTAAATGAATTTTCTCCGCGAAATTCTTTTACCAGTGACAGCTGTATATATCAAGACAGCATTTATTGCCGCCAAATCAAAAATTTTATAAAAAGTGTGTCCGCCCGACACATCCTCGATTACGTTATTGAGTTCCGTGAGAATCCGTGCGCATCCAAATACAGCTAGGGTCTGTGCAAAGTGCTTGTTGAGATAAAATGAGTGGAAGACAATATATGCAAGTTCAAGAAAAAGCCAGACTCTTCCCAATTTTTATTTCAATTGACGTGTCCAGGGAATTAAAAACACACCTCTATAAAGCAATTATCAGACCGACACTTATGTACGCTGCACCAGTATGGACAGGACTCATTATGCGGAAGTCCTGGAAAATACCTGAGACCGCGGAGAAAAAATTTTGAAAGAGAATAAGCAGGACACGGGGTCGGAATATAGACCTCCACGAAATGCTGAAAAAATGCGATTAGAGAAGTCGCCAAAGATTTGGCCACTAAATATAGACTTGCGCTAGAAAATAAAACAAATGACGTTCTCCGCGATCTCGCAAAAAATAGAGTATCGGTCTGGGACAAGCACAAGCGGGCACTGGCATCCACAGGTGAAGAGGATTGGGTCCCTCCAAAAAAGCGGCAAACATAACATATTTTTATTTATTACTGACGACTATCGAAAATATGGGTGAGGTACCTGTATTGAGCCAAATATTTCATAACACGACGTTGAATAGAGCCGCACTGGAAGGCAGCTCAGAAATGTATATACCACGGGAGGGTATGGGCCACAGCTGCAAGTTCAAACCTGCACACAGACAGTGTTGCATTTTCGGGACAGAAGACGATCGATTGATGATTAGGAGCGAGAGGGAGAGAGAGAATCGGGGAGGGTGGGATCGAGAGAAAGGGAGGAAGGGAGAGAGAAACGCAGGGTTGAATTAAAAGAAAAGCTGAAAAAATAGGTAGTAATTCAATATAATTAGCTGAGATAACATGGAAGCGTTTTGGCATTCCATGTTGAAGAAAATACGTTTCATTCTACACTTGGGTCAAAATGACCCGTTTGGGCGTCCGAGATTCATTTCTTTATAATTCATGACTTACTGTCATGACAGTAGAAAAACGAAATCAAATTCTCCTTCGGGGCAAATTGACACGTCCGGACGTTCTAGTGTTAAGCGGCCCCGCGCTCTAGAGAAGATATTCTGCTGATAGAAAATTATAATAATAGATTTGGTGTTATTAAATAGTTGATCCCAAATCCTATTATTGATAAAATTGTAAAGCACTGTTTTTACATTTTACACTGATTTTTTCCTTTAATTTTACAAAACTATTTTTTTAGCATAACATACAATATTTTTGTCTTTTTTATATTTGCATTGGATCAGAATTTTCCAAACAAGTTAACTGCCATTTAGCAACTCCGGGTATCGCCCATAGCGACAGACCCGATGGCAGCGCCAAAGAGGGTTAGCCTAGATGCCGAATAATTCTTAATTTCCAGCATTTGTCAGTTGTCACTGTGAGGGTAAGCTGGAAGGTACGGGTATCGTGTACGTTGAAGCCAGAGTGTTTTTGCATCTATTATATATGACATGTCAGGATGTCACTCATGTGTTTGTGTTTTTCTATTGAATGACAATATAAAAAATTAAAAAGTTTAATTGATATGGCCAAGACTGGAATAGTAAAATACATTTGTATTTGCATAATATGATTTTCCGTATTTGTGTGTGATTAAAAGTTTTTGTGATATTATTTTGCATTTGTAGGCTATTTAGTTGATTTTTTTGTGTATTTGTATTTGATTTGATTGATTTTGTACTTTTTGGTTATGTATTTGGAAAAAGTTTCAAAGTGTTTATATCAATCATATCAGTTATCAATTTCTGAAAACATGTTATGTACATACTTTCATCAGTATCGGATTCAATCTCAGACAAAGCTTAGTTATCTACATCTACATCTACATTATACCCTGCAAGTCACCTTTTCGGTGGATGGCAGGGGGTGCAGTGCACCAAGGGTCCATAGTTTTCCTACGTTATCTTTTCCTATTATGGTCTCTTATCGTCCTAGGGAAAAACGATCCTCTATATCGCTCCGTTCTGCAGTCAATCTCGCGAATCTTATCCTCACTGTCCTGCCTTCCGAAATACGTCGGGCTTCTGATAAGTCCTACTACCTCATTCGCTAGTCCCTCCGACATAAATTTTTCCAGTAGTTTAATTCTAGCCTGCAGCCTACGTTCCTCTAACGATGTCCATTTCAGATTTTCTATTAATGATGTTACGCTTTGTTTACTATCGTAATTCCTCTTTACAAATCTAGCTGCCCTGCGCTGAACCTTTTCTATCTCGTTAGTGAGTCCCTTTTCGTAAGGATCCCACACAGCTGAAGCATATTCGACCTGCGGTCGAACCAAGGATAAATAGCATAATTCTTTCACTTTTTCGGAGCTATTTCGAACTATTCTCCCTATAAAGGCCAGCTTTTTGTTAGCGGCACCTATCAATCGGCGAATGTGGGTGTCCCACGAGAGATCACGATGGATCGTGACTCCGAGGTATTTAATCGAGTCTGAAACTGGAATCTCTACTCCGTCCAACGAATAATTATTATTCAACGAGATACTCTTGGTTCTCCAGAAGTTGATGACGCAGCTTTTCTTTTGGTTTATCTCTAACTGCCATTCCTTACACCATACAGAAATAGCTTCTAGGTCATTCTGGAGATACTGGTGGTCTTCCGGATTGCTTATTTCTCTATAGATGACGGTGTCGTCCGCGAAAAGCCTAATTTTACTTCTGACTACTGAGCTGATATCGTTTATATAAATTAGAAATAATAACGGACCAATTACACTACCCTGTGGAACGCCAGAGACAACCTCCACTAAGTTCGAAGATTTCCCATCTATAACAACCATCTGCTTCCTATGATTTAAAAATTCACGGATCCAACTAACGATTTTAGAATTTACGCCTAAGGTTTCTAATTTCGTTATTAACTTCCTGTGAGGTACCTTATCAAAGGCTTTCCTAAAATCTAAGAAGATGGCATCGACCTGCGTATTCTTTTCTCCGCTTCTCAGTAAACAATTAACAAAAAGACCGAGCTGAGTATCACATGACCTGCCTTTCCTGAAGCCGTGTTGACAATCATCTAACAATAAATTACTATCAAGAAATCGCATTATGTTGCTAACGAGTATATGTTCGAGAATCTTACACGATATCGAAGTTAAAGAAATCGGCCTGTAATTTTCTGGGTTCTCCTTGTCTCCGCCCTTATGAATTGGGGTAACGTGCGCTAACCTCCAGTCGCTAGGGACCTCTGCGCGAGAAATGGATTTCTCGAAGATTATCCGAAGAAAAGGTGCTATTTCTTCCGCTAATTCTTTTAAAACGCGAGCAGGAATTTCTTCGGGGCCAGTGGCTTTGTTATGTCTGATGGAACTTAATTGCTTTGCTATTCCCACCTCAGAAAATACTATATCGTCCATCAGGTCCCCCTTTATTGCGGGTGCATAATGTACGCAATGGTCGCTGACGGCTGTGAATGCTTTTACAAAATGACCGTTTAACAGGTTGGCTTTCTCTACGCTATCATGAATAACGTCACCCGAGTCATTACGCAGGGAAGGTAGGACATAGGACCAAAACGCTTTAGGGTCCTCCTTCAAATAATTATTTAATACCTTATTCCGGAAGTTAGTAAAAGCCTCGCGCATAGTAGTTCTCGCTTTAGCGCGGGATTCCTTATACGTCTTAACTTTAGTTGCTCTATATTCATCGGATGATGTAGACGGCATATTTTTTATTTTCGCGTGGCATATTCTCTGACGCCTAAGCGCACTCCTAACTTGCTTATTGTACCAACGTGGCTCTTTATTGTCGACCTTCGATTTAATTGGAATGTACTTATCGATACTCTCTAGCATTATATCCTTGAATAGTTTCCATGACGACTCAGCACCTGATCGTTCGGTCATATCACGGAAGCCAGGTAGTATTTCTCGTAGGCGCGACCTGAAGCTTGAAAAGTTTGCCCTAGCAAATATATAAAACTTTCTTTGAGGCTTGGGGTGCCTATCGATTTTCAACTTACACTCTGCATATACGGCCTGATGATCACTTATCCCATCTTCAATGGTGACTTTGTTTATTCTTTCTGGGACGTTAGTTGCTAATAAATCTAATATGTTTCCCAATCGCGTTGGCTTTCTGACTAATTGAAGGAGAGAGTGCTCGCAGAATGTTTCGATTAATGCCTCACAGGATTCGCGTTCTTTACCTCTAGATTCGAAACATAGATTTTCCCAATCAATTGAGTGTAAGTTAAAGTCACCACCGACTATAACGATACCATCTTGATTTATCAGTCTAAGCTTTGATAATTGTTTCTCGAGACTTAAAATACAATCTACACCAGCGTTAGGTGTCCTGTAAAACGAGAATATGAACACCTTTTTGGAGCCATCTTTACCTATGCGGCACCAAACACTCTCGATATCCTCGTCACTTATCGGAATCTCACTGCTATCGTATTATCGCTAACCGCTATGAAAACTCCCCCGCCCGATCTATTAGCGCGATCTTTTCTATAGACACGATAGTCTCTAGGAAATATCTCCTGACTCTGAATTTCATCCGTTAACCAACTTTCTGTGCCTATCACGACGTCGGCATGCAGACTGCGAATAACATGCTCGAACTCAGCAATTTTCCTACGGATGCTGCGACAGTTCAGTACGACGACGTTTAATTTCTCACTATCGCTTCGCATGCTAATCTCACCCTTGACTTTCTCTTCCACTCTAAAACTACATGCGCTCCCACCACAATCACTCCCACGACTGTATGGCGTCGCATCAAAATTGGAATTGCGACCCGTCGCGCCCTTAACGGAACATTCTATCAATGACCTATCGCGAAATTGGTGCTGCATGTCACGCTCGGTGTATATTCTATCATTAGATAATCTTGCGGGATTCTTATTTTCTACAAATGCATCGATTATCCCCTGACCCAAAACTGACCTACACCCTGCCCTACTCTCTAGCCTAAAAAATCCCTACTGTGCTCGAGAATCCTACTCGCTACTCTCTGAGCCGATTCGGGCGTGTAGTGAACACCAGAGTGATCCAGTGGTGCCCTGCACGATTCGATATTCGGTCGTAGGTCGACGAAGTCCACTCCCAAGTCCCGACAGAAATTCCACAGCCTTCGGTTCAGACCTTCAACTCTACTCCAAACCTCAGAACCGCGGTCAATCCTAGGGACTATACTGCAGACAGTAAGCCGCACATCGGAACCCGACTCCTCTCGGACACGAGCAACCTCAGAGGCCAAGTCCTTAAAAGAACTTAAAATCTTCTCGGACCCGCGCTTCGAGGCGTCGTTAGTCCCAACATGGGCCACCACCCGCAGCCGAGAGCAACCTGTCGCCACTACCGCTTCTCTCACCGTGTTGGTCACTTGCGGCACCGTGCCTCCTGATATACATCTGGAGAAGACCCGCTCTTCAACTCCCTCCCGGCGGGCACTGGATAACAAGGGTGCCATTACACGCCGAACGTTAGAGCTACCTAACACTAACAACCCTCCCTTCCCAACCCGACTCCCCTTGGGCCCGGCCTCCATCGAAGAGACGGGAGTGGGTACGGGCGCAATGGCCGTGGAGTCGTCCTCCGACAACACCTCGAACCTATTACTGACAGGAAGCGAGTCCGCCGAAGCATTCCCAACTCCCTGCCTCCGCAGCACCACCCCACGATCTCCCCGAGTGGACACCACTCTCCACTCATCGGATTTCCCAGCCCGAGGACCCTCAGCCCGCGGTAAGGAGTCAGAGTCAACCCCGATCACTCTACCGGCTGCCGCACCCAGGCGAACCCGGGCCGCCAATTTGGCGCGGCGAGCTTTCAGGGATGACCCCGCACCCCCCACACGAACCAAGGCTGCCTCGGACCTTTCCACCCTCTGAAGGAGGTCCGCAACCACCCTCTCCAGCTCCGTGATTCGAGCCCTCATGGCCTCGCAACCAGCGGCGCACAAGAAGGAGGAAACGGGAGTCCTCGGTGAAGCCATCCTAAACTTACCTAATTTATATACTAACGCAAAAGAGTTACAATATAAAAACAAAAGCTGAAATGGGATAAGGCTAAAGAATTTGGTCTGTTTTAAAGCGGGGACGCTCTTCGTGTAGCGTACGAGAAAGGGTCAAGCGCAGGTATAAAGTGAAAGGCGTAAACAACACAAAGAAGGTTAGATCACGCACAGGAGATGATAGTACACAACAACGAAAAATATAAATACTATGGAGCGTAAAACTAAAACAACCTTACAAATGTAACGAGAATATGCTAATACACAATAACTACTATGATATAAATATTATTTTGTAAAAGGGAGAATGAAATTTCTAGCAAGAAACTACGAGGCTTTAAAGTTAACTATTACGGTAGAGAAAAAGAAAAACTATAACGTGGATGTTATAACAAAACTAATTACATAACTTAAACGAATGTTAAATAAAATTACCGAAGGATAACAATAGAATAAAGTAAATTGTTAGTTCTACTTAACACTACAGCTACTCTAATGCTACAGCTACTCTAGTCGCTCGAGGCTACGTAGGAGCTCACAGGAGCAAGTGAAAGGCACGTCCGTTCACTTCAACAGCCAGGTAAAGACCTCCAATCAAGATCCAATTTAATTTCTATTATGCTATAAACCAGTGGTGTTCAAACTTTTTTGCTTGGGTACCCATAAAAGAATTTTGAAGACCTATGTACCCCCTCACACCTTTTTAAGTTTCATTTAATATTTTTCATCATAAGTTTAAATAGTTGCAAAGGATATAATTTTCGGCGTATTATAAATATTGACATTTTTAAATTAAACTCGTACATCACTCTTTTAAATGTATTCATTGGAATCTAAATACCATTTCGATTTGACACGCACCATCATCCATTTAAGAAGTTCAAGAATAATCTCTTTAACAGTCGGAAATTTTACACGTTCTTTTTTCTCATTAAACTCGTATATTCATTCCTCTTTCCCCACAAAATTTTATCCTAAAGTAATATATTTCTATGCTTAAAAGTGTATTACTGATCAAAATCTCTGCAAAACGTACATAAATTGAAAATTTTTAATTTTTTTATTTTATGTGAGCATAAGGCTCTAATTTTGAAGTTTCCTTTTGGATTGAGTTATCATTGCAATTATTATTAGTACACAAGTGAGCAAAACAATATGAATATATTACAAATTTTATTAAACAATTATTAATCATACAAAGTAAAATTTTATTGGCAATGTATTTCTTAATGAGATGGATGGGGCAATTTTTTTTCAATTAGTTCGTGTATCCGTGGATGAATATTACTTATTGCTAGAATGAGACGGTTCAGCATCAATTCTATTTCTGTTTTTCGTTTTTATTGATGTAAGAGCTGTGAAACCTTGTTCACATAAATAGGTAGATGGGAATGGAAGGAGTTTTGTTACAGCAATGCCAGCCAATTATTTGAACTCCTTCCGGGTTATATGCCAAAAGTCACATAGTGATCTACCATCAAAAATTATTTTAATGTCCTGTCAGCTGACAACTCGATTAGGTCCTCCTTCAATATCGATGAAAGCAAAGAACTGGAAACAACTTGATTTGCAAAAGGATTTGTTACCCAGCCATCAAAGCCATTCCATTTCTCAATTTCTGGAAAGTATACCAAAAAGGCTTTACCAAGATTTATCAAATGACTGTTAATTATACCTGATACTCTTTCACTTAGAGGCACCTTTTTTAACCCAATATACTCAGAAAGGGATAGGAAAATCGAAATATTGTTAATTTCCATACAACTTTGCCAATACAATAATTTTTGATAAAACGCTTTTATCTTACCACGTGCCTTGAATATATTTTTGTCAAAACCTTGTAGCTGTAGATTTAGCTCATTCAATTTATGGAAAATATCCGCCATCCGCAAACCCAGTCCTCATTTTCAAACCAATCAGCCAAATCAGACTTACTTTCTGTCAGAAAAAGTCTGACTTCATTTTTCAATTCAAATAAACGTGTTAATACGCGTCCCCATGACAACCATCTCACTTCTGAATGCAACAATAGCTGGGTATGAGTTGATCCCATTTCCTCTCACACCACTTTAAAAAGTCGCGAGTTTAACGCCCAAGACCTAATAAAATTTACCATTTTAATGGCAATATCCAATGCTCCGTGCAAATCAGGTCTCAACTTTTTTGCAACCAAAGCTTGCTTATGAATAAAGCAGTGTTCCCAAATTAATTTAGGATTTAAAGTGCGGATACGGGCAATTAGGCTGATCTTGTGCCAAGTCATTGCAGCGGCCCCATCCGTAAAGATACATATGCACCATTCCCAAAGTCAACTCGAGTAAAATTATCTAAAGTTTTTAAAATCTCGTCACCAGTTGCATCCCTAGGCAAGTCTTTGCGTGCCATAATCTCATCAGTAATGCCGTTTTCTTCGCTGTAGTAGCGGACATAAATTATTAACTGGGAATGATTGGCAACGTCCGTGGATTCATCAATTTGTAAGACATAGTTTTTATCAACCGCAATTCCTGCCACAATCTGCTGGAGAACGTCTTCTGCCATTTCATGTACTCTACGAAGTACAGTGATGTCTGAATAGGGAATCGATTTAATAGCAGTAATGAACTTGGCATCTAACATCTTTTTAGCTATCAAAAGTGCACCAGGTATAATAACCTTTTCTACAGTCGTGTACGATTTCCTAACTTTCGCAGTGAGCAATGCTAATTCGTATGAGATTTCCAAAGCCAACTTTGATGACTGCGTAAAAATGTGAAGCTTATTTACATTTTTACTAATATCCTCAGCCTTCCTCATAAAATAATTAACAGTTTTATTTTTAGAGCCTGGATGTTTTGTAAATAAATGTCGTTGTAAGAGAGATGGTTTCATACTATTGTTTGACAATGTTTGGTGATAAAAGAACACACAGTGGTAAAAGAGGATAACTGTTATTGGAAACAAATCCATATTTTATGTAGGATTGGTCGTAGTATCGGTGTTTTTCTTTAAACTCAACTTTGGTAGTCCTTGGAACTTTATTTGGTTGAAAAATCTCCGCTATATTCGAATCACAGCTTGAGTATGTTTCCTGAGAAACAGCAACTGCCACCTTACTGCTTCCAAAGGGATTCTCATATCTGTTTTCTTCAACATCCCAATTCCTCTTTTTTAGAAATTTATCCATGGGCTGACTAGTTTTCAAAAATTTAAATCGTATACAACGCTGATTCCTTCTGACCAGAAAGCAACAACTGCAATTCGAATCTGAAAGCAAATTTGTATGAAATACACCTAATTAAAAATTATACCAAAAAGTGAATTTTTACTATCCAAGTTTTAATTATATTAAAATACTATTGAATCCTTCAGATGAGGTAAAAATTGCATCAAACAAATTTATACATTGTAACTAACAGAAAAAGAATTTTTATTTTATGTAGTTCAGTAACAACGTATATTTTATTAGTGAATAATGTATTTTATACGTTCAAGAAATACATCCCAATATTTAGATTAATATTTTCGAGGAATATTATAAAAACCACTGAGAAATAAATCTTGTAAGATAGATTACTAAAAGCAGTCAAGTCAAATTAAAACGAAGGAGATCTAATATAATTAATTTATTCGTTTTTGTGATAAGTAATAAAAACAAGATAATAAATCCATACGCCATTTCTCATTACTTAATTTGTAAAAATGCAATGTAAAGTGTAGATAAAATTATAAGTTATCAGGCGAGAAGTTTGATAAAAGGCATGGTATTCCTTCGTTAAATGTGTGTGTTTGTGTATCGAACTCAGGTGCTCGACGTTTGGGAATGATTAAATCAGAATCATATATAATAAATCAGAAATGACTCCATTAATTTCGTTAGACATTATGATAAACTTTTTCCAATGGCGGAGAAAAGTATATAGGTACTGATAAAAACTAATCGGTCCGATAGCTAGCGCATAATTATATTTTTTGATAATAGGAGGAAGAAAATATTAAATATTTTATAAGATGAAATAAGATAATAATTTACTGTAATTATAACAAATTATTCTTGATTTGATTAATTGAAATATAATTTAATACTGCCTTTCTTTCAATAATGCGCACCTAATCCGAAAAATTCACTTAAATTTTTATCTGCGGATTTTATCCGGTGTATCTTGAAAAATTTGGTAGTCCTGGAAAACATTCCAGTTACATTTAAAAGAATAAGCTTCACTAACCTGTACCGCTTCGGCTGTTCGAAGATGATTTTCTTTCAAGCTAATAGCACCTCCTAAGGATGAATATTGAAAATAGCTGAAAATAATTGCTACGATCACAGCCTCGGAGAAACTTATGAAAATAAGTATGTATACAGGTCTCGAGAAGATAGACACTTTTCACAGACAACTTCACACCAAGAAGCCTTCTGACACGCATAACCACTCCGACGAAAATCTTGCAGCAGAATAACGGAGAGTATGTCTCTGTAGACATAACGGGTGGAGTTAAACGCTTGAAACCCATATGGTGAGGATGCCTTTAAGAACGACAAATCACTCTGCAACAATGAATGGTAATTAATTTGTTTCGTATCCTTCATCCATTGCCATGCCTTTTTCGAGCTTAACCCTCGCCCATTACACTTGTGTTCTTTTCCCTTGTCATTCGAGCTCCTTAAATCATCTCCCCTTTGTTCCTTCACCATCCCCTTTTTTTATAACGAGGAGAATTTTCTCTTCCATCTCCTCTCCCTCAGTCAGGAAGATTTCTGAGAAGAAACTGACCACTTCAACTCTCTCTTTTCACAAGCTCTATTTATACTTCAACGAAAACATATGAAGTATATAATTTAACATTATATTCAAATCTGGCAAATCATGAAAGCTATACGACTTCGAATGAAATATCAGCTTGCTCGCTTCTAACTGACTTTGATACCAACTACGCGGGAAATTTTATATATTTCTATAATATAAAAGAATCATATGTATACATTTTGTGTAAATAGTAAATTATTTCATGTATTCCTTCATAAAACAAACAATTATAATTTTTCACACGAGGTATTGCAAAGAATAATTTCCTCGATTAAGTCAATATAAACTGCGGGATCCTATCATACGCATAATAATTGCTATAATTAATCCATAATAAATATTTCCCTGAAATTTATATAACTCGGCCAATATAAGTTTTATATCATTAGTATTGATAGCTATGCAAGTATTGGAAGTTGCTCATTATCGAGGTCACTAAAAAGAAAGGAGGAGGTGTTGAGAGACAGAGGGTGGGAAAAGCTCATAAGGGGACTGCAGGAAGAAGGGCCTTGCTCGTAATTATTCCTTGCTTTGGAAATGTGGGAAGAGGAAGGGTGACAAGTTTCTAATTGCGTGAACCCAGGGAAGGTACTTGAAGGGAGCTGACGAACCCATGTCAGCGGGTGGGCGAAGGAGAATATTTCGGTGGCAACTATTTTCCCGGCTCCACCTCTTACTTTCTTTCCTCCCTCTTTCTATTCTCACAAGAAGTTCAAAAGGCAAAGATGTGCACTCTCAGGCTTATTAATTTTTGGAAAGAGTACATATGGAAGTTAAAGATCTGGAAATCGATTCCCTTAAAATTATCCATGCTCGCGTACCCCTTAGAAGGTCTCCGCGTACCCCCAGGGATACGCGTACCCCAGTTTGAAGCCCGCTGCTATAAACCATCTTTGTTTTTCAATTTTTTTACTTTTAAACCAGAAATAAATACCAAAAGTCTTGCACGAGCATGGCTGAAAAAGTTGACAAATTCAAAACTGCTCTACTTACAATAATATGGGTCACTATCCTCAGTCGATTTCATCACAACAGCAAACTGTTGCAAGCGAAAGGATTTACACTAATGATCTGTGCTGAAGTGTATGACACTCAACTTGCATGGATACGTGAAATTAGTTCTGAGTCTCAGCTTTCCAATTATGAACAGGAATCCGAAATGCTTGTGGGGCATAAAATGCATAAGAAAAATATAGTGACTTCAACTTTATCTCAATTACCATCAACATAAAGTCAGTTTCGTACCAGTGTATATTACATCATCCTTTACCATCTGGCCACAGAACTTGGCCACCGAAAACTTGTGTATTTAGATCTGAATGCTCGTTTTAGTGTGCTAATTGTGCTAAGCAATGCTGAAAATGCTGGGTCCGCTGAAATACGTCAAAGGGCAGCAACGCTGAAACAAGCTCGAGGATTCATTTCCGGACGAACTTCTTCAATATTTTTAGTGCACAAAAGAAAAGTCAGATGTGATGAAAATACCTATTAACGCAATTCTGTGTACTGAGTACTATCAATCTAGATATTGCCTTCCCAAATGTATTTTTTGCACTGAGAATTTATTTGTCTATTATATCGTCAAATGCTGAGGGAGAGCGTTCCTTCTTGATTTAAAAACGAGTAAAAAATTATCTACGCTCAGCATTATTAGAGGAAAAATCAGTGATTTGTATCTCCTCAGCATCGAGTGGGACATAACAACGAGACTCAATTTTGAAGACATTGTAACGAGACTTCTCTCATAATTACCTGCTTTTCATTTATATGATGCCAAGATCATTCGACTTCTTTGTTTTGCTGATATATTTATTAAATATTAAAAGGTTAGTTTTTTTAGTTACAATTTTCAGGACATTATTGTCCTTAAAAGGCCAATGGAAAATTATTTTTATAATTCATTGCAATATCAATGTATCATATTTCAATTATTTGATACAATATCCTTGCATTATTCCTAATATCAATATAGTGATAAGGTTGATTGGTTTCAATATATCGGAACCAATGGGTTGGAGGCCTCGCAACTCATCTGGTGCCCCGAGCCCTGCGGTAGCTTAATCACGCCCGTTTCCATATAGTAAAAATCTCTATAAATATTTTTTTTAAAACAAGAAACTAATTGAAATTTTCATTTTTTATTTTCTCCATACATAGTACAGGAGAATTTATTGTATTCCTGAGAGAAATAGATATAGAGATTTCAACGGAAATACACGTTTTGACCATTTTCTCAATGATGTCTTTGTGTGATAGAATATTTGGTAATGGAATAAAAGTGGTAGTAAAAAAATTAAATTGGCAGTAGAAAAATTAAATGGCAGTATTCAGGCAGAAGTGAAGAAAGCCAAAACTAGCAATATTTTAATGCAGCATGGAAGTAAAAAAATAAAATGTCTATAAAAAAATGAAATGTTCCTTTGAGGACGAACGAAAAACACTTCAACCAACTTACTAGCCCGGTGAGGACGAGCAAAGTTTTCCTCCATACAAACATTTCCCAAAACAGCAAAAGAGGAACGAAAATCGCCATGGGTGACTTATGCTGAAGCTTAGCCATAATTTGATGTCCCTAATTGCAATTTTTTTACTGCTGCTTGAATACTGCCAATTTATCTTTTTTACTGTCATTATATTTTTCTACTGCCAATTTATTTATTTGCTTGAAAAATTCTACTGGCAAAATATTGTTTTTATTGCCCAAAGCAATTGTTGCGGAATTTTTGTGGGTGCTATAACTTAAAAACTATCAATTAGATATACGCTAAATTCTATATTTAACATATTTATTAATGGAAGAAGAAACTACTAGTTTTTAGTTCGAATCTTTCAACCAAAAGTGTGTGTTTACTCTTGTAACTTATCCGTTTCTTTCAAATATCTGCTTTAATACTTGATCAATATAAAGGCTTTTTGGAATAAATGTTGTAGAAAAGATAATTTTCTAAAACTTTTGTTCGAAATTATTTTCCATTCATTTTTAAGAGATATTTCACAAATCATATTTTTAAACTACTACGACTACACCACCTAGAGGTAACATTTGTAAACAATTGGCGCTTAGTTAAGTCTTAGTAACGCTCCTTTTTATTTTCTTAATTGGTGGAGCTTCGTGGCTATATCCGATATCTGGAGGTTATAGTATGAGTTTTTCTGTTCTCTGTAAGGTCTTTGAAATTTTCTCGCATTACCTTAAATCATTTATTAGCAATTAACCTACCTCTATCTATATAAAACTCAACCTGTCTGGCTGGCTGGCAGCCTGGGAGTCTGCCGTTTCCTCAAATATTTCTCGCTTTATATCTTCGGATCTACTAAGCCTAACGAGCTGAAATTTTCACAATCTTAAAACCCCTATGAGATTATCTCTAGAACAATCAAACATAACGGAAAAAGTCCCGGATTCGAATTATATTTTCCCATAAGTTTACACGGGATTTTCAATTTTTAAGGGGCAAGATTTTTTCTTTCATTCATCAAAATACTTAAATATCTGCCAATCTTCTCCATTTTTACTTTATTCGACAGCTGAAACTATAAAATATCTTACTATTGCAATGATTAGATGTTACACAGAGATATTTGTCAGAAATACGCATTTCTTTCGAAATTTTTTCGCTTTTTCGTACTCTTTCCGGGTGTTGCCATGGCGTCCAGCATTGTTGCCTCCGATTGAATTAGCGTCTATTAAACCTTCAAATAGACGAATGAATTACGTTATTGACTTTTTATAAAACATCGAAATTATTGTTGTAGCATCGACAAATGTAATAGATTGCCACTTAATTAATTGCAGATAAGTTTGATTGTATGGTTCACCCGTGTGTATTGCAGGCAGACAATTTTGGATTTTTTTTAAGTGGTAACCCCCAGAGTGCACCAGTCCATTTGAGTGTAACAATTGTGCTCAATTTGAGGAATAAATCCAGGTTAGATTTTTATTTTAGATTTTAGACCACGTACATATACCATCCTAGCACCTGGATTAAAACAACAAATATTGTTTAAAATGAATAATATAAACATAAGGTAAAATATTATGATATATTACTATTTAACATTATTTTCAGACAGCCTCCGGTATCTGTGTTTTATTTCGTTCTTGGACTTATTTTACAGTTATGTTATTTTAACCTTCAACAAAATAAATACTGTACCGCTTTAATATCCCGAGCGATGCTGGGTACATCTGAAAGTTTCAAATATTTATAAATAGTCCAGGTGTGGAGAAAATTATGTGGTGGCCACATCAGGTTTTTATTTTTTTAAAAACTTATTGGGATAATCACAATTATTAATTCTCAGAAAATTTTCTGCCATTGAGTCTCTTTTATGTCTCATTTCAATTGTGCTGCATCTAATAGATTTATCTTCAGACACTTTTAAGTAATTGAGTTCGTGTTTTAAGTCTCTTTATTCCTCTTTTGGTAAGTATGCTTACCGCTATTGATTTTTTCCTATTGACTTCACCCCATATAAATCCTTCGATTTCTCCCACCTATATCAGTCTCTGAATTATCTGCCGTCAATATTTTATGAAGGTTTTTTGTGGTATGAAGAATTTTTTTGCCAATCATTTCCAATAAGTCTATTATATTTACCAATGTATCCATCCCCTTTCCTTCTCTTTATCTCTTTTCCTATTTACACCTCTTTTTCCTCACCGTTTGTCACCAGTATCTCTCACTCCGTCTCTTTACCAGTCCCAGTCCACACATCATTTTCTTCCTACTCTTCAGCTGATTGTCACCTCTCTCTCCATTCACTGTGACTCTTTAAGTTATGATTTAGAATCCTTGTCGCATGCGGACATGAGTTCAGGGCCACGGAGCTTTACGACGCCCAAGGTTGACCGAGTTCGGACGCCTATTCTTAAATATCGAGCCATGTACTATACATTGCCCAGAGCCACTCAAATTCACAAAACGCCACTGATAATTACAATTTTATCTCATTCGTTAATTGTTTCTATAGGGTGACTATATATTCCCACACCAAAATCCAATAAGTGTATAATTATGACTTTTATTTTTTGTACTATTATTATTTATTATTTTATTTATTGTACAGTACTTACTGTATGTTTGTTCTTTCTTCCAGATATAATTAATAATTAATCTTTGAAACTAATTACCTATTTACTTATTGGATCTTGGTGCGGGACATTATAGCCACCCTGTATTATATTTTCTTCAAATTATTAATAATTAATTATAAATCTGAAAACATATATTGCGATTTTTTATTGCGTCTTTCATTAATGTTTGAAGTTAATTGCAGGAAAAGCATTATTTTTGGTCGAAAAATTTTTTAGCGCACAATTGTTCTTAATTTCTCACTATATCAAAGCTAAAGAGCATTAGTGAAATAATGTTTTGACCAGTGTTTCTTTTTAAAATAAGCGTTTCACGTGTAGAAAATTGTTTATTTCTATTTGATTCCATTCATTATCAAATTATCTAATATATTATAACCGCTGTGTCCCTGCCTGCATGCCTGCCTCCGAAGCCTTGAGTGACGTCAGCTCCCGGCATGAACGCAAATAAATGGGGAATGGTCGGTTCGATTTCGACGAATCTTCCGCCTGAATACTCGACGCAAACATTTGCAGGTTTTAAGTGTGTTGTCTTCTCCCAAAAAAGCATGGGTTTGATACCAGGATAGTTTTCGTTTTTGCATTTGATTAACACGTAATCGGTTGAGATACGATGTGTAGGGCTTTAGTCTTTATCATTATAAAATATTTTACAAACGAGACTTTGACTAGATATATACACTATTTTGTGTAGAAAAAACTGGATATTTTTATTCTTACCGTCGATTCTGTTGTTTAATTCGTGTTTGCTCATATTTTAAGTTTATATTCGATTTTCTCCGGTATTTAGGCGTTCTTCACCAGCGAAGCGATAGCAAAGGAACACCTCATGGGCACGTCTCATCCGTCCGTCCCTCCGTCGTAACTTTAATTGTTATTAAAATTACCTCCCAATTTTGATTTTGAACTGAATCTGTCAACTGTAACTTCCACTTTGCATAATTACTTTAATAAACTATTCTCGTATCTCCTTAAATGGCATCCTTCAAGCAACAATGACATACCTTACTTTTCTCTACTTAGCTCTTATATGATCAGTAAGCTATAGATTTTAAAAAATATTCGGATAAAAAACTGCATTACTACAAGAAAGTCCAAGAGACCACTACATTACGAGGTATAGATTCGGAGATGAAAATTCGAGAAAATTCCTAGTAAAACAACGCATATTTTCGTTACATCGATCTCTAAGACGGTTTTCTCGGCAAACAACAATTAAAAAACCATATATTTCCCTCCCATTTTCTTATATGATCTTAGAGGTATATATTTAAAATATTATCCGGATAGAGAACAACATTTACTACAAGATAGTTCCCCAGACCACATAATTACGACTTGTAGTTTCGGAGATAAAAATTCGAGAATCGACTTATCTTTTGATACCGTTTTATAACCATTTACCATTAAGAACGCCTTTTAATTCTCTATGTATTCAATTTATGGAGTATACTTTTCCTACTTGTTCAACATTTCATAAAGGAGGTTCAGATTTTTGCATTGTTGGACTCGGGCTTTCAAGTGCATGTGCACCAAAATTACAATAAAACAAACGCATGAAGGATAAAAATTGATTGAAAACTTGTTAAAAGTTTCTTGTGAATATATAAAAAATGAAGTAGCAAGAAACTTGAAGCCAGAAACGACTCCATTGCGTTGTAATAATGGGCAACTTAACATTACAAATAGCAAGATATTTGAAGCATACATTGAAAATATCGTTTCGTTTGATGTAAGCTATGCTATTATTTTTAAATGGCCAATAAAAGTGGTTAAACGAAAAACACCCTGTGTCAAAATTGTTTTTCATAGGCCCTATCGCATAGGGGAAAGGCTCTTAAATTGTTTGCAGGAAGCACTGCAATGGGCCCCTTATTTTTATCCTATAATTTAAAACGTGCAGCCACCAAATATTCTGAAATTAGCAAAGTAAATTTTCTTTTCAGCCTCAGACCGTGCGATGAAGAATGGAATATTTTAAATATAGTTCCTCTCGTGAAATTATACGAATTCTTTGCTTTATGAACAGCTCATATTACTGATGTATTTTTAAATTGAATACTGCAAACATTTGAATTTAAGCAAGCAGTCTTTTATTGCACGTTTCATAATGAACTATTTTGCATTTTTAAGGCATCATAATTATTTAGTTGCAGCTTTTAATTTATGGAAAGAAAAGTAAATTTTACTGCTTGAATCTTTAGGTATTATCTCTGTAAGAAAAATCCTGATGACAAAAGAAATGATGGAATTAAATAGACAGCAAGTTATTAATATTTGTACGCTTTTTTGTCTTTAAAATGTGTTCGTTTCTAAATTCTGCAATTTTTAACAAAAAGATACATAATGAATCTGAAAGAGGAAGAGAGTTATCTGTGTAAAATGTAATAATGAGTTGAAGATTGAGGGTGGAGAAAAGAAGGAAGGGAAACGAGGATTTTCATCGGAAAGAATTTACTAATTGATATTTAATGACGGAAACCTTGCGTAATTATGACGTTCCGTGTTAATTTCTCATAGCCACGGAAGTATTCCACCGAACTGTTATTCACTTCCTTCATATATTTTTTCCAGCACATGCACTTACTGTCGGAAATATTGCTTCTGAGTGAATAATCGTCCTCTCTCCACGTTAGAGTTTTGATTTACGATGAGTGTCCATAACTACATGTATAACATCATTTCCATGAAAATTACACAAAAATATGAATGTATCCATAATTAAAGCATTTTATGGTTATTAAAATAAGGTCAAGTTTTCAATATAAATGTACTGTAAAATCGTGTTGTAGATTAATCTAAAACATTTCTGGCTTATTTCGAATGAAATCACCTGACATCAATATAATTATTTGATATTATTAAATATATAATCTGTAATTTAATCTTAACTCAAATGAGAAGGTGCAACTAATGCAGGTTATAATGTCGGAATTCTCTGTAGTTAATAAATTTAATATTGCAAAACCTCATCATCGTTCTTATTTCCTTCTTAAAACTATATATGGTATGCTACCTGAAACTTGTGAATGAACGTGCTTTCAGTCAGAAGATAGGAATAATTTGATATGCACTTTCACCTCTAAATACACCAAAATTACTTGATTTTAATTCAAGGAAAAGAAAGGCATTTTTCTGGGGATTATGTTGTTGGTGTGACACATCGATGCGGCAATGGGAGTTACTCTACCCTTAGATTTCTCACGCACTCCCATCGCAATCTGGCTCGCGCAATTTCCTTGCCACTCGAGAGGAGGAGTGGTTGAGAGGTGTAAGGTTCAAAGGTCGAGTGGAAGGGGCAAAAGGGAGGAATATTGGGGAGGACATAGGTAAGAGAGGGGAAAAGAAGGGAGGGAGGCGAATCGCTCGCAAGGGAGGAAGTAATCTGGATTGATGAGAGGAGAAGGGAGTAGCGTGAAGGGGAGGAAAGTGTGAGGAGGAAAGACGAGGTTGGTAAAAGAGGGGAGAGGGAAGAAATGGAGGGTTCGAAAGAAAAGCTGAAAGAGAGAGGGAAGGCGGAAGTAGTGAAGGGAGTGAGGTAGTGTTGTTTGAGGAGGAAGGTTTGGGAAGGAGGAAACTTGAGCGGGAAGTTGTATTAACGATCCCATAGCCCCGCTGCAATTTGTCATCGCGGTGAGGAGTGGTTCGGGAGGAGCAGGAGGAAGGGAGAAAGGGACCCGTGTGGTAGGAGGTGGAAAGAGCGGGTGTTAAAGTAAGGACGCACTTTGCTTAATTTATATGCTTGTGTTGTGCATCTAGAGAAATATATCACAAAAATTTGATTTTTTACGACCATCGACTCCACTTTTTTGCGATTGATCGTTTTCCAAAGCCTTCACACTTTTACCGCGAGACGAATTTGCGATGAATGTGCATTTACGGTAGCCTCCTCAAAAACGAACTCGTGTTAGATAGAACTACTCGATACCGATCGGGCGACCACTTCACGTTATAGATGTGGAGTTATTTAATGGAAGTATACCTTCTTTATTTACCAGTTCGTATTTTTCCGGGACCATTCAAAACTGTGCAGTTCTTTGGTTTATATTATGTTTGCTGGAATATATTGACGAATATATAAAATTAATTAAATTATTTGCTACCAAACCCCCTCGAAAGTAGTTAAACGTAGTGATAAGACGCTGTTACCGATCAGTACAAATGTCACGGTGCCTTTAAACCAACTCAATGACACGTAATAATCGTGGAATAACTATTATTGGCTTTCACATTCATATATTTTACTGTCTTTTAAATGAGAATCACAATCATCATGCTAAAATGATATGACTATCCGCATCAAGAGAAAGAAAACTATCGTGTGTAAAATAATTAACTTTCCCATAAGCAACTAATATATAATGCACATAAATATAGTTTCTTTAGTTTCTTATAATGATTCGTTAATAGTGAGTATCCTCTCTGCTTACCATGCCATACAAATCCTTAACAAATTCGTCCCTCCATTCTGACACTTTTTATAAAACTGGTTAAATACCATCTTTCACCATACACTCCATTTTCACTCCGTTTTATGGCTTGTTAAAAAACAGTTGCAAACTAGTATTAAGGATAGATGAAACTCGGTTTCTTGAAGGCGTTTCCTTCGAAAAAGTTACATACGACATATTATGGTGAATAAAATTCAAATAAGCCACTAAAATACTTTCTTTAAAATAGGCCGGATAAGCAGATGCAACACTGGTCTTTTTAAATAAATCTTATTTTAAATACGAGTAGTCGGTGCTTGCATATTGCAAGTGCTTAAAAAATCACCACATACCAAGATCTAAACTCGTAAATAAACCAATGCGATCTCCAGTGCAGGCTATTTATAATGAATATGTAACACACTAAAAATAATAGTAATATATAAATAAATGTAATATTTTTGTGTCATAATTAAGACGCGACCATTAAAAGCATTAAATCAATACTCATGCAGTATGGAAAATCAATTCCCATTGAAAGGCATTGGAGTCGTTTGCTATGGTAGTTAATATTTTTTATTGTTGAAAGCCGAATAACTTCATAATTTTATGATTAAAATAAAATTTTTACGCTAAGTCAGCATAATTTTGAATTTTATATTCAAGATAAATAAACATCATTTATTCATCCGGAGAAAGATTTATGTCACGACTTCGTATCTTAAATGTAACAAATTTAAAAAAGCAATTTCATAAAGCCCTGCACCATTTTCAATGCTTTTCATATGGGTGTTTAAAATTAGACATTGGAATCAAAAACACCGCTCAAATATAACTTTTTCTATAATTTCGTTTTTTTTCCAGAGATTTTACACAATAACCTATCATTCTGCCGAATTTTAGCTCTGTAGTACTTCTAGAAGTACGATAGATTAGACATTATATATACAAATCCTATTATCCTATATCATATATCCTATAACTTATGTATGTAAGAAGCAGCCATTAATAATGATGTTATAAAAATGTTTACAAAAAAGGTCGAGTAGTATAGCGCAGCTGGATATTTCTACTCTCAGAGCAACAGCGTTCCACATTAGCGTAATTCGAACCTGGTGAAAGCACTCGGCTGGCATTTGTGCGCCCCATAAGGGGCTGGGGAATAAAGCGGCTGCTTTTTTTACGTTGCAATAGCCGCACCACTGGCAATGGACACTAAAATTTCAGTGAAGATCATTATAGAGTAGCATTTTTAGTACAATAGGTTTGATATTCGAGTTATTTAAGGAAACACCCTACTGAAAATAATGTTTTTTGCGGCCAAAATCTCGATTCTGAGATTTTTGCTGTTTTACCATCCTTGGACCTTCCACGAGCTCTGGCGAGTCCAATTTTGCCCTGCTCGACAGTTTTAAGTACAAAAAAATTCGAAAGTTTCAAAGGTCTGCAACCCTCCCAATAATCTACTTTTATCATAGATTGTTTCTAGCTCTATTTTCTCGCACCCTTTGGCATCAGTGCATTTCCCAGTTAGCGGAACAGGCACTGCCGTGTTATCCAGAGAGCAGCAAGCACTAGCCTAGCCCAGCTGAGAAACAGTTGTAATTCCGCCGCTAGATGGAACCACCATTCAGCACGAACGTGTACCCTAAGAGATGAGTTTGAACCTGTTGATTTTCGTTGTCTGTGCGGACGGTATAACGTGCGTATAGAAGATATAAATTTGCTACCTTTTCTGATATAATTACGAAGACCATATTTTCTGAACCAAAAATCGGTTCACATGGTCCGGCAAAGGATTTTTCCTGATTTGTGAATTTATTTATTATTTACACAAGTATAAAAATGAAATCATAAATTTAGCAATTCGTCTTTATTTTTAAAAATAAATTAAATTAAATGAAAAATACAAAATTCATCAAAAATTATATATCAAGTAATACAATATTTGTGCTGTTATTTTCTTCATTCATCGACATTCAAAGGTGATGGCATATTTTTCCACTTGTACTTGTTGGAAGAACTCAGCTTACTCAATAATTGTTTAGTTTAAAAGTAGATAGATGGGAATCGCGCGGCGGTCAATCCCTTGGACCGTCATTAGCCCGCGAGATACCTCTAGTCCTCGCCTTGCGAACACTTCCTCGGCGCCCAAGCTCACCCTTCCCAGCGGTGTATCTTTTGACCGCAGGGATGATAAAGCACGAATTAATCAAAACTAGCAAAATACATTTCTGGTGATAATGCATCTCGTTTTAACGTTCTACGTAGGTTATAGACTATTCACGTATTTTAAACGTCTTTTTTAGCAAATATTAAGGAAGTTGATATTTTTTGCCCAAAGGTATCAACCCAGTGGGTTTGTTTCCCGCGGTTTCTGCCACATTTAAACGCTCTTATATATCACCAGGCGACATGACACTATTATGTTCTCATTCCTACTACCATGGGTAGATGTGCATTAAAATGTTTTGATTAATTCTTGCTTAATCATCCCTGCGGTCAGAGGATATTCCGCTGGGAAGGGTGAACTTGGGCGTCGAGGAATTGTTCGCGCAGCCGAGGACTAAAGATATCTCGAGAGCTAATGGCGGTCTAAGGGATTGACCGCCGCGAGTTCCCGGTCTAACTATTTTTAACCATTGTTTATTCTTCCTAATTTTTTTAAAACTACTCTTGGCAGTCTCTGAGTAATTCATTCAGATTATCAAGAGAGATTTTACAGTTTCAGTAGTCATCGATGACTTCCCCGATCCTCAAAACCTATTAATCAGCGAAAATGACCTTTTGATCGCAGCGTTCGTATCCGGCCACTAGAGGACGAATTCGCACATTTTCTCTATGTTTGGAATATTAATGTTTTCACGATGAAAATCTTTAAGTATATTCAACTATCTCTGATCTATAGATACTTTTTCCTTGTCCTATTCGGCCATTAAGTTGTCATTAAGATATGATTTATGGAAAAAAAGTTCATTAAGAATATCATCATGCGACAAAGTGGGAAAAGCACTTTCGAAAAGATTCCATTCCTTCTCCAGATCACTCCATTGAGGATTTTTTCAGGATTATTGAGAGAAGCTATCAAGATATGCCTTCCAAAGTACTATATATTTCAGACAATTAACATAGAACTCCTCTGTTATCCGCTGAACCAGATCCAAATCGCAATGAATACTATCGTTAGCAATTTTCTTCTGCAATTCTCTTTGAACGGTAAAAAAGTATTTTTTATTGCTTCTAAATTCTAATACAAGCGAAAATATTCACATTCGACTTCGAGTGCTCATACGTTCTACCTCTCCATTTTTGAAATTGCATAATTGGCAACATTGTATAAAAACCAGAACCAAAGTTATGACTTCAGATCTTCGAAATAATTCTTAAGAATAACTGGGGCCGTTTCAACTGACAAAAAATAAGCTTGTAGCGTTTGGAACATTATTAGAATTCATTCAAGAGCAGGCATCAGACTCAGAAATCTTGTTTTCGAATACGACAAAATTTGTATAATTATTTGTATAATTATTTGTATAAATATGAAAAAATAATAATTTTCTATAGTAACAACTTCCACATCAGCTGGAAGAATATCAGATGCGTTATTAAGACAGTTGTTGCAAATGTGTGCCATGCAACCGATCCCCAACAATGTTCTGTTTAAGCTATTTGACAATTTCTGGAAATGATTCTTAGAACCTGAACGTTTTGCACCTCCGAAGATAGTATTAGTATTATAAGCTGACATGCTAACAATTTTATCGATAAGTCTGCTACGGCTGAGAACAGAGAAAACATAATTACTTAATTGGCCACTTGTCTCATCTTCCAGGACGTCAAGTTCAAGAACTTTCCACGTTATTTCCTGTATTTTCATGAATATATCTTAAAAATATAGGAATAACTTTTTGATCTTTGTGGTTAGATGAAGCTATCATAACGGCGAGACACAAACTTTCACCCAATTCCTGTTGCAAAATATTTTGAGCTTCTGGAGCAAGAATGTTTTCCACAGTTACTTCGCTTTTTGTTCGTGATGATGATAATTTAGGTTAGAAGTGCAATCTAAATATCTGAAACTGTTATTATGTTTTACGGTGTAATGTGCATTTACCGCTTCCTACGCCACAAGCTCCATTTTAACAGGACAATCTTGTATAAGAAATTACTTCATTGAAGCCCTGGAAGCTACAGAGCTGACAGCTAACTGATGTTTCTTTGAATGAATAAGAAATGTGACGTCAGATTTCTCGCTGTGAGCAATGTTTACCCCACAATTCCATTGGGCGCAAAATGTTACCTGTGGATTAACACGTTTCTTTTAAAAATGACATTCCTTTTGCAAAACATACTTAAATGTAGTACACTTTCTTTTCCCACCCTTTGCATTTATTTTGACACTAAAGTGAAATTTTATAACTGAATAACTTTGAACAAAGTTAGAACTACAGGCAAAGTAACTAATACAAAAGTGCCTGGAAATATTCACCGTCGCTATCACCTCGTGTCGCAGTCCAGTTTTGTCGTTTTTACAGATTTATCTGTAGATCTACAGATTTTTATTCTCCTATTTTTATTGTAATGCTTACTGATTTGAAACATTATTACGATTTTTCCGAACTATTGGAATTTTTGGGACATTTCGATGGTTTATCGGGACAACGGGACAAAATCTTTGAAATCGGCACCGTCCCGAATGTTTTTGGACGTATGGTCAGCGTAGATATAATGCATAGTGTGTGCAGCAGGTGGCGAAAGCCAAAGACTGACACCAAAAAGAGTCTGCAGGAGGCAAGGTGTGAAGCTGCACATAATAGATGAGTTCAGACGGAAGACCACGAGGATTCTTAACATTTCTTCCGATGAATATGATGATAGCTTTCTACGAATGCGAAGGAGCTTACAATCTTCGTGGATTTTCATCAGAAAAATCAGGGACCATGTGAAAGAATGGAGACACCCACGCCTGATTATGTTTTAGTACACAAGAATGTTTGAGGAGAAATTGGAAAAAAACTTGATATGCTTTGAATATGGAAGAAATTTCATTGTTATAAAACTAACAGAAAACCATGGATTCGTGAAGAAGATTATGATGATGTGAGAGACCTGTGAGAAAGTGAATGCTCAGGCATACACCAGCCCTTGTGCGGCAGAGGACAAAACCACAAATTCCTTTGAGTGCAAAAGACGAATGGTGGATTCTTTTATTAGTCTTGGCACTCTTTATGCTGGTATGGAAAGATTTTGCAAAGATATGGGAATGGACGTCATGTCTTAGAGGACCTGTGAAACCCATCTTAAAAACTGCAAGAGCATAATCATGAATTTTAGAGAGAAGTTCTCAATTTAGCTTTTGTGTCTCAAAACAGACTTGAAATGACAGTGGCGCAAGCAGTGTCAGAGTTCGACATGGGGTGCCTTTCCACTCAAACAGTAAAGAAAATAGTTGCAGAGGAAGATATTCCTCAACCTAGTCTCATCATCGTTCCGGTAAAAGTAGGTATGATATCCCTGAACGCCGAGGGTGAGAGAGATAAGTGTATTTTCATGTTTTTTGGAAAGTACATTAAAAATTAATAGTCACAAAAATTCGGGCATGAGCGATTGATGATAAGAAAATGGCGGCCAGCGGAAAAGGAAAAGCGGTCAAAATGACCGCTCAGCTAAACCTGGAGTTAAACGTACCAACTACCAAAAGAATGGCTGTATTAAGAGACTGTTTAAAACATTTATAAATTTTATGGAAATTAACATTATTTTATTTGCATTAGCATGGTTCCACTGCGGAAAATTTCGAGTTTGAGATTTTAAATTTGACTGATTCAAATGTAATGAGCTACAACTCAAGTTCCTGCAAATATATGAATGATATTCAGCGTCAAATTAGAATAGCTTAAAGTGGTTCGTTCATTTGTTTTCGCGTTTTATTTCCGATTAAAAAATCATATTCTGTTGGTTCCCCAATCTACATACGTTGCGATACTCTTGATGTATTTTATTACCATATAAACTCTTGACTACTTCAGGAGCAGAATCGTACCCTACACACTTTAATTTCGTCTTCCATCTCTATAGCTTTCTATGTATTATAGATGTATTTTGCCCAACTAACTGTAATGCAAATTTCAACAGTTATATGTTCTCTGAGTTATCAAGTATTATAAATTGAAAAATCAAGTGCTTATCTTAGATATCCCCAGTAGCCATTACATGAAAAACCAATTGCACTTTTCGGCTACTTTTAGAATTACTGTCATTAAATAACCAATGAAGACGGATGCATTGTAGCCGAAATGCGAATCTGGGTTTTCATAACCATGATACGGCTATTAGAGATGCCTAAGATAAATATTTTTTAATTTTTTTATATTGATATTCAAGTTCTACATAAGACAGGTAGCTACTTTTTTAAAATTCTTATACAAAATTCTTCGTTCTCAAATTTTTTCAGCCATAGTACGAGTTCTATAACTAAATACTGATTGAAACAATTAAGTAGATACGAAAATAGCGCTTAAATAATATATTCTGGCTTAAAACCTGTCTTGAAATCATACACAAAAATTGCAGGGAATGAGGCACACGCAAAAACCGACGGATTTGAGAGCATAACACTACCGGCCATTAAAGCATTGAAATGTTGGCAGTGCTAAATTGGGTGTGAGTTGATAACAGAATTTAACAAGAAGTCCAAACCAGGACTAATGCAGGCTGGTTTCCCAAAGTTGAAGTCTCGATTTGATTACTTATGTTGACAGGAAATGTTTCAGTATGTGTTAGTCATACCAAGATATTCTCATGCCGTAAATACAATTTGTAATTCTTTGATTATAAATGATAGAGAAAAATTAGAGAACAAATTAATAGAATATTATAAGGCTTAAAATAATTAAAGCAATGTCAAAATCTCTTCCTGACATTATATTTTGCATGTATATTTTTCCATGAATGAATTAAATAAATGTCACTGTTTATACGCTGATACGTCTGGATCAACTGTTCATTGCTGAAGAGTAGTCGAGCGGAAGAAATAACCCATTTGTTCATTCGTCTATGCTCAAGCCGAGTTCGGTAATAATAGTCTCCATAGAAACAATCCTATGAAATGTGATTTAAAACAAAAAACGATATGTTTTAGTATAAATTCAGGAAGTACTATCAATTATCAAAATTCTGCGTTAAAAATGAGAATCTATATTCTTTTTTCCTTAGAACAGTACAAAACTCGTCCCGATATCACAATTAAGATATTTTAAAGTATTAAACAAAAAACATCTCCACACGATGGAATTGAGACTCTCCAGGTAAAACAATTACGGGAAAAAGTTCCTGGAATCGAACGCGGGACTTCAATCTTCGCCAATTAAAATATAGCTTGGATGTGCGACCTGGTATCACGAGCCTCATACCTAGTTTCATGAAAATTGGTCCATTGATACACAAGTTATTAGTAGGGAACACACATACACACATATATGCACACAGACAGGACCATTTCATTAGGCTGTTTCCTTTGGAAACCAGCCTAAAAACTGGGATAAGTTCCGTGGACAGCACGACGTTACATAAGAGTTGGTCTGCCGAATTCCATTGTTAGGTATGCTGTGACTATGTTTTCATGGAGTGTTCTGTTTATGGCTTTATCAAAATAGTTTAAACTCTATACCTCACAGATAAATAAACAAAACTGAATTTGTCAACACTAAATGAATCATACATAATAAATGTCAATTATGTCGTTACATATTATAAATTGGTAATTTGAAGCGTTGATTGAGGTTACTAACAGAATCTGCTCGACCGCCTACTATGGAAAACTTAGAGTACAAGAAAAATACAGTTGAAAATAAAACGAGCTGTTCAATTTTTGATGTACAAACCAAACAGAAACGAAATTGTTTACATCAATACAAATTTAATAATGTTCGCGTCGATAAATACCTGAAAATTTTGGTTTCTTAACTAATTTTTGGCTATTCTTGCATGGATTCAAATTCTCTTAGCAATTAAAATAAACTTCATTTTTTTTGGCACATACGTTTAAGTCTCGAGTTTTTATCTCTAGACTAAACGACTTTAAAATGCAAATTAAGAGCAATCCTCTACTCTTATCTAATGACAATCAAATGGAGATGTGAATAGCGTCTGGAATCGAACCCAGGATTATTTTCGGAGATATTCCATTTTAGCATCGTAGTTTTTTGTGAGCAAATAATTTAGAAATCAATTCCATAGAGAAATTCCTAAAATAGCGTGACAGCTTCTGACACCTGAAAAGATGCTCAAATTTTTACATGTAATATGATATAGTTTTCTGTACAATAAAGTTTTTCAAATTTTTCGTTATCCATTTTCAACAGTTGTTTTATATCATGTAAGATAACTTTATGTGAGTGATGTGAACACGGGTTTGCGGAGTACAAAAAATTAAACAAATTAATTTTGGTGCAATCTGACAAGCGGAGATTCAATCAATACACATCTGACGGATTGACTTCATTAATGCGTTTCCTTGTAAATGCTGTGATTAAATTAAAGATAAGCGTGCAGGGATATAAATTCATCTATCGGAAAAATAAATTCTTCATAAGCCCATGTTCCATTCAACCGGAATATTACAATTATCGGATGGCTATAACATTTCAAGAGGTTTATTAGCCAGAAATTCCATAGAATCAAAACAATTATCGTACGATACGAAGAGCCCTCTTTATTCGGTCATATCGCTCAAGCGCTATCAATACCTCTTACAGAATGAATCTAGTTTCTCTGAAAGTTCCGATGGGAGTCTGTTTGTATTACAGTGACAGAGTATAAACTCCAAAAAGATGTAACGCGACAAAATCTTGACCTCTCGGTAAATAAATCTTCATAAATATGTATCATGGACTATTTAAAAGCTTGGTAAATTCAAAAACTGTTTTTTTACTAAGGTTTGCTAATTTCCTTTCAGAAATATAAACTCCAATTTAACTTTTCAGTCAATTAATAATTACGTAACTACTTATTATAAAATTACGATTATGCTAACTAATGAACATGATTCACTACACTCTATTTACTCTACGGCAGCGTCTTACATCACTTGTTCCACTCTTAAATTTCCCTTCCTTCCTTACTTTATAGCCATCTCGATTAATTAATGTTCACTACATCTGCTTCTCCAGTCTCTTGTATCATTACAAACCATAGCCCGTGAATCTCTCTCTCTCTTTTTAAAAGACTTCCTCCCCTCTCGGAGGCTAGCAATTCCTCCTCCCTTCAAACAAAATAACCTTTCTCATCCCTCGCTTTCCCCCTCCAAAACTCTTCAATCCCGCCCATCCATCACCACTTACACTCCGTGCCCTCATCCCGTCCACCTGCCCCTCAATTTCAACCCTTCATCCCTTGAAATTACTTCATACTCCGAGACTCCCTTTCGTTTGCCCATTCAACCAGCGTGTCCCTCTACGCAGTCGCGCCTTCTCTATTCCTACCATTCATTCTCTTTCTTATATCTCTCTTTTCCTCACTTTTTATGTATCCCATAAAAAGTATGGACGTGAAGCTGATACTGAAATTTTTGTTTGTTCTGATTCTCCTAATTTACTTCAAACCCCATTTCACAGCATGATCAATAATTGCAAACAGAAGGATTATGCGAAGCAAGCGATAGAACGATGTTCTCCGATTTTTCCCTAATTCGCGTTTTCTGCTTCTCTTTCCTGGTCTCGCCGCCTTCCAGTCACGGCCCTCGATTGTTCTCTCTCTCTGTCCCTTTCTTCTTCTGTTAAGTTCTCATTCAATGTAAATCTTTCTCAACCGCATATTCCTCATTCATGTCCCCGGTAAACTCTTTTAGAAACTGACTCCGGCAGCTGGTGATTTCGTAGATATTAGATTACCGGCTTGATGTATTTTCAGAGTCCAGGCAAACTACATTTGTTCTCGTCCGTATCATCTCGCGGGACCTCCTCCGTTTTCCGACGAATCCAGCCCTTTCCGCGCGCGGGATACTTTCTGCTCCCATTCTCCTCCCCCGTTCCTTTCTTCCCTCTCTCCCCTTGTCTTCCTTTCTCCTCCCCTCCCCTACCATTTCCGTCGTTTCTAGCTTTCTGAATTACTTCGGAGAGCGAACGCGCATACAAGACTTAACTTTCATCGCCGAAATCTAACTCTCCGTTCCAAAAAGCTCGTTCTTACAAGGCGCACTTCTGAAATAACAACGCATTCAAGGGTATGAATAACAGGTAGTTCCTCCTCACCCCCACATTTGAATTTTTGAGACGATCCTTCCCATAACCGTATTCCTTATTACCGACCCCAAGCCAGTCTGCTCCCCCCTCCTTGGTGCCTCCCTTCCCTATTTCTTCTAAGAAGGGTAACATAAATCCTTGTCTCCAGCGTTCAAGTTTACGACCTCTTTCTCACCCATGCATCTTGCGCCTCCTCCATCCTCTCTGGTGCCTCCTCCCCTTACGTCCTCTCTCGCGCCTCCTCTCCATCCTCTTGCCCCTACCCTCCCACCTTTATTGCCATCCACCTCCGCTCGGATAATTTGAAATTCCGCTCCTCGTGTGCGCGCCTCTGGTAGATTTTCCCGACTGGTATAGAGGTACGAACATATAGATAAATATTTTTTAACACTTACAGCATGCAAGAACGTGAATCACCTTTTCGAACTAAATGTCTAGCTATAATTCTTTCCTAAGATGTTGCTATCTCATGCCGAAAAATTTTCATCCAAAATTTTCGATGAAGTTCTTTTCTTAAATCGGAGGTTGCCTAAATCATTTCACTCCATCTACAACTCTAGAAGCAAATCAATAAATTTAAATTTATACGATAAAATGAGCGTGTGAATCTGTGATTTTATGAAAATGGGTAACATTATATTTCTATCGCATTGCTGTATGACAAAACTAGGGATACATGTTAGAACTATACTAAAATCGGAAGCGAAAACAATATATGATACAGCATGAATAATAAAAGGGGAAACGCAGACATGAGCTTAAAAACCGCCTAGGAATGGCAGTATATGGCAGTCGGAACTGAATTCTTTTTTGTCAGTTTTCGAGCCACATTGATCAATTTTTCTTGTGATTCGGCACTTTTCGGGCCAGTATAGCGTTATACGGTGTATTATAATTTTTTTGCGATTTAACCATATCAAAAAGGCCAGCAGATAACCAATGTTGCCATAAAAATGCATTCTTTTTCTATTACAAAATTGTATGAGCCATTGCAAAAGTTGGAAAAAGGCACTACTGTTCGGCGTTTTGCGAAAGGTATGAGTTTAGTAGCTAAACCATTTATGTCTCTCCGACACCCCCAGCTACTTTCCAAAAGGTTCGTCCGCTTAGTTTCATAGAACACTTAGTTGCCATCCATATCTTATTTTACTTATGTTAAGTCAAAAAATAGAAAAAATACAAACACTGGAAGCCTCCCAAGGTTGCCGTTTTTGCGCTGCATTTGGAACAGAACCAGATGAAAAGTTTTAGCGCAGATGTCAGACAAAGAATGAGATCAAAAGAGAGATGAGAGAAGGACTGAGATCTCCTTTCGATGGAGCGGGAATTCCAGAGGAACAGATTGAGCGTTATGGCCCCTGGCTGAGTATGGGACATGTGAGTGGATGTATAAACTACTGAGGAACGGTAAAAGCAATTTCTCGCCCAGGCAAGCACGCCACCCGGTGGCCTTAAAGTGTATGATTGGATTCTATCCTATCGCCACCCTCACACCTCCGCCCTCAATCTATTTGTTTTGATAGAAATAAAGCTTTTGCGTTGTTTTTTATCCACAAAATCGAAATGGCATTCGATATTATTTTCCTTATCGAAATACGGAGTTGCATCCTTGAAATGTTTCCATTCTCATAGGATTACATTTCGAGCAGATCCTGTGTGTGCCTAACTAAATATATCATGAATTTCATTTGAATATAAGACCATGACGCTTCAGTTGGTTAAATATGTCCGTGGATCCGTATTTGTTCCAGAGCAAAAATATTTTACCAGAGATGTTATTCAGAATGATTGATAATATTAATAGTTATATTGAACTTTTATTGGGAATAATTCGTTTTTATTTTAAGCGCCATATTGAGTATTAAAAGCTATATGTGAATCACGTCCTTTTATAAAAAAATATTTGCACAAAAATTTGGAAGAAGGATATTATTAAAAGATATTTAAAACAGGATATCGCTCTCAAACGGACGCACGAAAATGTAGAAGGTGGCCCAGAGAGCACATATTACGGACGCGGACGAAGAAAAAAGAAAACGACTCGCTGATTGGCAGATTGGTTTCATTAGTTCCCAATAAACTGCCACCGCATCGAAAGCGTTGTACAAATATTGCTTCCTACGTCATCAAATTGGTAATTTCCTAGTGCTCAAAGCAGTCGACTGCGTTGCAATCTCGCAGTATTTTCAAGGATGATTTTCCACCAACATAATTCATCTCTCTCTTCTTATCCTTTTTCTTTCGTTCGTTCTCGCTCTCATTTTGTTTTTGCATTTATTTTTCACTCCACTCAACTCTTTTTTCACATTATAACCTTTCCCTCGTCTTCTTCCGTATTTCTCTACCTCTTCTACCCCCTCATCTCACGTGCGTCCTTTCCCTCCTCTTACCTCTCCGAACCAATTTCATACCCCCACCACACGCAGTGTTAAAAGAAGGATCTGCACACCGATACATAACTGCGGTACAGGAGTACACGACCCCGCACATCCTATCAATCATGGCGCATGAACCCACGCGAAGCCAAACTTCGGTCGCTCTCTCATCGACTAGCGATTGGTTGAGAGGGCGGATGGGGAATGGGGTGGGAAGGATGTATGTTCCCTCTCTGTCTCTTCTCATCCAGCTAGTGAGTGGGTGAGGCTTAAATGAATCTCCTCTCTCGTGTAGCGTCAGATCAGAGGACGCGTAGAGAAAGCGGGAGCGAGGGAATGGACGCCGAAGATGAGTTTAGGGCGCGAAGTTATCGGACGGGCGTCGCCCCTGGAATTAATGCAAATGACATGGAGGGCGTGAGTTGCTGGTCGTCCTCGATGGACGGGCACTTCGAGGACTGCCTACCGATGCTTCTATGGGATCCTATGCACTGCTTCATTGTCTCTCTTCTAATCATATTCAGTATTTTCCCCATTTAATGCGTGTCTGTATTTTAAAATTAATCGCCTTTAAAATTCTTATCTGACGCACTTGTATAGAACTTAATAAACAAGTAATTATTATTTTAAGATGGCCAGAGCACATAGAAGTTGAATTTATTATTCATTGCGTAGGTTACATGTTGGCCACTGTCCAGGTAGTAACGCTACATCAATAATAGTCATGAAATTTGAATATTGTATCTATCACGTTATACGAAATAATTCTAAATACATCAAAACAGACATCGTGCTCTTGCGTGCACATATTCTCAATTTTTTCAATAGAGGGTAAAAATTTTTACATTAAAGTTAAGCGAAAAGCTAATTGGTCATTTGTAAAATATTACATATCACTGCCACTATCGTCGATATTAGGTTATGTAGACACGCGGATAACAGGATTACAGTAGCTATAAGTATGACTATACGATGATTTGCTTAGATAATAAGAAGTTTGCCGCATTCATTGTTTTTATATCAGCAAAAAAATTTTAATCAAAGAATAACTACGTTTTATTGAATGTTATTTTTGTGTTGAATATTACCATAATAATAATCTAAAATATTGTATTGAAATTTAGAAATCGTTCGTATAGTTGTCAAAGCAAATCAAAATTTAAGGTTAAATTACGGTAAATGTTGATACTTAGTCCAACGGCTTATATTTTTCCGTAGAATAAAATTTAACAAATAACCTTTTTTTTCTCAGAGACATGTCAATCTTGCACATAATGTTTGGAATGTTTTCCTCTATCAAACTAATAATCACCTAGTAGAAAATGGGAACATATGTCCATTTTTAGGCTGGTTTTCAAAGGAAACATAACCTTATGAAATGGTCCTGTCTGTGTGCATGTATGTGTGTATGTGTGGTCCCTACTAATAACTTGTGTATCAATTGACCGATTTTCATGAAACTAGGTATGAGGCTCGTGATACCAGGTCGCACATCCAAGCTATATTTTAATTGGCGAAGATTGAAGTCCCGCGTTCGATTCCAGGAACTTTTTATCCGTAATTGTTTTGCATGGGGAGTCTCAATTCTATCGTGCAGGCATGTTTTCTTTAATACTTGAAAATATCTTCATTGTGATATCGGGGCGAGTTTTGTACTGTTCTAAGGAAAAAAGAACATAGATTCTAATTTTTATCGCTGAATTTTGATAATTGATCTCACTTCTTGAGTTTCTACTAAAACATAGCGTTTTTACTTCCTCCATATACGAATAATAGAGAAAGTATTGTTTTCATGAAAAAAATCGAACTCGAGATTTCAACAGAAATATATGTTTTAAGGTTTTCTGAACACGTCCTGACTAGTTTCGCGATGATGTCTGTGTGTCTGTCTGTCAGTCAGTATGTATGTGATAGATTTTTGTGGGCGCTCTAACTAGAAAACCATTAAACAGATCAATGCAAAATTTCATATTTAACATATTTATAAAGATAAAAAGGTCTGTTTAGTTTTTGGATAAAATTGGTGTACCGGAAGTTGGTGTTTACTCTTGTCACTTATCTGTTATTTTGAAATATTTGCTTTAATATTTAATAAATATAAAAATGTATTGGAATAAATAATGTAGGAAATTTTATTTTCTACAACCTTTGTTTGATACATTTTCCACATAATGTATTGTTTAAGAGATATATTATTTTTAGCTGCCACCACCACGCCACCTACCGAAGACTATTGCTAACAATTGACGCTTAGTTACGTCTTAGTAACGTTCCTTTTTCTTTTCTTAATTGCCAACCGGAAGTAAATATTGACAACGATCCCAGAGCTAACAACATGTAATTTGTCATATAAATATGGAGAAATCATTTATTGCTCACATCAGTTTATTTTGTTTTAAATTGCATTTTATAGGATTGTTTCCATGGAGACGATTATTACCGAACTCGGCTTGAACATAGACGAGTGAACAAATGGGTTATTTTCTTTTCTACTCTACTACATTTCCTGCAATGGACAGTTGAGCCATACATATTAGCGTATAAACAGTAACATTTATTAAATTGGTTTATTTAAAATATACAGGGAAAATATAAAAATCAGAAAGAGATTTTTACATTGCTTTTTGTATTTTAAACCTGATATTCTCTATTACTATGTTTTCCAGTTTTTCATATTATTGATAAACTATGAGTTACAAATGGTATTTATGGCAAGTATAAGAATTCATTGGGATGACTAACACATAATGAAACATTTCCTTTCAATATAAGTAATCAATTCGGAACGTCAACTTTGAGAAATCTTCCTGCATTTGTCCTGGTTTGGTCTTCTTGTTATAACTTCTATATACTTCATTGGGGCACTACAAGCCGTAGGAAAAGTTAAGCTTTTAATGTTATCGCTCATTTCAGCAAATATGCCTTTTTCGTACCGGACCGAACCGGTTGAATATCAGCACTGCTCATTGTATATATATATATATATATATATATATATATATATATATATATATATATATATATATATATATATATATATATATTACTTATTTCCATTCAGTATTGTAATTCTAATTTTTTCGATGCTTGAGAGATTATAGAAAGAGTGGAAGGAAAAGGAGAAAAAAATTTAATGCATTTTGCTGTCGAAATAGAGAATTCGCCTCCCACATTTTCTTCAGAGTCATCGAAATTCTGGTCCTTAGGAACTCCCATCTCCTATCCAGTCGCCCTTGTCCGTCTCTTCTCCACTTCCTTCCTTCCTCCTTCCCTCTGTATCAAGATTCCTCCAAGTTTTATGGATATATTTTTATAAGATGTGAGCCTAAAGGAGTGTCATTTAAGTTAAAAGAAAGCGTTAGTAGGGTCTTTAAGAAGAAAAAGAACGTAAGGGCAAAATGACCGTCTAGAGGCAGTGTTTTAGATAAAAAATAGTGATAAATGAAGCGCGTTTTTAAGGGAGGCCAGTGCAAAAAAAAGGCTTTAGGGATCCGAGAAACGGAGAGCGGAGGGGGAGAAACGGGGAAACGGAAGGAAAGGATGATAAGAGGGCGGAAGGAAGAGGAAAAGGGCCGAAGGAGGAGGAAGGTAAAGTAAAAGAGAGGAGAAGTGCAGGAAAGAGGAATGGCGACAGAGAGAAAAAAGAGAAGGGAGCGAGCGGCGGGGCTGGGAGGGGGCTGGGAGGGGGCGGGAGAGGAGGTCGGTGTAGGAAGGAAGTGGAAAGGGACGGATAGGAAGGAGAAAAAAGAGATGGGAAATGGGATGAGGGGAAGGACGATGGAGGAAACGGGGAGTGAGAGAAAAAGGTGAAAGGACGACTGTAGAGTATGTGCCGGAAGTGAGTGGCTGGATGCTGGAGCCAAAAGTGCTTGTAGAGAAGCGCATTACGGGAAAATATTGTTTGATTCTCATGACAAAGGAAAAAATATTTATTTCATATTTTTTAAAGTAAATAGACAGTGAAAGGGAAGAATAAACCTATTTAATGAAAATAGAGTCAAAAGATTTATTTTACGTTTTTACGGTAAATAGAGTTTATACGGTTTGGTTAAATTAAGTTTTACTGTCCAATCCTTTTAGAAAATTAATTATTTTAAAGGTATAATTTATTTTGAGTGATTAAATTTGATTGTGGCGATACAATATATCAACTGTGGATGCTTAAACTTCTAGCAAAAATATTTGCTCTGCTTTCAAGGAAGATTCATTCGCTGCAGCCATTATTCCGTATAATATTATGTACAAAAATTATAACTACCTACATAATAATAATATAGCGTACAAAATATAAAATAATTTAAACAGGTGTGTGCCAATCCAATGAGATCAATTTTCCATGATTTCTTCTCAGGTAGCGGTATTACATATGTAGTAAAGGTTTACACGTTGTGTTAACATCAACTTTTAAAATTTAATGGATGCAAATGAACGTTTGGCGGACTTTTCTGATTGAAGTAGAAAATTGGAAGATACTGCGTTGTATCTTTTACTTTCCAGGGAAAGAAATACAGCGTATTTTAATTAATTTTCAATTAAGCCTTCTCCGTATTTATTTTAATTATGAACAACATTAAATATCCATTAGAGCTACGCGTATTCACTTCGGATAAAGTGTTTGGCATTTTAGATGTCGAATAAATTTTTATTGGATAAGATTGTAGCGAGTAAGAAATGAGTGCAGAAGATTGGAGGAGTTAAGTAGAGAGGAAAGAGAGAGAAAGAGCAAACTGGGTTCCTCTAGCTAAAAGAAGGGTATTCTATATTGATTCCCATAATGGGTAAACTTCAATCCCGAGTTTCCTACTGCTGGGGCTCTAAATGGACGCCGAGACAGTCGCTCTCTCCTACGATAGCTATCTTCCCATTTTCTCCGCTCCACCCTGGAAGGCGCTACCATCGCTTCACGGAAGCCGTGTAGCTTAGACCTCCTCTCCGCGTCGTTCTCTCATTAACTTCCGGCGACCTTTGACCCGTCGTGTGGATCGCACGGCACGGCGTTTTCTAGAACAATGGCGAAGCGAACACCTTTAATCCTACAAGTGGAAGCCTGCGAGGTTTAATAAACAGAGAGTGGCGCAGGCATAGACCACCCTCAGTCGACTCCCGTACCCGACAAACAACCCTCTGCGCCACTAAATCGCCCTCCCTATCTGACCTATTCCATTTCCCAATTCCTCTCATCCCCTTCTCGTGTTTTATTTCGCGGGAGGAGTCGAAGGTTTATCCGAGAGTTATCGTGGTGGATGGTACAAGGGGCAGAGAGAGGACGCGGCAGCTATCCGAAGGATCGACCAGAGGTCCAAGGGAGCCAAACAAGGGCGTAAGGTTTTCGGAGACGGTAAGAAAGAGAGAGATAAAGGGAAAGAGAGGTGATGAGGCGGCGGCGGTTTGGGGGAAATCCCTGTTTTTGAGTGGGAGTTCCTCCGAAGTTAGGCGATCTCTAAGTAAACAAAAGGAAAATGAGTATTCGATCGATGTTTAGCGATCGAGAGATGGACTATTTCTGGATGAAACTATTGATTCATGCGCGACAGGAACATACATTCTTATTTTGCATATGAAATGATTTCTCTTTCTCGTATTTTTTATTAATCGTTTCGAAGTTCAGTCGTTGCTAGCTATTTTATTTTAACGATGATGTCGTTGAAAACTTGGACATATATTTTACGCAAGACTAACGATTTAGTGTCGAAATACATATTAGTCTTCTGTAACAAGGTTTGCGTATATTGCCATCGTATTCAGTGGCAGGTATTCATCTTATGCTAATCGAGAAATATATTTATTTGCGACCTCACGACAATGTGAATAAATGCCTTTATCGATAATCAATCTTTCGATTTAATTTTCGAGCAAAACCAAAGAAATACATAAAACAGGTATGAACCATTCATATCTTTTTCGAAGCACATGTCTATAGTGAATATTGCTTTCTTGCTAAACGTATATTAGCTCGTTAGAACAAATCTCATAACGTTTGCTTCGCTTCCAAACTCCTGTAACCACTGTCCCCTATCATTTTAGATCCATCCTCTCAACTCAAATTTTTTTCCAACTCTATCCATAAGCTGTCCTCCTCAACACAAACTCCGTCCCTTGAGCTACCATCCCCTTTACCTTCTCCATTCCTCCTCCTTCCCCCCGCCATCCCCTCCTCTATCGATACTCCTTTCCTTCTCCCTTCCAAACCGTAGACCGGTATTCCCCAGAGGGTAATGAGGGAGGAGAGGGAGAAGAGTAAGTTGGAAAGGCAGAGCCGATGTCTCGCTATCGACGGAGGAGAATGTGGAAGGGACTAGATGAGCTTTAGGTGCACTTGCAGTTCTCTGAATGGAGTTTTTAGTTTCCGGTTTTACCGGTAAGAAACTTTTAGAGTGCAGTCGATGAGTCAGCGCATCCCGATAAATAGAAACAACCCCCTTAAGCGATTGCATACGTAGCCTTTTAAGAATTAAGGTCGACTCAATGGCTGCCGTAGTATGAAATATGTGCACACACGTTCTCATTTGAGAGCGTACACACCCATACACCAAAAATCCATTAATCATTCCGTTAAAGTCGCGCTGACCTATCTCTGTCTCGCTTCATCTTATACATTAGGCCGCCTCTATTCTCCAGTCTTAACGTGATCGTTTCCTGCTTCGGCTGCATTTTATTTTTTTCCTCCTGAAGCCCTTAAAATGGAGATGTGTCCCTTGTGTATACATATATCGATAATGCAAACGGTTTGATGATGAACACGAAGAGTAAATCACTTTGCTAGCTTGTAATCCAGGTTGTGATAGCATTCTAATTTATGAACAACCAATAAAAAATCTCCAAGTTATTTTTTGGAAAAAGCTTATCTTATGTAAAAATAAGCGATTCAATTTAATGATCACATTTATAAAAATAAAACCGCCAAATCGACTACTTTTATTGGTAGAATGCTCTCGAAAAAATCTTACCATTGTTTGTTAAAGCTCTTGGAGAAGTCGCGAGTAAATTGTATTCAGAATCGTAAAGTTAGATAAATGCAATTTCGTCAAGCTTGAATTTTAAGGAAAATTTTATTAGGAAAAGGTTATTCGCTTTTATCTGCTATTTTAGAATTCTCAATGGCATCAATCCTGCAAGCTCATTTTCTTACCTTAGCGAAAGGAAATGGGAAACAAGGCGATGTGTTGGGCAGGTGAAGAAAGAGGATCGCCAAACGAGTCCTAACAAATGGAAAGGCAATGCGGTAATTAAAGAGTAAGTTCGAGAGGGCTCGAGAGGACGAGCTTTGAGGGTGCGGCATGGAGGAGGAAGGCAGAAAGAATTCGAGAGAGAGAGGAAGGAGAAAGAGTCTGAGAATGGAGGAAGAGATGAGGAGAGAGGAAGGAATGGAGAGAAGGAATTTGCTAGAGACGGGAATGGCGAGGAGGGATGGGAAGTAGGGAGAGAAAGCAGGGGGCGGAATAGAGAAGGGCGGAAGGAGAGTTTTCGGAGGTGGAGTGGAGTGGAAGACGGGAGAGGGATCATTTTGGTGCCCGAGTGGGGTAGAGGAAAGCATGATGTCGTTGTTTATGGAATTGAGGCGGGGCGAATGGAGAAGAGCTGGGCAAAGGAAAGGGAGGTGAGGACGGAGTAATAGCTACCGTAATTTCTCTTTTTTCCGAGCTGTTAAGACGATACAGCCTTTTCCTAAGCGCAGCCGAGATAAGTAATTTACGAACGTGTGTATTTTTAATGAAATTATGGCTTAAATTACTTTCATTAAACGGGTGCGTTACATTCATTTAGGGAAACAAGATAATTGATATCGTAGGCGCTATCCTAGGCGAGGCGTTCTCGGAGAGGTTTTTCGAGACTGCGGTCGAGTTGGTGTTGATTCCCGGTGTGCCTTTAACGAGACGTGTCTCCCTCTTTGCGAGAAATGTCTCTCTCGAATCATGAAGCGAACGTCGGAAATTTGGTCTGCATTTATTGTTGTTAAAATGATATAACTTTGTGCAATTTGATAATCTTGCCAATATATATGTTTCGTGATTCTTGAAACCAGTTTCTCAGAAGTAATTTCTGTCGATCATCAACGCCTCAAACACTAAGAGTAACGCTTGTCTGATATTCTCGTCATTTTCTTAAATTTTCTGTATACTCGCCCGCTTTCTTCTTAAGCGCCTCTATTCCTATTCATAACATTCTTAGAGCGCGCTGCACATTGTTATATCTTGGTTTACTTTGCGCCTGGTTCCCTTACGATAAAGGCAGCTTAACACCAAAACAAACAGCTTTTATCTTCATTCATGACTTTGCAAGATTGTCAATGACTATTTTTATTACCTCTGTCTGTAATAAAGTTTATCTATCCTTGGTTAAGTTTGAAATTTTAAGAACTCTTTGTCCTTCAAAGCTTGTAAGGATGTTGTTTCGTACCATTGTTTCCTTCCATTTCAATCAAATTTCACCACGCTAAATAAATATTCACTTTGGGAAAACACTAAAATTTTGTTTGGTACTGATGATCGATATTCATATGAATAAATATTATTGTGCAAAATTAACCGTTTACTACATATATTATAAAACCTTATAATATATTTTCTTGGGTATATGATTGTCTTCTATGTATTTGAATTATTGTAGCTTGTGCAGTTTTGGTGGATGAAAATACTCGGAAATAAATATTATAATTTTTTCTTATTTCTTACACAATTATTAACATATTTAAAATCTCATTCTAACGTACTTATCGCGATGGTTATAATGTGTTGTGAGTTGCATTCTACATCCCAAAGAATGCAAAGTGGTGATGTACAAGCTCTTACAATTAGTCCAAGCAATGTATCGTTCATATCGAGAATTGGTTATTAGCCACGAATGAAGATTCAGGATATATAATACGACAGAAGTTATTAAGAAGAGGTTTATAGAGCCAAAGTTGGCTATTGAAATAATACAGATAGTCTATTTTCAAATTCAACATATAACTCAACATAAGAAGGTCTGCATTGCAAATAAATAAATTCTTAAAATAAGACTTTCTGAAACTATTCACACGCCCGTAATTATCTGCAACGTAATTCCAGGATTTCCGCAGGTGTTTTGAGCAACGTATTTCCTCATATTTTACACGAGTCGTTTTGTATTATCACATTTTGATTTCTCTATTCATTTGGGCTCATGTGGTTCATTTTTCGCTATTGAAAACTATAAAGATATTAAATCATCTCAGGTACTTTCGGGAATTCAGGTCAGCAGCGAATATTTCGTACCAGGTACACAGAGAGAGAGAGAGAGAGAAAGAGTTGTTTCAGGGATCCAAACGTAACTCTATAAAGTGCTGCAGGTTGTCGACTATGGAATAAAAATCATGAATAAAATCGGAAAAATTAAAAATAGAAAATTAATATTCATATAAATATAAAAAATAAATTATTATGAAAAGATCTGTTCTGACGAACTCTGAAAATGCATCACAAGTAGAGGGAGAGTAAAATTTATTACTTGCATAATACGTTTAAAACGTTATTTAGTATTTCAATACACACTTGAGGTAAGATTTCAACCTAAATGAAATATACAATGGAAAATAAATATAAACTTTTCCAAACCCTTAAGCGTGATTCGTTAAAGTCTGATAAGAAACATTCATTTATAACTTTTACTTGGAATTCGGAGGATATATCTTTAAATCAACGTGGTCAATTTATTTTCAGTGAGATAAAAGCAAAACTGGATTTTAAAATGGAACTAATTAAGATTTTTACAATTGTAGAGAAAATATACGTAAACCTCTCCAATCCAATATGGTAGACGAGGTTGATCCTATGAAATTAGTAGTTAATGATATCTCGTTGATATTTTTTCTAATAGCTATTTATTGTTCATGGAATGAGGCAGTGTGAAGTCTTTAAATATACATTTTTAAACACTTCATTAAAAATAAAAATATTCTGTTCAAGAAAATATAGTGATTTTTTCCTATCATTATAAAAAGATTGGTGTGTATTGAATAAAGTATAGAGAACACACGTCAAATTCCATAGGTATAATCAAATGTACTATACTTTTTCAGAAAGACCCAACAAGGAGCTTTCATTTTATTTTGCGTTTTATAAATTTGGAATGTCAACAGTAAGAAATGCAGCGTGCCAAATTAAAAGTAAAAACTTTTCTGTGCTTAATCTAAATGGAAACCTGAAACTCCGAATACGGACTACAATAAATAAATTATGCGTCATGAACACAACAAAACAGCTTCTTTCAACTCATGAGGATAGATTTCACCAAAACCCACCATTTCGAAATCTCTCACTTGTGAGTGAATTCCATGTTTATATTTCCATTAAATTCCCTTCACGTTTGATGTTATCTTTATCAGCAAAATCCGCGAAACCAATATTCTCCACTAGATGTCTCATCTGTCCTCAATACTTCACATTTCATCTCAGGGTCTCACTTGTCGACTCGCTGTTTCACGTTCTCTCTCAACACCTCACATATCGCAATTCCTCCTCTCGACCCCTTTGCTGCAATTTCCCTTCTGATATCGCTGCTACCCTTGCCGTTTCTCTAGCACTAGTCCTCGCTTACTCTCATCATCTCCCTTGATGTTTCATTTTCTCTCTCCTCTTTCCTCAATCACTCCCTTGGAATTTCATCTCCTCCTTCCATATCTCACCTCTTCCTTTCTCCCCTCTCTCTTCCTTTCTTTCTCTTATCACATCCTCCTACCTCACCTATCTTCTATAGTTTTCATAGCGTCGAACCCTCTTATCTTCCGCTCCTGATTGAATGGCTTAAATCCCACTCTAAAGAGTTTTTGTTAGTTGCAATTCCAGGGCCGAGACAAGGATTACGACGCAGTGAGCAATGCAAGATATGGATTGGGATCCATTGGACCGCCAATGGAGAACAAAGGTCTCTTACGGAGCTTATCGCTGCTCCCTCCGCACCACTCCACCTCCCTAGAGGAGGAGAAAGAGAAAAGGGCGTCATAATCCTGTGGAGGCAAATCGCTCCCCTTTCCTGGGAAAACTGCTGCCCCCCCTTCCCACCCACTCTCTCTCTCTCTCTCTCTCTCTCTCTCTCTCTCTCTCTCTCTCTCTCTCTCTCTCTCTCTCTACCGCTTCCGCTCCTCCCGCTCTCTCCTCCCTCTCCGCCCCCTTTCCTCTACCCCCTCTACCTCGCCAAAATCCTCCCTCAAAATATCCATCCACTTGCCCCCTCCTTTTAGCAAGAGTTTCGCACCCTATATGAGGCGGCAGGGAGCTTCCCTCCGCTCGCTCGCTAACCCTTTGGCTTGGAAACGTGACTAAAGAACCGGATTTCTTTCTCTTTGTGTTCGTCGGCGGTCGTGAAATAAGATTACCTGGAACGAATTCTCCTTTAATATGTTTTTCGACAAATTTATTCTTGTTGCTCGAAATTAGCTTAATGAGAGGACTAGATAAGAGGTTAAAAAATAAAGAGCTGTCTCATCTAAATGTAATCACTCTCTAACAATTTAATAGTAATAAAAAAAGGTCGGCTGCAACGTGATGTTATTAAGCTGCCAACTTTTTTAAATACGCTACGGAGAGCATCGTTTTGGAATAATTCATACGATCGTGCTTTTGCTTTTCGTTCTCAAATGTATTATCAATCACTTACTACAATCGTGCTAATTAAATTCCTTATTGTTTAAAACTTTAAATAATTATGTAGATGCAAAATAGTAACCAATATTTTTACTTATTCAAAAGAGATTTGAATAGTCGCTCTTACTATTCCATAGTCTTTCTGTTTTTATTTTTCGTATTTATGATATACTAGAGTAATTGCTCTTCAACTACGACAAGCATTCGTGAATTAAGTATTAAGTTTAAAAAAATTTAAATAAACAAATACCAAATTTTTATGCACTAAAAGTTAATATAAAAGCAAAAAAGTAAATATAAAGTCCTTGTAATCTAATGTTCCAGATAGTAAAAATATTTGGGCAAATAAATATGCGTATGTGTATTTTAGCTAGTCAACCGCTTGGATTATTATAGCCAAATAAATGTTTTGTGTCAAGGAAATGTTAATGATGATTTATTCGTAAAACATTATGACACACAACTTAAAGGAAAGAGTTATTTTCAATTGCAACATGTATAAGAATAATAATTCATTTGCTACAATAATATTCTAATGTAACAGCTTGAAAATATTATATTTTTAATTTGGATGCAAATATACCAATTATTTCCTTTTTTACAACTTACGTTAAAAACTATACTGTCGACGCGAGTCTAAACAATACACAAATATCTCCAAAACTCAAGAAATAGCATTTTATGCAAACACGTAATGCTGTTACACACCTAATTCCAATTTGATGCGTGTAATCTCATGAAGAGAGCAACAATACGATACTAACATTATAAATTGAATGCTATTAGATCGTTTAAAGATTGCGATGCAAATATATCAATCCTTTCGGTCTTTACAGTTATAGTTTTTACAACTCAGGAATTTTCCGCCAAGTAATAGATATTTAGGTAAGCAGTTAAAAGTTTTATATTTCAAAACCAAACTTGATTAGGTAATTTCGTGATGCCTGAAACAATGCATTAAATATAAATAAACGAAACCCTATTTGCACTCTAAAGAAGTAATAAAGTTAGTCCAACGTGGTTCACGCAATTTCTTGGTCGGTACAGATGCTGTTGCTCTTAACAACGAAAAATCTATTATCGAAAAAATGTCAAATATTCGCGTCTAAAATCAATTTATCCGTTAATTAGAATCATACTCGAATTTAAACTATAAAAAATAAAATTCCACTCTTTTAGACGTTATTGGGGTCAAATATCACGATTTTAAGAAATTCTAAAATAATTAATAAGGGCTCGCACGCTACGTTTCAGCTCATCCCATGTTATTCCAAAGGAGAAAAAATGGGCTCCTGGAGTCGAACCTTGACTTCTGTGTAGATGGCGAACAGCCTAATGTTTAAAGACTAGCGTAATTGCCCGTCAAATATGGAGGGTATGTGTAGATTATGTATTAAAATTTATGTACTTCCTCCCTTCCTCCTTCCTTCCACCCTTTCTCTCTTTCTCCCTCCCGTCATCTTTCCTACCTCTCTTACTATTCTCTATCCCTCCTATTCTCTCTTTCTCGTATTTTCCCTCTTCCTTCTTCTCATTCTTCGTTTCTCTCTCCCACTTATTCTTCACTCTCCTCTTTTCTTCCAAACCTTCATCTTCCTCCCACCCGTTCTCCTCCCTTTCTTCTAAAATTTAGTTTTATTCGAAGGAAGTGCAATACATCCCCCCTCAAAATAGCGCCACAAACGGAGAGTAATTTCTTTAATTGCCATGTCAAACTTAAATAAAAAATTCTGATTAGCTCATTATATAAGTTTCTGCAAAATTTCAATTTTCTATCTACATCATTGATCGAGTTATTCGCGTTTTAATAGCTTAAACCTCAGACCAACGGACTGAAAACTTAGCCTTTTATTATTATTTTAGTGATTCTTTGATTCTCTTAATCCTCTCTTTCTCTCCCTATTTTTAAAACAGTCCTCAAGTACTCTATTCTTCTAACCAACTCCCGTAACCTATCGCACAATCCTTCACGCTATAAATATTTTACATGCTCGGTTTGTTTAATAAAAAGTCCAGCAAATACCTCCGGTTTTCATATCGTTTCATTTCAATAATATTGAATTTAGCTCGTCATAACGATTTCAATCTTTTTAAATAGTGTTTCAGGTTTTAAGGTATACCTTCTCGTTAATAACACAACGCTTGTTGTTTACATTGAGTGCTATGAAAAGATTTTCTCCTCCTTTCGTCTTTCTCTCCTTGTCGTATTGAAAGCCTTCAAAGCACGCTTAAACCCATTTGGAGTGAAATAACAATATGATTTCGAGGTTTAACAATGTAATTGATAGGCAAGGCAACATCCCGTGAAAATGGCAAGATTTCTCCAAAATATGCTAAATAAACGTTTAACATGAGGAATTTCGAACTATAGACGAAAAACGATGAACAGAATATGAAACCTTGTAATCTTTCGTTAAAATGGTTTAGATTTAAAGCTCGTGAGTCAACGTTTTTTAATTTTAATGTCAAAAGGAAGATAAGCCTGCAAGTCAAAAAGTCGATTTTTACCTGTTATCTTATGGAGAATGCAAATCATCCCCTGGAGTCGAACCATGGAGGTTTTTCGTAGAATTTTCTTCATTCTTGTATTTTCATATCCGAGTAAAATATCTCTGCCAAATTTCAAGTTTATATCTACTTATTTGATCGAGTTATTTGCGTTTTAAGATCGTGACATGGAGACATCCCCGGCAATGCACGATGCATCCCCGTTGCGCAGACAAAGATATCAAGCGTTTTTCAATAGGAGATGGTTTTGTCAAGTAATTTCTGAAAGTCTGATTGTAAAAGAATGAAAGTTTTTGAGCTATAATCAGTTTTTTAATTCTTCTATTTAACTCTGAACATCATTCCGACACAAATTAAACCATTTATCTATTATCTAATTATCTATAATAATAAATTCCGAGTCGAGAGACACCCATTTTGCCTATATTTGATGAAGATAGTTAGATATCCATTATACAAAATGATTTTTGGACTTAACCTCGTTGGAAGAAATACCCTGAAACGGTTAATCTTCGCCATATATTCTTTTGCTAAAAGAGAAAATCTTATTTGTTATTCGAAACAAAAACGGAGCATTGAATATTAATTTGAAAGCTAAAGTGCTTCTATTAAAGAGGCAAATCGCATGAAGTTGTTCGGCAGTTTTTTTTGCCAAATACGTAAAAACATAAAAATGTGAGTTACGTTAAATCTACTAACACCGCGCTTATCCCTTGTAGAAAGATGGAAAATCAGGATTTTATAATAATTTCGTCGTGGCTGACGATTTTGGGGCAAAATTAATCGATTTAAACTTTTCACTGCGTGTTATTTTTGTTTCTTCCGTAGTTTATGTATTTCATTAACAATAGTCCTCCCTGGGCGAGATGCTGCGCTCTTCTTCCGAAATCAATTACCGCGCTCGCGTCGGACCATCACACGGTCATTAGCGGCGTGTTCGGGGCATAGGGCGTTTGTCTGGCGAAGGGCCGAGGCGGCGGGCGAGGGTCGGTCGCTAGGAGAGGAAGATCGAAGGAGGGAGAAGAGGGAGGAGGATGGGTCTTTTGCTTTCGCGATGCGAGGGACTCCATGTTCCTAAAGGGTAGAGATAATTGTTCATGCTCGGTAATTTAAAGCTGCGCGAACTGCACCGCTAAATCTTAAGACCGCTGGTCATAAATTACCGTCTTCGAGAAAGAGTGGGAAATTTTTGAGAAAATAAAGTGGTTTTGGAGAGGAGGAACAAGGACCCAAGAATGATCGTTTCGGAGAGGATAGAAAAGCGCACGCGTGAGATGGAGGTCGTCATGTTGACGTATTAATACGCTTCCCGTTCACCTGGATTCTAGTATGAGTTCATATCTATGACAAAAATAAAAATGTCAAAAAGTTCAGTTTTCAAAAGAAAGAAATGACGGTAGTGAGAACTGTAAATGGATATGGGAAAAATTTTCTTAGAGATAATCTAAACTTGCTGCCTATAAAAGTTTAAAAGAGTTCTATATACACTCAGACGGGTGTTAGTAAGTTGGGAGCAGCTTTAAAAGTTTTTAGTAGACTTAATTACCGAACAAAAATAGGGAGTTGGATATGTTGCATATATGCGGTAGGTTGATTTATATCTATCTCTACGGCTTTCAGTTTCTGGTTTTGATAATTAAATTAAATTAAATTTTAATGGAATAGCATATACTTTAAAATATTTGCGCATAACGCAATATATCATTCGAGGTGCTAGATGAACTTCGGTTATCATTGATAAATGCAAATATGTCATATGTTCCTGGTATGAAGAAGAATTTAGGGAACTATTTTTACAATAAGAATGTCTGTATTGATTTTTGCGCGTGCGTGTTTAAAATGTAAATTATCTCTGATTGCCACGGTGTTCTTCAATCTTACAAGAGTCTAGAGAAGTGTGTCATTATTGGTACAGTTGTCAGAAGCATCTCTTCTTTATTCCAAAATCCTTCGTCTCCATCTCAAGCCATTACGTGGCATCATTAGAGGAGATGGAAGGTAGTTCCAGCGACAGCTCTCCCTCCACACATGCGAGAGCACGCACTACACTCCCGTCACATTCTCCCACACCTCGCCCATTTCCCTACCCTTCTCTTTCCTTCTTATCCTCTTTATCCTCTTCTGTCTCCTTTCTCTTATCTATCCCTTCCTTGTCTTCCCTTCTCCCACCCTTTTTCCTCCCGCTGCTGGGCGGCCTTTCCCTGCTTGCCTATATGGCCTCGCTCCGACGTATTTGCCGCGGACATGAAAAGTAACAAGGTCGCATGTTCACCTTAGGGCTTCTCACATCGACCTATCGCATACCCGTTCGTCCCATTACCCCTGGCGCCAAAAAACCTCCTCCTTCTAACTTTTTCCTTCCACATTTCTTCATCCATTTCTCTCTCATCTTGCTCCAAATCTCTTTCCCTTACCCCTGTAGGAATTCTCCTTACCCACCCTTTCACGACGTACACTCCTATTTCTCCCTAGAGGACTAGTTATGACATGTTGTGAACGTTTCCATAACAGCAATGTGGCCAACACTGCAGTGGAAGCACGGAGCTTCTTAATGCTCATAGAACGGAATAAACACGAAAAAATATGTTTTTATGATTTTTCGTGAATTTTTATTCTTAAGTGGCCACCCAATAAAAATGTGAATTCGTTTCCAAAAGGACATCTCGTTTTCGACATAATCAAATATCTGATAATTTTTCATATCTATGTTATGGATTAATGCTCTCATATTAATGCTATTAGTAGGCGTTTGTTCTCGAACGAACTCCTTTAATTGAAAGAGACTCGGAAAGTTACCCGAGAGATTTATAAATAGCTAGTGTAACGGTAAATTTTTCTACTTTGTTCAAACGTTAATGTAGTTTAAACTCTGGCGAGAAAGTTTGGTATGATAAAAGTGATTAATAATTTCTAAGCTGACGTTAAGGGACATAAAATCAAACTATTTTTTTCAGGAATTTTACTATGATTGAAGATTGCAGCAGGGTTTTTGGCGTCCATCAACCTAATTGCGTGCTGCAATTGAAATCGAATATAGCTCTAAAAATACGATGTTTAATCAGTTTTAAATATTCATATGCCAACAAACTTTAGTTCTGGTTTCAAAAAGAAAACTCGAGCACAGCATATTACGGTTGTTAAATGGTACTTACTTATGCTTATACTGCAATAGCAATTGGAATAGGTCAATAGAGTTTTGGACATATCGTAATATGGCTTTGTTTCCGCTATATTTTCCAATACCATTATAATATGACGTAGATTCTGTCGTAAACCAAGATAGGTTATTATTTTTAAAAATTGTATATTTTCCATCGTTTTGCTTGGGAAGAATTTTTACAGCTCGTGAGGATGTAATAAATTTTCAACCTAGCACTTCTTATCAAATTCGAACATTTGCTGTCGTAGGCGCAGTGATCGTTCCTTTTGGCGACTCTTGGCTCTTTCCCGCAAGCTATTACAAGCGTTTCATCTCTAGGAGATCCAGTGATATCCCATACCCGTAAAGGGGGCGTCGGAATTTATCAGAGCGCTGGGATCAGATCGCAGTATCCTGTCTCGCTCGCTCTTTTTTCATCCATTCTCTCGGCCTCACACCTCCCACGCCGCCATTTTCTCATTTTCCCACCCCCTCTCCTCCCAACCTGCCGCCATCCCATACCATTCCAAAGAAAAAGCATCCGGATGTTACAGTCTCTCTCACCCCTTTCCTTTCCTTTTATGTGAAAGCCATAACACCCACTTCCGATGTTAAGGGTGCAATTATTGGATGGCAGCGGATATTTGGATGCGTTCCGCCCTAGACAAAAGAGCCTCTTGACGAATAAAAGTTTTCTCAAAGGTTGGTCTCAATTGCTCTTCCAGCGTGAGACATTAAATAAATATTTCTTTTAAAAGTAATTAACCGGCGCAAAAAATAATATTCGCTAGATGCAGAGGAGTAGCAAAGGGAAATATCGCTCAATCCGAGTTTCCGTCTTCGGTGTCTACTTCGTCCTTGACCCAAAACAGCCCGCGGTCCAGTCTTTACGGCTAAAAAAATTATAATCAAATATAAGATGGGACGATACTTTACGCTCACGCCACAAGAGAGGTAGACAAACTCTCCAGCTGGATGGTTGCACTGGACAAACATCCTATGGTCCTTTTTATGTGGCGCCCGGAGGAGTTATCCGACTGTGACCTCCATCTGCCGCAGCCTAAAGAAGAACGCAATGCGCCTCGCTCTACGAGTCGATTCTCCGGCTTCATATCACCATCCCCCTAGCGGCGTCCATAACCACTACTCTAGCTCTTATTGTCAGCGACTTCGACGATTGCTTTCCTCCCGAGCGCGCTTTTGCAAGCGCCTTTATTTCCACTACCTCAAGAGTAGCTGTGGCAAGAGTTGCATAAGAGTAAGGATACGAGAAATATAAAAAAAGATCCATGTAGTATACGGCCGTGACTCGATATATAATAATTAAAATAGAATTTAATTGACATTCCTTGATAAAGCCCAAGATCATTTTTATCTTTTAACTCATAATAAACGTTAACGTTTGGTCAATTTAAAAGAGAGGGATACGAATCCAGTGTATCCAAAGGAATATATTCTCTTGCACGATTTTTAATCGGGTGTACGTGTACCCCTAGCGGTGCTTCAAGAAATTTGAAGGGTACAAGAAAGTTTTTAAAATAGTAATTTCTCTTCTCGATTCGTCTTTCATGCAGAATCAGAAGTTGCGATGTTACGACAAAGAATGAAGTTATAAAACAAAAATGCCCAAAAACTGAATTTTAAGTTCAAGTGTTATCTATATTAGTACAAGTGTTATTCATTTCATCTTCACATTAAAATGTACTAAAGGTTACGCGAAAATTAAAAATGCCTTAAGGGATACGTCAGCAAGAAAGGCTTTTAAGTCCTGCTCTGTGGCCTTATTGACAAATGGTTATTTTTATTACGTATACTTAACGTAATTTTGCCTATTGAATGATCTTCCTTCTAAACGAGCTTAATTTCTCACCAAGTTCTTTGATTGCATTTTGTTGTCTTTCTGTACTAACTTGTCTCCCTCTGAACTCATTCACTGTTATGCACATTTGTTAACATTACTAGCGCATTTTCGTTAGTATTGAATTATTTCAATATACATAGCTTATTTTGTTACTTTCTTAATTTTTTCTTGGGTGGTGGTTGTGGAGTGGTTAGAGCGTTGGCCTTGCATGCAATGTTCCCAGGTTCGAATCAGGCGTTGGTCGGATTTGTCAATCTATGATCGTTCCGTCCCCTAATTGTGTACTTTTGAGGAAACCGTTAGCTTTCTGTCCTTAGAAAAGGACGTTAAACAGTTGGCATCCGTGAAGCTCTTCGTGAAGTGTATGCTAATGCCGACACTGGGATTCCCTCCTCCCTTGTCAGTGTGTCCGGTGTGTAAGAAGTTATGGCTACAATATTTTAAGAGGTTGATTTGCCAGAAGCACACACACACACATTAATCTTTCCTTGATTTATCACAAATTTTGCAATTTTACTAATAGCCCTTTTTCGTACGTAACCTTTGGAAAATTTCTAACTTCCATAGGTTACAATTTGCTAGACATTTGTAAGAAAATCTGCTTTACTGTTTTCTTCATTTTTGTTATTCTACTACTTTTTCTAATACACATCACTATACTATTGCTATAAAATATTCCCAACCTTGATTTATATCTTTTTCTTTAGTCTTTAATAACTTATATTTTTATGAATCTTTTAAAAACTAAAAGACAGTTTAATTAGCGTTTTAATTGAAAGATTTAAAAATTTCTTTCTGCAGATTATATTTTTCCCTTACTACTACAGTTTGTTAGGAGCACCCTAACTAAATGAGCACGCTTCATAATTTCCTCATCGCCTATCTTCCTATTTTATTCATTCTGTTATTTAACCTTTTACTGCATAACCCATTCTCTTGTATTATTTTACTTTTAGCTATTTCTCGCAGAAAGAGTTAGTATTGACTGATCACACCTTAAATATAGCCATTCAAAGAACCTAGAAAATATTCAGATGAAAATGTACACCGATTTTTCGCATCTGACGGGATTTTCTAAATTTAAAGACAGACTTAAGCGCCACTGCACATTTGTACTTTTTGTACCGAAAAAAACTTCTTTTATTCGATCCATTTCCTTTTGCGAATCTCTCCCTCTTTGTGCTGTTTTTATGAGTACCAATATTTTCCTGGTCTTTGGTCTATCACTGATTTGGCTTTAGAATGTGAAGAAAATAAAACTTTGCATACCAATGTATTAATGCATATAAATAGTCTTTGTAGGATTCAATTTTAATCGATAAATGTCGATAAAAATTTAAATCGTGAAAATTTTAAATTATACGGAAATGAATTTTCGTCGATAAGTGTTGTTTCCTCACCACAATATTTTCTACAAAATTATGCGCCTAGGTTTTTAAATTTGGTTTACTACACACAACCGTAATATAGTTAGCACCGAACATCCAAAATGGAAGATAAAATCGGCATTTGTCATACCAGACGGCAAAACATCATTCGCAATTCCCTACACTTCGTTTTCTAAGAAAGGAAGGACTCGTACTTAACTGCCTCTTTGTCCAAAGACTAAGGTACGGGAGAAAAGTGTATGATCAGAGCATTGCACTCTGTCTCTACCATCGACTAGATCCGATAATCTCTACACTCTTGGGTCGTTTTCTCTATGCGATCAGTCGCCATACTCCATTTACGAAAAAGTGCAACAAGATCTTCCGACCTCCTACAAGATACGAAAAGAGTTTTCCCAACTGAAAAGTTAATCGCTAGATACTTCCATAGTATTTTCACAAACACACAGTTATAAAAAAATATATTTTTGGTACTCATACCCGCAATCCATTTTCCAATGAGTGTTTCTCATGTTTAATATCTCTTGCATCGCTTTTAAGTGAACATCGGTTCGTTTTCGTGTTCTGGGATTATTTCTATGTTCGTCGTCCTAATCCACAAGGTAAGCTTTTTTTCATCAAAATTATGCAACACATTTTTTATTGAATGGTTACTATTTCATTAGTACGGAGCACTATTTAATGAGTTATATTTAATTTAATTTGAATAAATGAATTTATATAATTTTATTGATAAAATAGCATAATTGACCGTCAAATATGATCAGATTATTATAAAAGTATTCCAAATATATATGATTTCCATACGAAAAATCAGTAAGAATTGTTATGATGAAGCTTGGCATTCATGCATAATCAAATCGGTGTTTTTGAAAGTTATTTTTGTTATAATTATACTGTTCATGTAATTATTACTAGAGATGCCAAATTTGTATCCAGATATTTGCTGAGAATATGAGGAAAATCAAAATAATAAGATAAAATGCATAAAGAAGTAGCTGAAATTTACTTGAAATATTTGATCAAATTATAAGTTATTTAAAACGTGTAGAATTTTACTTAATTAATGAATTATATTATTCTTATTTACTAGTAAAAAACAGGATAAAATGTGAACAAACTGTAAATTCACCATCAAAGGAAATATGTGTAGTAACTTACTTACTATTAACTAAGTACTTACATGAACTGCAATGAGTTAAACTGTATTTTAAAATTGCACTTTCATTTTAACTATATTAGTTTTGAAAATTTTCCAGAAATAAATTTAAATAAATGTCGTAAAATGTTATTTTTCAATCCTATTTGAAATTCGGTACGAAATATTTGCTGTATTATCTGTTAAAAAATCCATTAAAAATTACGTGACCTATAATTAGTTTTATGAATTCCCACCATTTGGCAATGGCGCATGATTCAATAGTATAACGTTTTTTATAATCAATTATAATTTATTATTTTTACTTTTGTACCACGGCTCCTTTTAATCCTATACGTCCTCTTATTCTTTCTCAGTTTCTGCTCATTCCCATTCTCTTCTCCTTCCTCCCTGTTAATTACTTAATAGATTCAGTAATTAAGTTATACCCATGTATAAAAATCTGGCCCGTGTTAAAGGACTAACTTGGTGCATTTATTATGAGACCAAGAATGGAATTCAACAATTGAGACAACAGTTGTCCAATAAAAATAAAATGCGTTAAAACGTGAACTGATATCCGACTTCAAATAAAATCTATCCAAGAGCCTTCTGTATATTTTCACTCTCGCAAAGATATATCTTTAAAATTTATAAGTTGTATAGTTGCTGGACTGGGAAATTAGTTGACCAGACTTTCCAAAAATTTACGAATGTCAGATTTTTATATTATGTCCCGAAAATTGACGCCGATTCGGATGCTGCCAAAAATTCATAATCCATAATGCGGACGAATCGGGTTTACTTCGGTGATTTCTTCCTCGTAGCATATTTTCAGCTGGTGATGAGGATATGGCATGCGGAATGTAGGAGTCAAAGGAGAGGCTGGCGGTTCTTGCGTGCCCAAATGCATCAGGTACGTAACAACTAAAGTTAACTGTAATAGGCAAAAATGCACACCCTCGTGCTTTAAAGGTCGTAAAGAATGTTTCTGTTCACTACCATGCTAATAAACGTGCATGGATAACTTCGCAAATAACGCTGGGATGGTTTTTGAATCACATTGCGCCGGTGGCACGTGCGCATTGCAAGTCTAAGAGACTAGTTGATAATTGTAAATAATTCTGATATTAGATAACTGTCCTGCCCATCCTGGTGAATCGCTTTTGGTATTGGGTAATGTGTGTGCGGTTTATTTACCTACAAGTTGTGCTTCCATAATTCAACCTACGGACCAGGGAATTTTAAGGTCTCTAAAATGCTATTATACAAAAATATGGGCAGAAATTGCTTGTTATGGACGCAAAGGTGTTAACGGATTCAAAAAGGAATTCCACTTTATGGATGTGATTTGGACATTAGTTAATGCGTGGAATGATATAACAGCCGCAACACTGAAAAATTGCTGACATAATTTGTGGCTTGCAAGGAAGATGAAGATGGTGATGAATCGCCAGCAATATTACGTGAAAATTGAGCCTTTTTCGATATTACGTAAATTTGTTTACATTTCGATTTCGACCACTGTTGAAGAATAATTTGTATTTGAATGAAACAGTGGAAATAATCTATGGATTTGAATTATACTGTTAATGCCTAAAATGAATAAATTAAAAAATGTAAGATAGTTGTTTAATTATTTAAGGCGAAATTGGACCTCGCACTGTTTAGTCTTTGGTGATAATATTCGTAATTTGGTTAAGATACTATGCTGTACATTACGATTTGTCCCTGAATACTTAGGCCATGTGCGTCACTTTCAGAAATGCGGAATTTTCGAAAATTATGCACGGGCTCTGTCCCGAGGATGCCGGATTTATGAGGTTCTACTGTACATTAAAATAAATATCAAAATTCGTCATCGATTTTCAGGAAAAATAATTGTGGATTTCAGTCGCCTAATTTTAAGAATAATAAACGTCGAAAATTACCAAGTCTACACAAATATAAGTATGCTACGAATATTTATCTAGCTAATTTTAACATTACAGACTGAAATAGTTTTTTAATTGAAAACCCTTTTAAAGAAATGTGCCTAAACTTCCATTTAAACTTAATAAAACAAAACTTCTTTGCCTAGGTCTCCCGGTTTCTTTTTGAGATTAAGTAAGAATATTATTTTTAATACAACCAGTTTCTATTCTCCAGGTGCGACCAGAAGATGATGAAATAAGACAGCCGACATTAGCCATAGTTTGAAAATTAACCGTCACGCACATACGTTTAGGTTATTTTAAAAACAAAGAGAGAAGAGAAGGTCGGAAAAAGAAAAGGAAAATAGGAGGAAAGTAAAGAGACGATGTAAGGAAGATGAAAACAGCCAAATAGGGTGAGATGATGGAAGTGTATGTGTGCGAACCAAGGGGTTAGGAAGAATAGGGAGGCTGAGTGCTGTCGGGTTTGAGAGTGGCGTGGCCACACTGCCAGAGATAGGATTTCTTCGACGGTTATATGAGTCTTGTGTGATATCGCAAAGGGAATGTGATCCCTAGCCCTTTGCCAACCACGCGAGCCAATTCCCTTTCCCATATTCTCCTCTGCACTTCACTCCACTGTCTTCGTGGTCAATTCAAAAACTGATGCCATTTGCGGCAAATTAGGTTCCACGCCATTGCAAGTATACCTCCGGATGCCCTTGCACTCCTCTATGTTCTGCTCAAATGTAAACTGCAGCAGTTTCACTGAGTTTACTGCGGACAAGCATATCTCCATTAGACTTAAAATTTTATTTTTTTATTTGCTCTAGTATTTCCCTTTACTTTCTGCTCTAACGACGTCTGCAAATGGAAGAATGATATGAGATTTCTTTTATAATTGCTTCAAATAAAATTTAATCAGGTTTTTAAAACGGAAATTTAAGTTTCTCTGTAACATTGCGTTGGCCACTTTTAGTGCAGCTTAAAACTTTGAGATATTTTTCGTTAGTATAAAATATCAGTTATATTCCTACTAATATAATTTATGATTTAAGCATTCAAAATATTTAAAAAATCATGGAAACTCTCTTTTTCATACAAAAGTACTACATAAAATTAATAAGTTAAGAGATAATATTTTTATTAAAATGAAATAAAAACAAGTACGAATGTACACAGGATTCCCGTGGTACAGAAGTGCTTTTCGTCAAATTTGCCGTAGGATAATCGTACTCTAAATAGTACTAATGTATTTGCATTGAAATCAGGAAAATATTTTCCTTATATTGTGGTAGCCCTACATTTTAGATTCGTTCATAACATGTTAATTTCGTTTTGCATTTCTATACCCGCCCTACAAACGAAATTTCTTTGAAATCGGTTCAGCCAATACCTTTGAAATTTATGGTTATAGAAAACTTCTTCTAACTTTAATATTTTGGTAGCCCTGTTAAGTTGATCTGGTGCAAATATGCTATTTTGGTTATTTATATATGAAAATTACATATTCTAAATTTGGTTAAAATCTATGCAGTCAGTTATCTAGAAATGCTTGTAAAAGAAATATTGTTTTCCTTTTTACTGTGGCAGCCCTGCACTCTAGCTCCACTTTGAACATATTAATTTCGTTATGATATATTGTACAAATCTTATATTCGAAATTTACTTGAAATCCTTAATTACTGAAAGATTTTAATTTGCAATTGTGGTAAACCTGTTTGGCTGATCCAACCTAAACATGCAATTATTGTATATTATTAATTAATATTAATTATTAATTATATATTAATTATTGTATATAAGTTTCCATTATAAACATTAAATTTGGATGAAATTGATGAGGACAGTTTAACACAAATACGTGTAAAAAGATTTTTTTTAATTACTGGTATTATGGCAAACCTGCTTTCTATATGTATATTAGTCATCTGGATTTTTTTCTATGTTGCACATTTCCTTCATAAGAAATTTTGTTGAAATCGATTTTGCCAATTCCTTTCAAATTCATAATTACTCATGGTATTCGTCAAATGTAAGGAAACCTTGGATCAATTATATGTTAGATAATGAATTTCATTACTTTTCGCATTTTTATCGCCATCTAATAAAATAGACTTCATTTAATTTCATGAATACTTCGTCATTAGTATTTTATTTAGTTTAGAGAAAGTATGATCTAGGCAAAGTGTGTTGCATAAAATCCTTTTCAGGTTATCAGAAGATTGCCTCAAATGCTGAATATCGATTTTCGTGAGAGCTCGAGATAGTTTGATAGCAAGTCATGCGACCAAACCAAAGTCTCACACATCGCTATTTCAATTGGAAACCGTCTCAGATTTGCTAAGACTGCTTCCTTCTCATAGATAGCCGGGGACGTTGATACTCGAAGGGAAAGAGAATTCATACTTTTGGTGGACAAGTTGGCCATAGTTGTCGATTCATCCGCAGTGCTTTTGAAAGAATCTTGGCTTCTATCCGTTTTAAAACGGGTTACTCCAGAAAAGAAAATTTTTTCGAAGCAAAAATGCTGAATGAATGAAAAAGATTAATGTTTTGATGATCAACACACGATAATGTTCAACATCAGTCTGTCCTGTTCATCTCATCCTTCTCTAATTATCCCATTAACCTCCAGTCACATCCTATCCGTCCCAATCCTGTACGTTTTCCCAGCTTGGTCATTAGCACTCCATCCAATCATATTGCCTTCTCTATATTCTTCTCTTAGGCCTTATTTCCCCTCTCAAAGTTATCTCCCTATTCCAAAATACAGTGTTTTCTCCGTACAGTAGTAATATTTTTGTCGTTCTAGTTTCACATGTCTCATTTCTCCTGTCGTTTTTTCCTTCTGCCGTCCGATTCCAACTCCTTCCGTTTTCCTCCATCTTCCATTCGTCCCATTTCCATTTCCATCCAGTTCACCTCCCCGTCCCGTTGCCTTGCTCGTCCCATTTCTTTCCGGTTTTTCTCCTTTCCATCCCGTTTCCCTTTTGTCCAATTATCTTCATGTCTCCCCTCTTTTCCATCCTGCTCCCGTCACTTCCCCGTGCTGCTATCCTCCTTCGTAAAGCCTTGCAAGTCATCCTCGCACACCTCACTCCACCTCATATTCCTGATTTCATACGCCACCATAGAGACCGCCACTGTCGTCACCAAGGTCCGCGCTGCTGTGATCAGCACGTCCCGCTCTTGGTCTCCATCAATCAAATCCGCTCCTATGCATCCACCTCCTCATCACTCCGCCAACTCCCCAAAACAGCCCTCACTCATCCCCACCTCTACCTTCACTCACCTCTCCCTTGCTCTCCTGTCGCTCGCATTTCCCCGTCGTGTCTAAAACCACTGGCGGTGCCCGAGTTTATTCAATGGTGTTATGTCACTTACTTCGCTTTTAAAAAGCTATTGGAAATTTCTTAAACATAAAAAGAGATTATTCACTGTCATACCAACTTTTCATTTCTGTTATAAATAAAAGGATTTGGTATAACAAAATGTACTTTTTTGATTTTTATTCCGGTGCATTTTCAAAATGAAAGTAAGTTTTCTTATTTTTATGCGTGACTCCAATTGCAATAGGCTTCGATTTAGTCGTGTTAAATTAAATTTAACAATTTCATGGTAACATTAAACAGAAATAATATTTTAGCTACTTCAAGATCAATAATCGGTGTTATCGAGATTAGGAGTAATTTTAAATTTTCTAAGCAAACAAAGAGACTGCTTAGTCTATATATACAATTTATTTTCCATTCTTATGGTTTGAACTGAATTTGTTTTAAATTACGCATGAGAATTATTGATACTATTTATCAAAACAAGGATTTCATAGTAAAATTTCTGAAACAGAAAGTTAAAGCTATTTTCCGAACAAATTTCACTCATGAATTAAAAAATAGCGACTTATAATTAAAAATTAAACTAAAGCTAATAGTAAATACGACAATGAAATTAAAAGATGAGAGATGATATTTTCATGGTAAAAATTAGGTAAAAGTATGAATATATCGATATGCACATGTATTCAAATTGCACAAAGCGATTTAACACTTCTTTTTTTTTGTCCGAAGCTGACGCAATCAATTTACCCATGCGCTTGACTATTTTACTCATTCGCCAACCCTCCCGAGTGTAGAAATGGGATGAGGATTTTAGCTTACGGAATCAAAACCATTTGTCCATCTGTCCATCCTTCCATTAGTTAGTGTCTGGCCAAACGAGTTCCACTTTGAAGTGCAGCTATTACGCCGCGATGGGCTCACATCGACTCTGCGCTCGCAACAGACGTTATTAGGAATCCTTGCAGTGTTTGGAGCCCAACACGTGTCAGGAGTCCAGCCGCGTCACGGCCGGGGAAAAGATGGATGGCCGAGAGGCGCGATGGCTTCCCTATCGGATTGCCGGTGGCCGTGCATTCCGATCGCACCGCCACTCCATCGAAAGCCCTCTCCGCCAATCTCCTACTTCCCCTCCACCCTGTCCCCTCTATATTTCTCCCAACCCGCGACACTTTACCTCGATCCCCGAGTCCCTCCGCCGGAAAATCGAACCCAGGCCATCCGCCGTGGGTATATGCAGCAGCAAATGATCCCCCGATCCGCTCCCTTCCTCCCCTCCAATTTCTCCGATCTTATCGGTGCATCCATCCTCACCCTGTCGCTTCCATCCTATTCCACCTCGCCCTCCCCTTCCTATTCTCCTGCTCCGTATTGTGCCCCTCCTGACCCCTCCGCCTCGCTCCTTCCCCTTCTTCCCCGACCCTCACTGGCGCACATTCGATGCCCTCTGTCCCCATCAATACCCTCCTCCCTTTCCGGATCTATCAGGCGATTCCGCTCAACCCCTAACCCACCCTCCTCTACGATTAATTAATTGTAATCGAATCGCCGTTATCGCTGCCCTCGTCTCCGACTGTAATGGGGCCGAGTATGCAGACAACAGCTGAATAAACATTCTACCGCGCCTCTCACGGCACTCGCTCATTTCCTTTCTCGACTCAAAATGTCAAGACTTTAAATTCCCCAATTTTTCTCTCGTTTTCGCTTGTTTCCCTAGAATTTTATTCTCGCCCTAAACGCCGATCTGAACAATTCTCTGACGTTTATTTCTGTTTTTATTTCAGGTGAGTACATACCTTGCTTCCGGTGCCTTTTCTTCTCATTGATTCGTTTTCCTATTGTGTAAGTACTTCATTTTTGTAAGTTATACTAATATAATTGGACAAATTGGTTGTTCGGATGTTGATTTTTATCAAAGAATGTTCAAAATTTAGCTCTCTCTGCCTGGGCCTAATCGGTATTACATGGACTGCGAAGTTAGCAATGAAAATCTGTCTGAAGATGTTATATTTTATTTGTTCCTCAAACTTTTAATTGAAGGAAATGCAAGAAAAGGTCATAAATTAATAATAATTCCAATTAGCAACAAACTCTTGAGAAAACGGGATAATGAGTTAAAGGTTTCTTTGCTGTTTTTCTTGTAAAAGGTGTTATGCTGGGCATCATAATTCCTTCCCATCATCCCCTCCGTCGAAGTAAGTGGTTTTCGTAGCAAGTTGCTCCGTTCGTTGTTGCTAATGTGGCCTTAGCGTCCAAACATAGTCTTTCTTATCTATACCAAGACCCATGTTCCTTCTCCGAAGCTAATTTTAAGAATCCTCTTTTTATGAAATTTCAATTGTGGCTTGTTACTTGGTTGTGTGTTGGTGCTGCATGCTATAAAATTACTGTCGGTTCAGGTGCGTTATATGCTGCTCATGAGTAAAATGTGGAGATGCAATGCTGATAGATTTATTTCGGTGTGCCTGATAGAAGCGGATGTAGGAAGTGTTGTGCCTGGTCGTTATTGCGGTTTCATCGGTTTCCAGTAAATCGAGCGTAGATTCGAATTTTCAAGAGGAGAAAGGTTTTCAATTTACCTCTCAAGCTCAACCTTTTACTTTAATTTTACCTATCGATTAGCTATGTGTATAGATTCCATTTTCATTTATCTTTACCAATCTGTCCGTAAATTTTAACGGGAAGTTTATTAATGCCACCCTTCAAGATTTGTCACTTACGGGCTCAAACCATTGCATAGATCTATACCTGCATTATAATTCACCAATCAGAAGAATGGCAAGCAGTGTATGAGATTTTCTAAAAGATCTAACTTTGAGGTTTTAATATCCTTTTGTGATTATTAATTGTTCTATAGAATAAAGATCTTCGATATCGCCCACCATATATTATATTAATCGAGCTATGAATCTATTAGTATGATTTTTATTATGAATAATAAGAGAATCACTAATGTAATTTAAAAATTGCGTTTCTATGTCGCCAATTTGATTTAAAACCTAAAGTACGTGAATAAGTTGTCATGAAACGTAATTTTTGAGCATTTCGAATGAGAAGTGATTTTTCATGATAAAAAATCAATTTTCATACATTTTTCCATATGAACGTGCAAATCCTGCGTCGATATCTAAGATAATTTAAAATGTTAACGAATAAAGGCTTGCACGCTACGTTTCAGCACTTCCAAGGAGTTAGCTCCATGTCTTCAATTTAGGCGATGAACATTTAATAATTTAGAAGTTATGTCGCCAAGTAGTTCCTGAAAGTCTGGTTGAAAAAGAGTGAAAGATTTTTGAGTTATTTGCTTTTCTATGGCTTAGCTAGATTGGCATTGGTAAAAATTTTTATCCACAGACGAGCACATAAACAGGCGTGAACATTTATATTGCTTGAAATTTTGATATGTGGAGACACACCCCTTAAGGTAGAATCAAAATTCTCTTATGCTTTGACATTACATTGTAAACTACTTAAAAAAGTTTCTAATTGTTCATCTTTTTTTCTAATAACTCATAATTCATCAAAGACGAGTCTGTGAGGAAATAGGTAAAATATATCACCATTTTTGCGTTTCTTAACAATATAGAAAACTTTCGTCCCGAAGCCGGAGTTTAAGTCCGAGACTTCCCTTGTTTGTATTGAGAATAACTACCGCTATGACGTTTATCTAGCTCTCAGAAAGAAAATTATATCTCCGGAGACATTTCTTCCCTTAAGTGAAAATATAGTTGAAGCAGGGAGCGAGATCCGGCGAATAAGGGGAGGTGGCTCATCGTTTTTACATTTAAACCTTCAAGAACCTGCCATGTGATATATGACCGATGCACCGGCGCTTTGTCCTGGTGAAGCGTCTGTCCAGTATCTGCGTATTCAAGCCATTTGGCCGAAAATTTCCTCTTCTAATTGTTTTTTAGGACTTCGGCATAATAGTTCGCAGTTTCAGTTTTCCCTTAGGCACGCGGGAATCATATAAAACTTCCGATTTGTCTTTCCTGAGTGAGAGTCATCTTTGACATTTTCAACGCCACTTTATATCTTTGCGTAATTCAAAAACGCTTTTACGTAAACGGTTTTTATCATTATACTAGGTGTCTCCGAGAATGATTTTCCCAACTACCTGCAAAATTTTATTCTAATTTTCAGCTCCACCTTGGCATCCATATCGGATAGCGTGTGCACGGCTACATTAAACCCCTTATCGTAGCGATACTAGCGTGAGTGAAGTAACGAGTGAGTAACGAGTTTATAATGCAAACAAAATAGATTGTTACGAAGCTTTACAAGATCCTATCGTGGTTCAGCATTTGTCACGCATTTGCGAAGAATTAACTTTACATTTATTCCGAAAAAATGTGACTTTACTGTAATAATCCTAGAAAAAGTTGTTATACATTCAGTACTGAGAGGGAAAATGCGATAATTTACGTAATTAACCCGTAGAATAATTATGAGTATGATATTAAATCACGTCGTCAGTGCGACTGGAGGATGAATAGACAGCTTTCAGCTCAAAGTGGATGACATGGAGCTTTCGGTCCTACTTCTTTCTGACCCCTTTTACCTCACATCCACCATTCACCACCGATGCACGCCACATTGTTCCTTTCGTCCTCCCGATCAACTTGGTCACACGCATTATCTATCTCGCTTACGCCGACATTTCAACTCGGGCCTCGTCGTATGCATGTGATGCGTCGGCAAATCTGTTTCGTGGGAGAGACGATAGTGGAAGTCATACGGGCGGAGAGTGACATTACAAGTGAATGAGAGAAAGTGAGACATTAAGAGTACGCCAGAAAAATAGAAGGTACAAAAAGAAAAAATAATACAATTATATTTTTTTGAATACTCGTGCAATATTTCTGGCGACAAAGTAAATTATTCTAAAGAACGATTTTGTCCCACTAAATGTGGATGGAAAGAATGAAATTAAATAACAAATGAGTATGTAGGGAATTAATAGAGTGAAATTGATAATAGTTTAATTAAACATTAGATAAATGGCAGGATTGGCAACGGCAAACATCATAAAAACAGGGATATGACACAGCGAAAATCTTTATAAAATGAAAGCAGTCAAGTTTCGCAGCCCCGCTTCGCTCAAACTCACTGCCTATCTAATTGATATTTTGGAGACTTGAGTGAGAGAAGAGGAGGTAGGAGACAGCAAGGAATGGAAAGCGTAGGGAGGGCTTTCATAGAAAGGGGGGACGCAGGGAGGGTGGAAAAGATTGGGAGATGGGAGGGAAAGCAGGAAATCTGAGCAACGTGATTTCCAGGCGTGGAACCGGGCTTAATGCGGTTACGCGTCCATTACGCGGTGCCTCTCCTTTTTCAAACCCAACCCAACCCTTTCCCACGAATCTCTGCCCCGAGGATGCACTCGGAGTGGCGTGAGCGCGGCAGAAAAGCATGTGGAGGCTAAAAATAGAGAGATATGGAAGATGAAAAAAGAAAGATGAGAGAGCGACGGGAGAAAGGAGAAATTTGCCACCGCTAGAGAGGGATGACGGTGATAGAGAAACTGGGGAGAGATATGCATAGATTGTACGACGAAGGTGTAATCTGAACTTGATGCGAGAGGCTTTGAGCAGTAAAAATGTAATATGAATAATTTCCTTTGTAAAAACAAAGGAATTGAGTGCGTCTTGTTAACTTAATTCTCCTTCGACTGCCACGGTGTAACAAATGTGCACATGACGGAAATTGGAAAGGGAAAGTGAATAGAAAATCATGAACGCATTTGTAATAAGATCGCGCCAATAAGTTGTGGAAGTATTAGATTTGTTTGGGCTATAATAATATAAATAGCTATGGTGGAAGAAGACGAAGGGAGAGAAGATAATGAAGATGACATTTGTTTGTTTAGCTTCCTTCCCAATGGAAGAATCAGAAGATTTTTGTGGAATGTAAAGGGTGCGATGTGTTGAGAGAGTGGGTTTAGTCAATGGCGAATAAGCGAGTGACAGGCGAGGGATTTGCGCGGATGGGCAAAATACGGAATAAGCGTGAAACGCGACACCTGATCCGGAAATGTAACGGCAAATGAAATGTTGAAAACGAAATGTAATCAGCGAAATTGATGAGAGTTTAGACAGTTTGATACATGAGAAAAAGGATGTGGCTGGATGTGGAAGATAAAAACGAATTATTTGAGAGACAATGGAGCTCCAGAAAAGGCATCGTATAACAAAGAATTGATTTTTCCAGCTGTGTATTAATTGACTGACAGCAATTTACTTTCACGTTTGATTATAATTAAGCAATTCTCATTCTACAAGACAAACGGAATTCTACTCTTAACAGAATAAACAATTTACCGAGGTGCGATCGATGCCGTTAAACGATCGATTAAATCAACATTTTATGAGTTCGGGCGTTGTACTGATGTGACCGGGAGCAAGATTTTGCTAGCTTATGGCGATGCGAGATGTTGAAGTTAAAAGAGGAGAAAGAGAGGAAAAGAGGATAAACTGGAATTTGAGGAAGGATGCGGCGAAGAGAGATGCGCAGAGAGCTGATGAATAGCAAGTTGTGGCGCTTGGATTGAAGGTAAAAGTGAACGGAATTCGTGGAAGGTAGGCGGAGGAGAAAGGTATGGGCAGGAGTGGGGAGGAGAAGATGAGGCATGGGCAAAGTGGACGCCATAATTGCATTTCGCGAGCTACGGCAACGTCGTCATATCCTGTCTCCCTACTTTCAAATTCTCCACTTTGCAATCGCCCAAAAAACCCCTCTCTCTCTCTCTCTCTCTCCCTCCATTCCTCACTTCTCACACCTCCTACGTTCCATAACGTATACGTCGCCATTATATTTATCATTTCCTTCTTTCGCTCCATCGCATACTCTTCCTCTCTTACTTCTTTTCGTCATTCGCTTGATTCCTCTCCCTTTTATAATTTTACTTTAGCTGAAATCATAAAGGACATTCCAATAGTTTGTATGACCACTCGCTTCATTATTTCTCTCTCACACTCTAATTTATCTTTCTCACTCTTATTCTACTAATATTCCTCCCTTTCGCTTCTACTGTGGATTAATTTTTCTCGCATTTCTCTTCTCTACATCATCATATTCCATTTTTTATATCTCCCGAAAGCTCTTTTCCCAGGGCTGTCTAATTTCGCCCTCTGCCTGCATTTCTCAGAACGAAAAATCATAGGATAGTCAAATATGTCTAACGTTTCTAACACTGGTTTCATCATGATTCATAAAATTTTAAGTAGTATGAATTTCACATTTCTGTCCAACAGTGAGTTATTATGCTGTTATAAAGTCATTATAGTCCTGAATTTAAGAACAAAAATCTTTGGAATGCCTCTTTACTTATTCTCGATCTCTTTTGATTAGGTTAAATATCATAGTAAATGACATTTTGTTATTTTATTTATATCATGGAAGCTACTTTAATAGTTTCATCTTGGTTCAAATTCATGTAACTAATAATATTTCCTTTTGAATGCTTCAAATATATCTGCCTTTAATGTTGAAGGAAACGATAGACTTGCAGGGAGTAGATAAGGAAAAAATGGAATTTAGACAATGGACGTCGTGAAGTAAAAAGAGGGTGGTATAGTTGGAGTAAGGGTTAAGTACGCTACTTCAGTTGATGAATAAATAAAATAAATAAATTTTTGTATTTATTTATAACTGAGCACTATTCATTGAGATAATACAAACTTTTAGCATTGTCATTATAAAAAATAAACTTTTGTGTCATTCATGATTTCTCACGCTTAATTCTACATTTATTCCCCCCTTTCGAAAAATTAATTTATCATTTTATTGTTTTTGACTTCGTTAATTTAAATACCTTAGCTATTACGTGCATATTTTTCCATTTTTTAGACTTGGATAGCTTCTGCGACCTATATTTCGCGGTCAAGTAAATTTTTAACAGCTAAGTTCATTTTAATGATGAATGAATCTTTTAGCCAATTTTTTCATCTCGCCGTTCTAAACATTCAACTTACGGAGGAGATTAAGAGCGCAATTAGCGTAATGCGAACAGCGAAATTGCTTTGGAAAACGAATCCGGGAATCAATTGAAGAAAAGGTGGCGGCGGTGGTGTTGGAAGGAGTTCGTCTGCCATATGTCTCCGCCCTTTTGCCTCTCCCTACTTTCCTCTACTCTCCCTTTCTCTCTCTTTCTCTTTATCTCTCTCTCCTTTTTTCCCTTCCCTAGGAGATTTCTCTTCACTCCTCCTCCCACACCTCTGACTGATGGCCTGCCTGAGAACGCCCTATCCCTCTATTGATATTCCGAGTTCGCCAATTAGGTTGTAGTCGGCGTCCCACACTCGCTCACTCCCACTCTCCTCTCCCTCCTTCTCATACATTCCCATCCTCCCACTTTTAATTCTGCCGCTTACTTCGCCTCTCTCTTCTCGGCGACTTCACCTCCCTGGAACACTCTCATGTAAAAAAAGTTTTCGTTTTTTCCTGAGCCTTCCTTTAAGATATAGTAGTCTCTATTGCCGTTAACAGGTGGAATTTGGTGGTAAATGTTAAACGGTTTATGCCAGTATGCTATGTTGTTACGCTCATGATCTTTAAATCTAACAACATAGGATTACCGTGCTTCATTTTTCTATGTAAGCGTATACTTAAAACTTGTGTACATTATTTTGTGGCGAATTGAGAGACGTTATTTAATGTCCTATGATAAAATAATTATGGAAAAATCTGTCAAATTATATAGTGGTACATAAAATATTTTCCAATATTTTAATGTGATGTTAAAACCTGAGGAAAAACATGCAAAAACATAAACGCAGATTGTTGTTTATAGTCGTTTTTCTCAATGTAAAACATAAATAAAAACAAAACGGCATCACTTCATCTTTCGGAAAGAACTTGAGGCCTTGTGGTTTCTCAGAAGTGCATTTTGTAAGATTGGACTAATGACATATCCTTCTATTAATTGACACTCCTCTTCAATTACCCTGAGTGTTGTTATATGGATTTTCAACAAAATAGTAAATTTCTCAGAACAACTATTATAGTGACATTGAGCGGTTGGAGTTACATGAATGATATTCTTGCGAAATATACGATATGTGTGGGCATAATTATTAAATTTAATTGATTTTGCTTTCTATACCATAGCATTCAATTTGCATTCTATGTAATTATAGCCTAATCTAATCGCTCTAATCTGGTTAAAATCTTATTAAACTCAAATTCTCGGGCTTAAAAATGTATCTTATTAACATATTTCGCTTTTACTTATATTTTTAAATATAAAATTACCGTGAAGGATAATGTAATGTTGTATTTTTAATACGCTCGAATAGAGGTAGGAAATTGGTGATGAAATATGCACATGACAAAAAGAGTAATTTTCATTTTAATTCATGTTTTTTTGCCGAGTATACCCTTAAATTATCTCAGAAGTCAAGAATGTGTTTTCTATAAATAAATGAGAAATTCAATTGCTATACCTATGACTAAGTGTAGTTGAATTTTAACAATGTGGCGTCTTCGATAAAAGATAGGATACAAACTAGTGCATTTACTTAATAGAATGGGTTAGTATGTACTGTAATTTAAAATTAATACCTTAAACTGATGATAAAGATAAGATAACCACAAAATGTTTGGAAAATGAAGTACATATTCAAAATGCCAAGTAGACGTCTTCCATAATGATTCACCTACCCCTAATAGTTAATTTTTCATTGAATAAAGTATCAGTAGATAACCGCAGAGAGCTGATTTGTTACCAAAAAGTGCATATGGCTTTCCACCAGTTTTGCAGCTATCAGTTAGCTTCACAATGACTTTTATTCCTTTCATGAAAGGAAATAGACATTTCGGTTTTTGAATTTAAAGGTAAAAATTCTGAAAATCAATTGTATTAATTACTGCGATAATTTCCCGTAAAGCCATTTCTTTTTTTACTCAACACTAAAGATTCTCTCAATATTATATATTTAAAATGACATTGGTTGTTTATAATTTGAAAGCTCTTTGTCTTCTCTTGCTGGAAATTGTTACCGAAGAATATTCTGACGCCTAAAAATGCTGGTTTTAGTAATTACGGAGACGAGTGCAAAGACACTAGCACTGGACAAGGATGGGTCGAGAATATCAATTCAACTTGCGTGCAGACTGAGAAGCAGAGGGTTCGGTAATGTTATCGATAACTCCACGTCAGCTGAGATCGAGGAAAACACTGGGCAACTGCAAAGAGCGGACGAAGTTGGGTGAAAAATGTGCGTGGCATGTATGGCGGGTGGACCAAGCGAAATGAGGGGTGAGGAAGACAGTAGGAGAGAGAGAGGGGAGACGTGAAGAGGGAGAAAGGGAGTTGAAATAGCACGGGGAGGGAAGAAAGAGAGGGAGCTGCTTCGAGGGAAAGACGCTAGGAAGTCTGTGCCTTACATACGGTTGACAGGTAGAGATGGGAGGCAAAGCTGTTTAGGGCAAAACGAAGAAAAGGTGGAATATTGAAGCGGGTGGAGGAAAATGGAATATCCGGTGGAAAGAATTCGCGCGGGGAGAGGTAGAAATTTGGAAGGTTTGAGAGCGTTGTGTGGATTGTTGGGAGCATTAACACCGAGACTGAATGATAGAAAACGTGGAGATGAAATAGTACGTCTTGCTCCTGTAAACTGAGTTATACGTGTGCACGTGCCTTCAGTTGGCTACCATATTGGGATACAAATTACAATTTTCGATTAAGCATTTTTTCCGGAAAAATGCTGAAAAGTAACTCGAAAGTCAAAACTATCATCATCCATCATGCGCGTATTAAGCTTCACGGAGGCGTTTATGTTCCGAACTCAATTTTTGGAAATTAGACTTCTCCCTCCGAGAACACCGACTCAAAGTAAGCGCCATTATTTTCAGCGTGACGTATGAAAGGGTCGACAACAGAAATGCGTGCGTACCACGTGGGACATCCTATTCAACAAATCTACAGCTGGCGCGAGAGAGTGAGGAAGACAATTCGTCCAGAATTACCATATTTAGGCGGGAGTGATGTAGTGCGCACACCTTTCGTCCTCCTCTGAGGAAACTCTTCCACTCTGGTGGCGAAATCCCCTCCATTCCCATCTCTCTTTCTTTCCTCTTCCCCTCCCAGACCCTCTCCAGAGCGCCGAAACAAATGTTTCCATCAGAGAGCGTGCTATGATTTACGCTTCAGACTAGAAGGCGCCTCCCCATTGGCCCGAGGGAAGAGAGTGGGGAGGGGGGAGGGGCGAGAAGAAAGAGAAGGGGCAAGAGAGGTTAGCAGGGGGTGACACGTTGGCGGGGAGGTTTTTAAGGTGGCACGTCTCTTTCCTGATTTCCCCGAGGGTAGAAATGAGGGCGCCCTAGGCGGAGGCGCAAGTAAGTGAGCCGATGTGGAGCATCCAGTTGACGTCGTCAATTCGGCCATCCGAAAGGAAGTACTGTCAATCGGAACGATTTACAATTTACGCTTTTATCCCTCTTTTGAGGCTTTAGGATAAGACAGAATTAAACAAACCATGCGATGTTTCACGAATATATCGCAGAAATTTTGCTAATCTGCTTGTATCAGGGAAGATAAAAAAAGGCCATCGGCCTCTGATCTCTTTTTGACGCTTTTATAACGACTTTACCAAATATTTAGATGAATTATCATCCATCTAGAACCCATTATGCTTGTACGTCTCAGTGGTTTTGACTTCCCACAGAATTGTGGCGGCGCTATCTTCCGGCATCTACGCCGCCAAACACGCATCTCTCCCTCGCTCATTTTCAACAAATATAAAAATCACTATAAAATACTACTCTCATTTAAGGCTTATGAAATTAATTGATTTGTAATGCAGAACCCAAGACGAAGCCAACAATGTGCGTCGCATATCTCACAGCCTTATAGTCTAGGAGATAACATTGAATTTGAATTGAAATTTAATAAAATGTTGTAAATGAATAAATCTAGAAATTTAAAATTTTTCACACTTAATAATAAGACAATACCTCATATTTTATTAAATTTAACTGTTATCGGACGAACCTTTGTGTAATTTTGAACCGACAAAGTGATGCCATCCGTCTCAGAGCTCTAAAAAGGGGGTCTTTTTTTCATTGTAAACCCGAAAACGTCTCCTTTGAAAAATAAAAAAACTTCATAGCTAGCCTTATTCAACGGGGAATTAAGTATTCTACACGATGATATGCCTACTACTAAACATCATAGCCATTTTTGAAATATTTAGCCTCAAACTCGTGTTTACATACTTTTGACACCGACATTAGGTGACGAAGTTACACTTCTAAAACTACCTCTTGTCAACCTACAGTAATAGATACTTATAATTCGAATGACTGTCAGCAATACCCAAATCCAGTCTCGGTGACTAATGCTTTTAGTGCATGAATGAAGCGTCAACGTCACCAACAACAACATCAAAGAGATTTTGAAACAAAATAAAGTATTTTTCGTTTTTGTAAAAATCATTAGTTCATTTTGTAGCAGAATAATTTTGTCAACACAATGTTTAACACCAAAATTAAACGCAGTCGACATATTTTCCACAAATAATCACAGCACTAAAAATGTGGGAAAATATTTTGTTGTATCTATTTTATGAAAAGTTTCTGTTTCGTTGGGCAGGGCTTAAGATAATAAAAGAGTTCATGCACAAGTTATCCATTCCCTTGTAGTTTTACATTGAGACAATTGAGATGCTCAGTTATATCGGTTAAAAAATGCAAGATTCTACAACCAAGCGGGTTCAGAAATTTCTGGTACTGGTTTCAATTTTTCCCTCATAAATATGCCAATTTTACATAGAAGCTCAAAAAAACGTTTCAACATTTTGCCGCGACTTAACCACCGTACTTAACTGTGGTACAGCAAATCATTGTATTCAGATTCAATATCTTCTAGAAGACTTTTAAACTGACGATGATTCAATCAAGCTTTTCTTATATAATTTACTGTAGAAACAACAGTAGACATTACAGACTATCAAGAACTTTTCCACATAGTGACTGTTGATGAATGATGCAATGTAACTGCATTGGTTTCTGGATACTTTTACTTTCAAATAATTTGTTAATGCGTCCAATTAATCAAACATTAGAACCGACCATGTTTTTTGCGCTATCTGTAGTCACACAAGTAAGCATTTCCCAATTCAATTCTAGTTCATCCATTGTTTCTGATACACTCAAAAATATATTTTCACTGGTGGTAGTCCTTCAAACTCTTCAATGCTGCTAGTTCTTTGGTTACTTCAAATTTTGATTAATTCCACGAATGAAAATAAGTAACTGAGCAGTATGGCTCACATCTTCGCTTTCATCAATTGTCAGCGAAAAATTAGTAAAATTACTTGTCTTTTCTTTAAGCTGAAAACATACATCTAATCCTAAATCCTCGACTTGCCTAGTAACTGTACTTGAAGATAAGCTTATACCAGCAAATGTTCTTAGTGTATCATGACATACCTCTTCAGCCATTTCTAGAACACAATTTTTAATAAATTCGCCATCAGTAAGCGGTCTACCTTCTTCGGTGATGATTTTAGAAATCCGGTAACTGGCTCGGACTGAGGCAATATTTTCATTCGTAAACTTTTTAAACATGCTTTGTTGATTTGCCAAGCTCTCTTTGAGTTCTTGTTGCGATTTCTCACGTAATTCTCCTTTAAATCTGTTGTACATCTCACTATGTTTTGTAATATAATGTCTTTTCAAGTTGCACTCTTTGAACACTGCTACAGATTCTTTACAAATAAGACACAAACACTTGTATTTGAACTACACAAAGAAATAATCAATTGTCCATTGTTCATTGAAGACCCGACATTCACTATCTACTTTTCTCTTCATTGACATTGACATCTTCATTTAAGTATGGGGACCAGTGGCGGCTCGTAGCTAAAATTAGTGGGGTTGCTGCTCCAGAAAATTTTTAGCCTTTGTTTTAAAATTGTGTAAAAGGAAAAAAACATGTATAAAAAGAAAATTTATTCAGGAACTTGATAAAATCTTAACAAAAAACCAAACATTTTTACTTACTTTAACTTAAATTGTTACAGATCAAGCTTGATCTATTCATTTAAAAATGAAATCCATTCTTCTTGTTTTAATTTGCGCAAAATTTCAATAATTTTCTCCTTGATCTCTGGATGACAATTGAGGAAATTTTTAGCAGGCAGTCAAGTATCTCATTCTGAATGGTCTTAGAAACACCTTTGAAGACTGCACTGGTTTCTAAGTGATTCTTCAAATCGGAATCTAATTTAGATGCCAAATTTACTAATCCTCTAAATACCCCTGGATTTACTGAATCGTCTTTTTCATCATGTCCACGTAAGGGAGTTTCAAAGTTTCCACAAAAGTAAATGCAGTCTATTATTTTGGACAAAATTTCACGGTTCTTTTTAACTTTTATATTATGCTCATTGATTGAAAGTCTGTATGCCTCACTAAGTTTCTCCTTAATACTTACGGTTCCTAAAAGTGACAGTGAAACAACATTATCAACGTGCTTCTTTGACTTCTCATGCTTTTCAGTTTTTTCTTTCATTTTGTTTATATTTCTAAAACCATCTTTTGTCCACGGTACATCACCTCCAAACAGCAAACACGGGAAGCAAAACAGTGCATTTTTTACTTCACAGCCGCAAAGCCAACTTTTCCGTTGGTACCATTCAGAATTAAAGCTACGAATATATTTCTTGTTGTTGCTTTTGCCTGGCTGAGATATTAGAATATCAGGTGTTGAACGACCTCTTTTCTTAACTGTAACTTTCTCATGGAGAGATAGCTGTGAAAACTTAAGCTGTTGAAGTTCACTTACAGTCACAGAACTTATTTCTTGGGGATGCAAGGCCATGGTTAAAGTTTTCTGTTAAATAAAAGAACCGAAAAAAATGAATCAAATAGAATAGCTGGAAGCAGAATAATAATCTAATTCTACACTCTTCTACACTTTATCACATTCAAGAATATGGTACACGGTTTTTAAGCACAACACACGCTGAGTAAAAAAAAACTTCCTTCCACCATCACGCCAGAGCCGGCACTGCGAGAGCAACAGTGCTCTCTCTACCTGGCAGTCCCGCCTTCCTCCCCACCCCCCTCCTATGTGCGCATGCGCACAACAGTCAAACACCACGTCGCTGGCACTGTGAAGCGCACAGTTCCATACAAAGATTTTTGTATCTTTTTCATAAACTGAAGTACTGACATTAAGCTTAAGGAATATATATTGTACTACAAAAATAAAGAAAATTAAAGAAAAAAGGACTCATTATATTAAATGTTATCGATAATATCAAGTGGAAATAGGGGGTGCTGCAGTTCCGCAGTGCCTATACACGAGCCGCCACTGATGGGGATAAAGAAATAAATTATTTTATATAAACTTAACATTTACTTATACATCCACACACCTATGAAGTATCTTTGCTCCGTGGATGCAGCACAGCACAGTATATCCAATATCCGCTATTGCAGAAACGATACCAATTCAGAAATTATGACATTCAAGAAGTTCATCTCCACTGATTAATGTAAATACACTAATTTACTAACGTAAATAAAATTGCAATATTATTAAAGCTTGTTGCACCCGCGATGAATAAAACAATAAAATAAACTACAGCGAAATGTCACTGCGTCAAAAATAGATAGACCACTGATTGCGCTGTGCACTGCGCGTGCGCGATACAATAGTCGCGTTCAGATATTCCTCATGGAAGGAGAATAAGAAACGAAGCTTCGGTTTTTCCAAAACATGTGTAGATGTCTCTGAAGATAGTACCCGCAGCGACTCTTGCGGTCAATAAGATTCGTGAAAGTAAACTTGAAAGACATACAACGATCGTCAAGCCTATAACCAACCCACCAAAGTACTGCTGTTATGATTAAAAACGCTCCCAATACTAAAGCCGCCCGTGTAAGATGGTATGCAAGTATGTATATATTTGCGTACCGCATGCAGAAGCATCATAATTTTGGTATTCGTGATAGGAATGAAGAAAAATATTATTTTTTCATCAAAGCGTCCGCGGACCAGATAAAAACCTTTCGCGGGCCGGATCCGGCCCGCGGTCCGTAGTTTGGGGACTCCTGACTTAGGATATCAAAGTTTCTTTTTGGTAACATGTCCTAGGTAATTCATTATTTCAATTTACTTATCATTGTTTGAGTAATCACTAGTTTTTTCCAATTTTAAAACTTGCATTTTGTTATTTTTACATTTTTCGTTTATTTATTATTATTTAATTAGGAAAAAATAACATTCCACTTTTCCACTTTTAAAACGTACATTTTGGAGCTTTTCACATTTTCCACATATTTATTATTGTTTAATTAGGAAAAAGTAATAGTCCATAGAATCAAGGCGATAGTGTCGCTTAAAATGTATCAAAAAATTTAAGCTGGTGGAAAACCATTTATCTCAACTACGCTGCCAGTGAAATATTTTAAATATTAGCAATTAATGTCTGTCATAACGAAAATCCGCTTGATGTAAACAACAGAAATAATTCGAGCACGCTTCATTTTCTGTCGTTTATCCAATTTAAAGTGCCTTTGAATGTGTGTATTGTCACCGAAAACATAACGATTCCGATCTTGCGTGTGCTTGGATAATTCGCGCGCTTGGAAATAAATTATGTTTGGGAAAACATTATCGAGCAAACGTTTGCTCATCAGTTTGAAAGGGGCCGTTTTTATTTTTGTTGCGAAAATGGAGACATTTTGCGATTGCATTGTGTGGAAGCGGGCGGTTTTAATTTTTGCAGTTCGAATTTAGTGAAAGTGGATGCAATGCATTCGGGCGTCTATTTTGTTTTAATTACATTCGTTGTTTATGTTACGCTCTCGCTTTCCCCTCTCGTTAATTTCGAATGCCGAAACCGAGCATAAAATACACCACGGAAAAAATTTTATTATTTTATCGCCCGTTACGACCGAAATTCACGCAATTGAGTTAGTGGCTGATTTCTCCAAATATTCTTGTTTGACAACTATCTGAAAATAATTTTTCTGAGATTTTAATCTATTTGGGATAGAATGTTTGACCTCTTTTAATAGATATTTCATTTGGTTTTATTTTAACCAGCATGCCGTTTGGTACGTTTCCGCTCAGATTTCTTATATCCTGCGGAACGAAACTCTTTACTCCCCTTTACTGTCTCGTTGACTATCTCTCTTTTACACATCCCCGACGTCTCCTCATCCTCCTGTCTCCCCTTCTACGCTGACTCTTGGCGCCGTTGCCAAGAGACATGGGCGGAAGGGGTTGAAAGGGTATTTGGTCGCTCTTTCCCTCGCTCTGGCCCTCCGCGGTGGTAGACAAAACTCCCTGTGCAACAGCTCCACCCCCTGTTGCTTCTTCCCCGAGGCGGCCGTCCTCTCCGATGCGCCCTCCCTTGCCTCACTCCCCTTCTTCTCCTCCTCCTCCTCTAACTTCTCCTCCTCCCACTCCTCTTCCTCCCTCCATCGGACCGATCCTCTCTCTCCCTCCCGTCCACCCAGCCTCATTCCTCCCACACCTCCAAAGACAACGCTCTGTTGCGTCATGCGCCTGGCATCCGTCCAGTGCGCCAAAGCGTCTTCCCTCGCCCCGGAGAAAGGTTCTGGCGCCTTGCCCTCACCTCGGGCCCACTCGAGAAAGCAGACGCGGACGACAGGGCGGTGGGAGGTGTGATTTATTAAAAGGGGTCCTTGGCGTTATGGGATTTGTCACACACGGTGATTGTCCCTACAATCATATTAGGAAATTATTCTACGGTAGGCTTCGTCGGTAATTTATAATTCGGAACTCCTCGATTGGGTGCTTTTTATTAAAAATTGAGGAATTATTGAGTCATGAGTTACCCTATCTCAAATGTATCACTCTATTATGTCGATTCTATTATTATTTGTCAGATGAGTATAGAAGTCAGGATGCTTTTTGATAAGATATCAAGAGGAGGTAATGGTAATATTTCAATAAATGATGAGCCTCGTGAGGTGTTCATGTGTAAATGTAGCTTTTTTCTCGTTCCACGGTTTCGGATCGGAGAGTTCGATGCCTTTTTCCGATTGACCAAATCGATTAAAAAAGCCTCATCGCCGAGCTGTGGGCATCCATCGTTCGTTACGTGCCTTCCGATTTTTTTAATCTGGATTAATTACGGGAAATCGAATATTTCCGCTGTGACCCAATGTTTTTCGCCGTTTTTAATTTTACGATTTGGTAAATGGATGTGAGCGGAAATGGGAAGGGTGAGAAAGGAGAGAATGGGACTGAGAAAGAGGAATGTGGGAGGTTTATAGTGGGGGAGGTAGTGAGAGAGAAGGAAGGCTTGACTCGAGGAGGGCTGAGTCGGAAAGGTCCCGTTCTACAGGTGCATCCACTTGGCAGAAGGGAGTGATCTAGTTGTGTGTGGGAGAGAGTGGAGTGGATGTGGGTTGGGGGAAACTCACTTGTCTCTCGGTAAATGATTAGATTGTTCTACTCGTCCTATAGGAAGGAGGACTCTTTCTGCCGTCATATTATTAATTGTTGAGAAGGAGCCGTCGCCGATTGCGGAATAAGTCATCCATTCTTTATGTTTCATAGCGTTTCTCCATATATGGCCGCACTGAACGCCATTCTTCCTTCTTTCCATACCCGTCTTATATAAATGTGAATAAAGCGCCGCTTTGCAAAAAGAGCCGCTGAGCAGCACTTTCAACAGCATAAGTTCGTCTTTCATGACCAAATTGCAGAGTGTTAGTACAACTGAACTCGGTTATAACGACATTCAAGGGACTGGCAAGTTGTAGTCGTTATAATCGTTCGTCTTAATATCTGAGGTTAAATGGGTACATAAAATCCAACCAACTACAAATTCAGTAATTTATAATATAATTTCAAATTACAATATTTAACACAGTACGTAATAAGTACAAAATAATTATGTTAAAATATTTTTAATGCTAATAACTACTTATTCCCACTCATCATAGCAGTTTCTATAATAAATCCTTCACCGTTACCGCCTGCAATCTTTGGAACTCTCTTCCCTTTCACTTTTACTCTGTCAATGGTATTAACCAATTTAAGAATCATTGTGCTAAATACTTAGCCAGCATTAGGTCCTCATAAAAATGTAATACTTTCCTCTGTATTTTTCCTTCTATTCTTCATTTAAATATCAGCACATCACTATATCCATCAGCAAGCAGGGCAGTGATGATGATTTTTATTATTTTACTTTGTGTATATTGGTGCTGTACTCTTCTTATTTTTTATTATTTATGAATACCTTGAAATGATTTTCATTTCACTATATTGATTTGTATTGAATTCTGTACATTTTAATTTATCATATTGTGTATCATAATGGTTAGGTGGAAGAAGGGGCCATATGGCCTCAACCTCGCCATATTAAGAAATAAATAAATAAATAATCTGATATTTTCTGTGTGCCAACTTGAAGTGTTTTTCGAAGCCGGCCTTAATATAATGAATAATGTTTAATGTCTTTTCCTTAGTTTATTTTTGATCCATAAAATCGTGATATCACGTTGATCGCTTGCAAAGATCCGTTATCAGTGGGAATTGGTTCTTCTTTCTTCGTCTTCTTCTTCATCGCCACACTTTCTCTGCTGCCCCATCATGACCTTTTTTGCAATATTTTGTTCCGTTTGAGATTCTGTTGTTATGACATCCAGGTCGATCTCTGAATATGAGTTGATGCCTTCACAACTTTTACAGATTTTTGCATTCAACTCCACCAACCATTATGTTATTGTCGTTTCATTAATATTGACGTCCCCTGTCTTTTTTATAAAAAACCTGCATGATTGAAACGGTTATTAATCATTTCCGGTGTGACTCACCTCCATGCTTTGTCTAATGTTCCGATGGCGTCTAATAATGAAATTTCGTCACCTTATTTATTCCCAATGCATTCAGTCATTCAAAGAAGAATTAATATTCGAAAATGACACTTTAGGCTTCAAATTATTTCTTGTTTCATTGGATGAAGAACACTTGTAGTGTAAGAAGGCAGAAAAATGTTTAATGTTACATAACTTAGCTTAGGATGAAATGGGCATTTATGAATTAATAAAAAAATCTTTCTGTTTTGACATTCCTAACATATTATAACTTCTTCAAAATGAGTTTACGTCATCCAAGCTTTTTTATTTGAGTAGTATCAAACAGGCAACCTTTTAACGTTTTTAAAGCATCTAAGGTTTTCGATTTGCCAATCACAAACAACTTGCGTTTTTCACTCCCATCCTTATTGGCACAAACAAATATTACTTTTTACATCTGATCCTATCCTTGGATAATGTACCTCCTACACACTATCTACCTTTTAATTTTGATGTCTTGTCCGGAGTTAGCTTAAAAAATAACAGTCATTAAAAATGTTACGGGCACTATAACCCTCACGAAGTTGAGGCCATACAGCTTTTTACCACTCACTAGTAAATGCTAGATCTAATTCATTAGCTTCACCACTTACTTTTCCAAAGTTAAGCCTGGGTCTTTAAATTTCTCTATCCAACCATTCGAACAACTGAAATTCTAAATTCCAAAAAACTGGCCAAATCTTCAACTTTTACCTTAGGCCAACTTAGCGGTATTTTTAAGTTCCTTTGCTGTGTAAACAATTTAATCAAAGCCTCGTCTGCATCATCACACAGACGTCAGATTTGTTTCCCACTTCGACTCGAACTATCTACGGCACTACAAATTTCCTGTCTATCAGATCAATTCTTACAAACCAGAGAATTGTTAAATTTAAAATTATTTGCGCATTTCGATTCTGGTTGAGCCACTCTCAATTCTTTTGACAATACCAACATTTACCTGGGTCAAATTCAATAATTCCTAAGCCCCTTGGATCATTTTCACGAAATGATCAGCTGCCATATTCCATTTACGCAAAAGTCTGGGAACGCCTCTTGTATCTTCTTCCGATCTCTTTCAAAGTGAAAAAAGGTTTTCCCAAATTGAGAAATGAGTACCAATCGCCAGATGCCTCTCTAGTATTTTCACAAACATACTGACATAAACTCCCTTATCGTTGTGAGTCAGACCCGCAATTCATCGTCGTTTGTCACTCAACAAGGATTCTTTTTCTTAAATATATTCATTTGGTTGTACATTATATTAATGTCGCATTAATTTTTCTATTGAATGGCCAAGATTTCGTAAATAAGTGGGGCATATTTTCTGGTTTATTCTGGAAAACTAGCTTTACCAGATTGGTGGTTAAAGACAAAAATAGCACAACAACCAAAACCATGAGACCAACAACCAATTAGGCATACGAGGACTAATTATTAATGTTTAGGTACTTCTAGAAAATATGGAGATTCGAAATTTTTTACGTCTGTATGCAAAACCAACTAGAAATAAAGGAAAATGTTGACAAGTTTAACAATGCGGCCACTAGAAATTCACAATTGTTTAAACAAATTTTTAAGGTTTATATATAAAAGTAAGGACTGATTTGAAATTTCGAACGCTTTCAGAACGAAACCGTAAATTTTCTAAGACGGCTCAGTTTGAAAACCTATAACTACCGAAATTTAAATCCGCAGTCGCCGAACCGAAAGCAAGCAGTTCTCAGATACTCAACCACGTCTACTTCCATGAGAAATATTGATGGTGCCATAAATTTTCTTTCCTCGCTCAAAAACCCTTTCGGGGAGTTCCCTTCATTATTTTCATTCGTGCCATCAATTTCCAAACATTTTCTCGCACATTTATCACGTCGCAATTCTCGTCTCCTTCATTCCTTTTTTCATCCGCCTCTTCCTTCGGTTTCTTCTCAAAAAGTGTCACGCTACGTAACTTTCCACTTTAATATTTTTTATTCTTGGAATTTTTGTCACGATTTCTTGGTAAAACATCGTTGAGCAAGGATTTCGGCTACCTTTCTTTATATTACCCTCTTCCTTTTCAAATCTTCTTCTTTGTTTTTCTTTACTTCTCTCTTTTCCCTCCCTCCAATTTCCTTTTACCATTCCATCAAGCCCTCCTCCATTCCTCTCATGGCGTTCCTTCCCGAGTTATGCCTCCACTAACACACTCTTCTTGCCTCTCCTACACATTTCCTCCTCGTTTCTCTCATTTTATTTTTAGCTCTTATTCTCATTCTCATGTTTCCTCCTTATCTTTATTTGCGCTTTTTTCTAAAAGCATCGCTTTTGTATTCGGTTTGTCTGTTTGTCCGTCCGTATATGTAAATAATACCTCTGAAATTCTGCAAACTGGAGAAACCAAACTATAATGATAGATGTATCTATATAAAAGCTAAAAGCGGTGAAAAGAATTGTAGATGTAGACTTAGATGCTGGTAAGTAATAGGTGTATGTATCAGAACTTTGCTAATAACTCGAGAAGAAATCATGCAGCAAAGAAAAGATGATTTTTCCAGGAAAGCATCTTTTGATAAAACATTGATAAAAAGTAGAGCGTGTCGAAATCATAGTGTAAGCACCTTGGTTCGATTCTAGGCAAGTGTAATTTAAATATCAAATTTTATTTATGCTTAAATTTTTGCTGATTTTTGGAAGGTTAAAATATTTACTTACAGTAGTTTTGTAAAAGAAAAGAAAGAAGAGCCGTATGCCATTTTCTCTGCGATTCTTCTTTCACTTGTTCTCTTCTCTTCCTATCTCTCTAACTTCTTCCTGTTATCTCCTCTGGTTCACTCCCTTTGTTTTTCTGTGGTCCTTCCTTCTGCTATTTTCGTTTTCCTCTTCTCTTTTTTCACCCTCGTTTCTTCTAACACCTGTTTTTCTGTTTCTATCATTTATTTCAACTCCCTCTTTCATCCAACTTTTCCCCCATCCTACTTATTGCTCACTTTCTTTCTAACAAGAAATTTCAATGCCGTATCACTCAATCAAAACTCCTCATTTCCTAATATACCCTTCCAATTCGACTCCTCTCTTCCCCAAACTTCTGCTTCGGCCTGTTTCTGCGCCCTCTCTTTACCATATTTTTCCCAACTTTTCACCGAACTTCATCATTTTACTTCCCTAACCTCCATCTATCCTCCCCGCTAACTCTTCCAATTTTCCCTCTGTTTTTCTCCCATCCTGGCTCTCTCCCAATTTCTCCTTCTCCTCCACCCTTCTCCTATTATTTTTATCGTAATCTCCTTGCTCTCTCTTTGTATTATGATTGTCATCCTTCACTCCTCTTCCAACTCAATACCATTGAATACCCTTGTTTCATTCCTTAATTCCCAATCCCTCGGGTTCGATCACCATGGTTGGTGAACTGAAAAAAAGGATTGAATTATATATGTAAAATGGGTACATAGAGCGACAAAAATGGGGAATTTTTTTCAAGTTCGTATGATGAAGGAAGTGAATCTTGTGGCAAGATGAGAAAGCGGGTTGAAAAAAGAATGAAGTTGTTTCAGATTTGAGTGTAGACATGCGCGAATATCGGTTACTAATTAGGAGAATGATAAAATTGAAGATAAACGGCGTATCGAATTCCATTTCGCCATTTTTTACCTCTTGATTATTTGCCTTCTTGAAATTGCGAGAATTCTTGTTAAAAAAAATGTCACATATCTTTGTTGCAGGCCTCGTTAAGTTGGAAAAAGCTCGTTTGTCGCGAAAATCTACCCGTTCGTTTTAGGAATTTTGATTGTTAATTGCAGAAATAATTTGTTTGCTGCCGCTTTGATGTGGATATGATTTTCAATTTTACATGTTTTCTACTTCGGTACATCAATAAAAGAAAAGAAACTGCTACATCAAGGCGTTTATCACGTCCTTCCAAACAAAACACTTCTTTGAAATTTGCCAAAATATCGCTGCCCGTAAGTTATATAACATTCTCCCCCGATGAATAAATGCGGGTTCATATCAATTGGTGAAATATCTCCACTATATCTATAAAGAATTGTTAAAAATTTGTAAAATCTCATAAATTGTATTCTACTTTTACGACGAAAAGTACTCGAAGTTGAAAATATAGTTATTACTTATTTGTGTGTAACTTTACTGAATATTCACTCCAAAATTTAGACTTCAATATATTATGAATAGTAAGCATGAAAAATAGACAAAACAAAGTAAACATTAATTACAAGTTAATCATAAATATTTTTTTTTAAATTTTAATATCATTTAAAATAAATTAAATATTTTATAAGTATAATTATTTTATCAATTAGTGTTTTCGATGTTTATGCCGATCATGGATTAGTGATTAATTTTATTTCGTAAAAAACTCTATTTTCGAACGAATTTACATTTTAAATATTGTTTTGTTTCGCTGCTGCAATAATATTTATTCTAATTAATTTTTAATACATTTGCAATCAAATGTTTAAATTATTTCCAAATTTTTACTAAATGAATGTTATTTCATATTCATGGAATATTCTCAAACCCATCACACGAAATTATACCTAAATGTTGATACTAAAAGTTTTTCCTTAAACAACGAATTTGCAATATACATTAGATCAGAATTTTCTTCGTTTTAAGTTTTCTCTGAATTGGTCTCATACAATAAGACAAAATGATCGCAAGCCGCGAGATAAATGCGAATATTGCCGCGACAAAAATGTTCGCTCGGTTATTTATCCGAATTACGCATTGAAAGGTTGATATACATTTACCTGGGCATTTTATCCTCGCACCAATCATATCGGAATCCTGCAGGGGATCACCGTTGACTCGTTGAGGTTTGGCGCTTAGCGACGGCCTTTCCCCCGGAGGACAAGCGGAGTAAGTAGAGGAACAAGAGAGATAGGGAAAGATGGGAAGGGATGCCGAAGAGAGTCGCAAGGGAGGTTTCGTGAGTGGATATTAGGAACGAGCTCGCTCCTAATGGACTCCTTTTCGGCGCCGGTGGCGGCGGAAAAGGGACAGGAGAGAGAGAGAAGGGAGAGAGAAAGAGAGAAGGGGAGGGAGGAAAGGGGGATGGGATCGAAGGGACGAGTGGGAAGCCGCGCCTCCGGGGCCGATCGCCGATGACCTTTCCTCGATCCTGCGGTCCCTCGCCCTTCTCTTCTTCCTCGCCTCCCTCCATGGTTGCGTAATCAATAAGAAACCGTGAACCGCCCTCCGGGACCGTGCCGTCTTCCTTTCTTTTCTCCGTGGGTACGGCCAAACCAAAGGGAAGTGGAGAAACGCAGGTCGCAGAGACGGCGTCTGCGTTTGTATTCCGCCGCCGCGGATTTCATCGGACGTGCAGGAGCCGAGAAGACTTGATTACGGGACGAGGCAAAAGAGATAGGTGGAGAGAAAATTTTCAATATATTTTAAATAAAATTTAATCCAAGGATATTATAGCGCATTTATATTCATTTCTAGCTCATGCGTCATAATTCCATTTGCGGTAAAACATAGAAGATAATAAACTTCTTATGAAAGATTAACGGCTTTATACATATGATATTCAATCTAAATACTGAAATATGCTTTTAAACAAAATTTTAATTGAAGGAATGAGTGAATGGGAAAACATATACGAAAGCTCAGTTTAATACCTTCGTTCATCCCATATTTAAACATATTTCTCCATTATATTACAATCAATTGAGCCTCTATGTATGATATTCTCTCTCCATAGAGTGTGAACGCATATTGATAAGCTGCATCCATAAACGTTTTGTCTGTAGGAGCGATTAATATTCCGTTCAGATTGCAGATGTCGAGGGCGATTTTACATTTTCACGCATAAATTGAATCGAATTTGGAGTGCAAGGTGGTTCTATTTATCTGCACGTGATGCAAGTGTTTGAATTACAACCAGGGCATCAAACCGAAACCGAACAGAAAACCAAAACAGAAAATAACCGTTAATTTAGCTGGAGTGAAACCGAACCCGAACCGAAAAATATATTTTTCTGAACCCGAACCGAAACTAAACACCCTTATTAATTTCATTCCATTTTTTCGGTTATCATAAACAGTGGGGGCGAAAGAATTTTTTCCTTTTGCTTTAATATGAGTCTTTTTTTAAATCCTCACTTTTCAACGCCGAATAAGGCAAAGGTGCATCTCAATACATACAGAGAGGGTCAAGGGTACGTCCTACTGAGGTTTCCCAGAACCCTGTTTAAACGAGGCTATTGGAAAGGTACTTACTGGTACTTTGAAGAAAGCCTCTAATTGTCTTGGTACCCTCCCCCGGAGTCTACCCGTGGTGTGTAAAAATATTTCACGATTCTTAACTTGAATTTTTCTTAAAGATGGAGGTTATTGTCTTCATAATCTTTCATATCTTCTCCACATGCATTGAACGCTTATTCTCTGGTAGACTTTCTCTATAACTTATCTAGGATGGATCACTCGGCAATCGTGCTTTTGGGGTATTCTTACGTCTGTTATCCTTTGTTACAGGTAAGTAAATTTCTATTTCTCTAGTGCATCTTAAACAAAATGTGTACACATATTAGCATTCGTTGCTTAAAACTGAAGAAGGATTAAGGATTATTCCGAATTTGTTATATTTATTGAAGTATTTTGCCGACTGCAAAAACGCACATTAGAGACTCCGCTTGAAGAAAGACAGTTCATGTATATGTGTCTTATTTTCTTTCTGTTCGTGTGTGTGTGTGTTTAATTTAAAGAAGATATTTAGTACAGTGATGTAAATTCGGTTTCGTCCCTATTTCCCATGGAAAAACGTAAAAGTGTATGTCCTGGCATGCAGACTTTTTTGTTTTTATATTAAAATACTTAAGATAATGGCGCGATAATTGCATGCCCATAATGATAAAAAATTGTAAATAAATTTTCTTGTCTTCGAATTTTATTTCTCAATTATTTCTTCAAAGATTCACGTTTTTATTAATTTTATCATTTTCGGTCCTTGATAACCGGTATAATTGGATTCCATTGTTGTCATAATTTTCCTGCTTAATATACATGCATTTAAAAAAGCAACAATTTTTTTAAATCTTCCAAATCGTCTTCGATGAATCTCCCCGAGATGTATGGGAAGGCGGAATAAATAGGGAGAGGGAGGGTAGTACAAGTGAGAATGGGAATAATGCAGAATGTGAAAGAGATTATAATATGCTATTCAAATCTAGGCTCGTACATAATAAATACAGATTATTGTATTTCAACTTTATTTAATTTCTCATTCTTGAAAAAGTTTTACGTTTTGAGTTTCAGCGGACATCTTCTTTTATGTGTACATAATATCGCAAGTACTCGTCTAAAATTACGGCAGCCGGACTCAATTTAAATATATTTATCTATATTGGCGCATTTAATTCCCTATATAAATCATCCCTTCTCAAACAATTCTTCCTACATCCTACGTCTCCTCCTTATCTCGTTCTCTTCACCCACCTTTCCTCTTAAGTCTATCCCTACTGCTCTTCTTTACAGTCTCCTTCCCGTAGTTATTCCTACCAGTCACTTATGTCCATTCCTTCCTATAAATCAATACCCAATTGGAAGACATTTTATTAATTAGTTATAATTTCGGTTGCTTGGGGTAAATGTTACTGTGTGTACATATTTGTCATCTTAAGAAAATGTATGTTATTATATATTGGATGGTATTTGTAATATTAACATCTAAATTATTGTATTTAAAAATAGTTAAGTGGCTCTTCTTTGAGCAACTCTCTATGAATTACGTTTTACATTCAAATGTGAATCAATATTATTGTACCTGTTCAAGTACATGCATGAGTATTGTTAGAGTAAATTGATTATGATTATGAGATTATCTGCTTATATTGCGATCTGGAATATTGGAATTGTAAAATCAATTAAATGTCGACTTTTGAAAGAATTACAATGGTTTTACATCACATTAAAGACTAAAAAATAAATAACATTTTAAATAGATTGTATACGCGCTAAAAAGGAGAAAAATAAATTTTAAATTTCTATTGCACAGTATTGGACAGAGCCGTATAAAAGGTGCCGTTTTCAAATTTAATACTAACTTCTTTCAGAATAGGATTCATACAATGTTTTACTGTTCGTTAAATGGTGAGAGGGAGCGTTTGCGCGTTGTTACGTGCGGATATCTATTTTTATCTTATTGACTTATGATAGTAAAGACATATTTGCTTTAAATAAAAAACAACAATGATTACTAAAGATTATTTTGGAATTTTCTTGAAATTTTCCCCAAAAATTCAAAGCAGGAGCGGAAAAAACTGGTTTGACCCTGTTCAATGGTAGTTGCTGGAGCGAAACCGTAACCGAACCGATATTTTTTTTTGTGAACGGGAAAGAAAACCGGAGCAAAAAATATTTCGGTTCGATGCCCTAATTACAACTCTTAAGTGTGCTTTCCATCATATATGCGCTCTTTTGCAACAAGATTGAATTAAGTAGTGTCATAACCTTCCTCTTTTTGTTGAGGTAAACATCAAATTAATTTTTACGATACTACATATAGATAAGCAAAATCTAGCGATGATTAAACATCAATTTATTCACTCCTATATTTCATTGGTTTATTGTGTCATTGAATTTTATAAGACGGATGAATAAACTTATAGCTTTTGCGAAGAAAATTATATGAGAAATAAACTTTGGAGAAGGATGTGTTTGCATATTTAAATAGAACGAAATATTTATTTTGATGCTTTCGATTAATATCACAGTTGCATAATAGACATCAACATTTCTCGTCTTACTGTTTTTTTGAGCGAGTATGCCATGTCTCGATGTAAAATATGTTTCAAAAGGGGCGTGGTTGAATGTCTTATGATGCACCGCGCCTTGGCCATAAGACCCCAGAGTTCAATTATGACCAAGTGCGCAGTAAATGCGTTTGTTGGTGCCGGTACTCATCGAAGGGCGCGGGGAAGGAGAGTCACGGCGGAATGCGCCGTCTGCAATGCAAGGCCCCTCCCTCTTCGCTCGATTCCCCCACCATTTTCCGAAGAATCCAAATATACATCGTTTCAAATGGTGAAATTCGCAAACTGCAAAAATATAGTCGCTCTCTTTATCTGCTTCTTTCCCATCTATTCGCTTTATTGAGCAATAATCATCGTGTCATTCTATTTCTGTATCATTTTCTTTTAGCAAAGGAGGTCGTTTCGTAAGTCGACTTTATTATGGAAAATCGAATCTTCGTAAAGCATGAAAGTAAGATACGAAAAAACGGGTCGTGCAAGTTTAATTTAAGTAACTTGATAAAAATTTTTATTTATATATTGCTGTTCAAACGGATGAATTCGTTTCGTCATTTAGAGTTTGGTTACGGATAGTTTTTATTGCTTATGTTTTATTCGTTCCTCGTTTCTTTGCCGTTCTTATAAATATATTCACAAAATATAAGCTTTAGAGATACGACTGCACCTACATCTCTCAAAAGTAGCCATTAATCCGGGGCGAAATTTGTAGAATTGTTTTTCAGGTTTTCATACTTTAGTAACTATAGATCTATGCGGTGCGGAAAGGTTTATATTCTTTTTAGCTGACAGTCTTAACATCTTTCCCATGCTTTTTCTTTCTTTTTATTAATTTTCTCATTTCTCTTCTTTCTATTACACTTTTAAAAAAATTCTCTTGGCTTCTCCCTTCATAAACAACATTCGCTTCCCCATCCAATTTCCCCTCCCCCTTTATCCCTCCTTATTCTCCTCACCCAGTTTTCCATTTTCCATACACATCTTAGTCCCTCGCAATCTCTATTTCACCGTCCCCGAATTTCTCCACTTCTACGCTTCACACTTCCTTTTCCCCACTCGCTCTCTCCCTCTCTTTCTCTCTCCACCCCTATTCATTCACGTGCTTTCTTCTAACTCGAATGGAGACCTTCAAAGGACCTTATTCCCCTTTTTCCTCAGTCTCTTTCTTGCCTGCAGAAGAAACCGGTCTCATCCTTTATTTTATTTTTAGTCGTTGCTGGCGAAATGAAGATGCTGCCGAATATATGAATTGGAACTAAACGAGAGAGGAAGGAAGTTTGTGACGCCCAAAACTTCGCCATCGATTCCCGGGCGTCTCTTCCTCATTTCCAAACCCTGCTCTCACTCCATCACTTCTAAATCTCCCATTCCTGTTCCCTCTCTTTCTCCCTTTTCGCTCCCTCCCCCTCTCCCTCCAACAATCATTTTTCCAACCTGCCCATCTCCAGCCCCTTCATCTTCTCTCCTTCAATCATCCACGCTCATCCCCACTCCCTCTACCACCACCCCACTTCCCTTTCGCCGCCCACCCCCCTCCCCTCCCACTCCCCTCCCACTCCCCTCCTCCTCCTCCTATACCTTCCTCCCTCTCCACAGTCACTCTCATTCGGGAAATTTTGAAAATTTTAATGAGCTTGAGAGCTCCGAAATGAAAGCGAAGGGACACCCTACTGGCGGAGGGAATGGGTAAAAAAGGGAGAGAGGAGGGAGTGGGAAAAGAGGGTGGAAGGGATGAGAGGGGAGATAAAGGGGGGAAGGATAGCGATGGTTAAAGAGAAAGAGGAATGGAGTGGAGAGAATGAGAGTTGTTTTGGGGCGGGAAGGGAGAGAGAGAGGGAGAGGAATGAGGGAGAGGCTAAGAGAGAAAAGAAGAGAGAGGTCTAGTAATAGGAGATGTGAAGGTTAGGAGAGTGCGAAAAGAGGAAAGAGCGAACGAGGGGAAAACAGGGAGTTGAAGTATATGCGGGGAAACTTGAACGTTGAATAGGGAAAGAAAGTACGGAAGGAAAAGAAGGAAAAAAATAAGTGTGGAGAAGGGGCTTAAAGGTTTCGAGGCAATTGAAGGAGCGATGTAAATAGGCTAGCAAAAAGAGAGTGAGATGAGAGGGAAAGGAATGGATAATTATGGGAAGAAAGAGTTTTAGGGAGTTTTTTTGGGTGTTTCGGACGGATTGTGTTTTCAGAGAAAATGGAAGAGGGAGGTTGTGAGCTATGGTTCGGGATGTTGGAAAGTTTGGAAAATTTGAAACTACGTAAATATTAAGGAATGATAGACTTGATAGAAAACGTTCGTTAAGAAGTTAACGTATTTTGATGGAAAGAGAGGTCTAGGATTAAAATATGGCATCAAGCAAGAAGGGTGACCGATCGAAGAATAGGGCGACAGAGAGAGAGAGAGATTTTCGACATAAGGGTTACTCAAGCCTCGCCGAAGTGGAGATGGCCCGACGTCCGAAACGAGCCGATGAGTCTTCTTATCTCCTGCGTCCACTCTTCCAACGCCATCACTTTCTAGCGGAAAAATGGATACTGAAACACAAATTGAAATGATGATACCTTTATGAAATGTGGTTGACATCCATTTCGTATTAAAATTAATCTCCATAAACTATGAAATTCTTTATGCCCAAATTTTCGACGTAAGTACAATTAAAAAAATTTTAAAATTCTTCAATGCATCGATAGGTGAAACATTATAATTTGATTTCCTGGATATATGTAACAGATGAAACGCTGGAATGACTGGTAATTGACCAAATTTGGTGAAAATTTCGAAATTTCTGGAAGCGTCGCATTTATAACTAAACATTCATTTCAAAATAGTATATTTTGGAGTAAACACGTTCAAATACGTCTATATTGTTACCCGTATTTTCATGACACTATAATATGATTGATGTGTTATAAAGCAATGTGTTTCATAGCGGCAGAGATATAATTTTTCACATCGAAATTTTAAGTCGTAATATTGTCGTCCCAAATATTTTATTAAAACCAATTATATTAAAAAGCATTCAACTAAAATATTGAATAACGTAAAGAATAAAAAACAATACGAAAATGTAATATTAAATCTATTTTTGTCATGATTGAAGGAAATGGCGTTTTGGAGAATAACGGATTGAGTGGCGACGCTGTCATGAATGTACACTTTCGAGGAATGACAAGATCTCGACAGCAGAATAGGGATATAACAAGATTCGCCGGAAATCGGGAATAGAGGCAGGAGAGAAGGAGAGAGGGAAGGGTTAAGGCAGAGGACGAAAAGTCGTGGACGAAAGGAAGTTACCAACTGGAAAAACTCTCCATGACGATAACGGTGCGTAGGGTGCTTCAGGTCGTCCAGTTTCCAAAACATCTTTTTTTAGCAAAGCGAATTTGTCTATCCTTCATGAAATCGGATTTAATTGTCGATTTTGAGATGTAAACGACCCTCCTTTTAACTTTTTCGCTGCTATCAGAACCCTCATACTCTACGAAACAACCAACTACCAACCGAAGACTTAATATACCGTATTTGCTCAGCCAAAATACCTTTCCTTCGACTCTCTCATTCAACCCCTCTCCCCTTTCACCCCCTCCCCTTTAACCTCTGCACCCTTTTCACCCTCTGCCCCTTTTCACCATATCTGCTTCACCATTTTTCCTTCACCCACACTTCTTCACCTTTTCTCCTTCACCCTCTTCCCTTCAACCTCCCTCCTTCTACCTCTATCATTCACCATCTCTTCCTCAACATCTCTCCTTCACCCTCTCTCCTTCACCATCTCTCCTTCACCCTCTCTCCTTCACCCTCTATTCTTCACCCTCTCACCTGCACCCTCTAAACGTCACCCTCTATCCTTCACCCTCTATCCTTAACCATTTATTCTTCATCCTCTATCCTGCACCCTCTCTCCTTCACTCTCTGTCAATCACCCTCAATTCATCACCCTCTATCATTCACCTTCTATCCTTCACCCACTATCCTTCACCCTCTATACTTCACTTTCTCTTCATAACCCTCTATCCTTCACCCACACTTCTTCACCCTCTATCCTTCAACCTCTCTATTTCAACCTCAATATTTCACCTTCTATAAATCACCCTCAATTCATCACCCTTTATCATTCACCTTCTATCATTCAGCCTCCATCCTTAACCCTCTATCCTTTATCCTCTTTCCTTCACCCTCTCTCCTTCACCCTCTCTCCTTCACCCTCTCTCCTTCACCCTTTCTCCTTTACCCTTTCTCTTGCACCATCTATCTTCAACCTCTATCTTTCACCCTCTATCCTTCACCCTCTATCCTTCACCCTCTATCCTTCACCCTCTATGTTTCACCTTCTATCCTTCACCCACTATCCTTCACCCTCTATACTTCACTTTCTCTTCTTAACTCTCTATCCTTCACCCACACTTCTTCGCCCTCTATCCTGCACCCTCTCTCCTTCGCCCTCTATCCTGCACTCTCTCTCCTTCACACTCTCTCCTTCACCGTCTATACTTCACCCTCTATTCTTCACTCTCTATCCTTCACCCTCTATCCTTCACCCTCTATACTTCACTTTCTCTTCATAACCCTCTATCCTTCACCCACACTTCTTCACCCTCTATCCTTCAACCTCTCTATTTCAACCTCAGTATTTCACCTTCTATAAATCACCCTCTATTCATCACCCTCTATCATTCACCTTCTATCATTCAGCCTCCATCCTTAACCTTTTATCCTTCACCCTCTCTCCTTCAACCTCTATCCGTCACCCTCTAACCTTCACTTTCTATCCTTCACCCTCTATCCTTTATCCTCTATCCTTCACCCTCTATCCTTCACCCTCTATCCTTCACCCTCTATCCTTCACCCTCTATCCTTCACCCCCTATCCTTCACCCTCTATCCTTCACCCTCTATTTTCACCCTGTATACTTCACTCTATTCTTCACCCTCTATTCTTCACCCTCTTTTCTTCACCCTCTTTTCTTCACCCTCTATACTTCACCCACTATCCTTCACCCTCTATCCTTTTCCTTCTATTCTTCACACTCTATCCTTCACCCTCAATTCTTCACCCTCTATCCTTCACTCTCTATCTTTCAACCTCTATTCATCACACTCTATCCTTCACCCTCTATTCATCACCCTCTATCCTTCATCCTCTATCCTTCACCCTCTCTCCGTCACTCTCTCTCATTCACCCTCTGTCCTTCACCCTCTCTCACTTTATCCTCTCCCCCCTTTGCCCTATCCCCCCCTTCACCTTCTCTTTTATACATCGCCCATGGCAGACCGTTCCCCTCTCGACGACGCCCTTTTGTTACGCATGGTCTGATTGGCATCATCACCCGGGCAACGGGCTCGTCCGTGGAATCTGACATATGAAAAGGGAAAAGAAGATTCGGATAGTGTAGAGAGAGAGAGAGAGAAGGGTTGAGAGGCGGAGATAGTGAGAGCTTATCTGTGAGGGAGAGGAAGAGGCTGGGAGGTGAGGCGGTGTGTTGGAAAGAATGCGAGCGGAAGGGTAGAATTTGGGGCGCGGTGGTATGAGGAAGGGTGAAGAAGGATTCGCAGATCAACACGACCACCCTCCCCTTCGATCCGCAATAGCCCCTCCCTCTCTCACCCTCTCTCTTCCACTTTGGCCACCCCGCCCTCCTCCCCCCACCCCACCCTCCACCCCTTCCCATTCCGAATTTCCCCACCTCCGATATCCACTCTAACCCTCTCCACATCTCCGGTTTATTAGCCGCGGCGTGATGGGAGTAAAGCGCGAAAGGGGTGGAGTAGGAGTAATAATAATGGTGGGGAGGAACATGGGGGGAGGAGGAGAGAGATAGAGATGGGACGGGTGGAAAGGGTTGGAGTATGATCGAGTTAGGGCGGGTGAAGGGAGTTTGGAGTGGTCGGGAGATAGTGGAAGAGGGAGAGGGGACGGAATGTCGATGAAGGGAGGCCGAGTGTGAGGACGTGGGTGGGGCGGAAAGAAGAGGGGAGAGGAAGGTGTGTAGCGGAGAGGAAGGAACGACTCCCAGCGGAACAATATTTTGGAAAATGAGAGCGATTTATATTTTCAGAATGTTTTTGATGAAATGATAACTAATAGATTATAGTTAAATTAACAAATATTCTCTCGCATTTTAACTCAGCAATCTGAGCTGACCTTTTAATGCGAAGTACCGATTGGTGCTAAAACACTTGTTTTGCGATTTTTCCTTTAACATATAGAAAATATTTTATGAATAAACGTATTCTTTTAATTAAATATTTGGTGGGTGTTATAATCAGACGACGAGTGTAATTTTTGGGTTTTTCCTCCGACTATTTGAACGTGATATGAGATACTAAGATACCCCGAAAGACTTAAAAGCTCCCCAATATTGCCTACTCTGAATATGAAAAGAAATTTCTTATCGGTGTTGCTATTTTTATTCCTGATTGTGAGTAGTGTTTAAGAAAAAAACTATCGCGAAATAAATTCCATTGCTTTGGAAATCCATTTTTATTCTAGTTTGTAGGGCTAATAAAGGCATCTCTGCAATTAATCGTGAGATACGATAAAATTACGAGTGGCATTACTCGCAGAGTTTAGAGAGACTGCTCAATGATACTGCTCCCACCCTCATGGCAATCTGCAGAGCAAACCTGCACGACACAAATATTGACCGCTCGAAGCTCGAAGTGGACTTGGTCCGGGCGTTCCCGGTGGTATGCGTTCGACTAGCTTTGGACGAAAAGCATCGAGAGAGTGAGACGATCCGCACGTGTCTCTAGGCCACAGATTGCCAAGACATTTCCTGGAAAACTTCACGACTTCAGAGATACGAGATACACGAGTCGTAAAAGATTGTTTCGTTGCTTCTCACGCACCAATGTGAGCGTCTAGGAAATTTACTCTGGAGTATTTCGCATGAATTCGTTTCAACTTTGAAAGACTATAGCGCACCGGAAGTAGAATCACGTCTAACACGGTGTTGCCGTTTTATGGATTTACCCTGAGAATATGTATATTTCTCCCGAAAAAGAATTATGGGTCAGGACGAAAGGGTTGACGATCAAAGTGCGCACATCAACTTTGGAAGTTAAAATGAGGTTAAAATGCGTTTTTCGATCTTCCGTCACTACGGACGTAAAATAACGGCGGAGAGTGTAGATCGAGGGAGAGGGAAGAAATAAAACTCCAGCGGGAAGACGAAAGGGGGCAGGTGAATGGGATAGAGAGGGGAGGAGAAAGAGGAGTCGGGGAGAAGCGCCTCAGCAACATCTCTCTCTCCTTCTCTTGCTCATAAAAGACGCCGTCAAACATTTCCCACCAGTTGCGGAGCAACGCACCCGATCTCTCCTCTTCCCACCCTTCTCTGTCTCTATCTCCCATCTCCCCGCCCCTCAAACCGCATGTAAATCACTCTCTGGTACAAAAGCACGCATATAAGCACGATCCACCGAAAGTTCTCTCTTCGACAACATTGGTGCGATCCCTATACGATTCAACCGGGATAAAGAGAGGGATAGTGTAAAGGAGAAAAGAGAAATGGAGAGAGGAGAAGAGAGAGGGATGGGAGTGGGAAAAAGAGTAAGTTGATGGAACGGTAGGAGAGTGGGAGGGTTGGTATCTGTGGGTCGTGTCGTGTGCGGTGGGAGTTGCCATGGGAGACGAGCAATGCGAGGCTTCCCCATTCTCTCTCTCTCTTCCCCTCCTCCCCCCGTCAGCGCCAACGTTTCTTGCCCTCTCCTCCTTCCCCAACGCACTGTTCCCATGACGACGCATTGAGAGAGAGCGGGAGACGAACGCAACCCACCTCGCGCGGTAAAATACTCTCTCTCCCTTCCACCCACACTCACACCAGTACCCTCCAGGCCCGCTAAACCTCACCCGCTCGCACCCTCGCCACCTCTCGTTCGGATCCCTCTCCTCCTCCCGCCCTCACCCGCCATTCTCCATACACCGCAACCCCCCTCCAATTCTACTCCCCTCTAAATCTCACACCCATGATCTCTCTTCCTCCCTCCGACCACCACCACCCACAGCCCTTTTACAATTTCTCTCTATCTCTCTCTCCCCCGTCCTTTAACCCTTATATCCTCTACTCGCTCCCTTCCAAGTCCCTTTTCCGCTTCTCTCACTCTTCGGATTATGAAAAAATACGCCTCTCCCATAATGAGCGGCGAATGTGAGGCGGCGGCTTGTTCCGAGGGAAGCGGGGATTTTTGGGAGCTTCGGAAGGAAAAATGTTGGAAATATGTAGAGGGGATACGGGAGTGGGAGGGAAGGAGGGAGGATGGAGGAGAGGAGCGAGGCTTGTCTATGAGGAGTAGGAAAGGAGGTATGCGACGGCGCATAGGTGTTTGTTGCGACGGCGCACGCGCTGTACCTCCTTCCCCCCGCCTCTCACTCCTCGCTTTTCCTCTTCCTCTCCTCCTCGAGACCTCCTCCGTTTGGAGGGCCTCTCTTTTTCGCCGGGAGGGGGGAGGAACGGGGGAAGAGGGCTAGAGAGCGGGAGGTTGGGAGGGGAATGGCGGGTTTTCGTCCCTCCTCCGTGAATCTCCCCTTTCCACCCTCCGCCGACCGATTCCGAATCACGTGGGAGGTGGGGCGATGACGTAGCCGCCGCCGAGGCCGGGAGAGGGGTCGAACCGGGCGCCGGCGCCCCGTGGCACCCCACTCGCACCTCGTCCTCTCCGGCACGAGCACCCCACTCGCAGCAGCCCGTGCCGCGCCACACGCCTGTTGAACATCCTTCGTGCATTGGCCGTTTTCTCTGGCACCGGAAGAGGCAGCCAACGGAGGTCGAGGAGGGAGCGCGTGCCGAGAGTTTGCGAAAGGGGGCGGGGCCAGGAGGAGTAGGCGTAGGAGGAGGAGTGAACGGAGGAGAGGAGGAGGAGTAGCGAACGGAGGAGAGTAGGAGGAGTGAACGGAGGAGAGGAGGAGGAGTGAACGGAGGAGAGGAGGAGGAGTGAAAGGAGGAGAGAAGGAAGCGGCGAAGGGAGGGGAGGAGGACAGCTTCCGAGGAGAAGAACGATCCGACGGCAAAAGCTCGCCCGTACTTAAAGAGAATTCTCCCATCGCGACGTCTCCGCGTCACGATACCGCCTTTCGGCCACTCTATATCTCTCAATTTTTGATTCGCCTGGCGATGGGGGATTCGTGCTCCGCAATCGGCTTATTTGTTTGATCCGTCAATTTCTCTCGGACGCCGTAACTTCGCGTTCCCGTCCTTGAGACTGGCCTATTTTTGGGGCGTAACGTGATACACAGTGCCTCGCAACACGTGGCCCCACTTTCTCTCTTCTCTCTCTCTCTCTCTGTTTTCCTTAGCTTTCTCTCTTTCTTTCTCTCCCTTTCCGTTTCTCTCTATCTCTCGATATCTTTCGACCTCTCCGCCACGCTCTGAAGCGTCCCCTCCGAGTTTTTGACGCCCTCCTCCCGATTTCGGTAACCTTTGCTCACGCCGCCTCGAGAGAGGATCTGTAAAGGAGCACGGCCCGGCTTCCCTCGTGCACTCGACTTCCCACTCGCTCGCCCACCGCACGTCGCGCCGCTGCCTCTCGACCGACCGTCAGCTGTTTACAGAGATCGACGTCGCCCCAGCAGACGCCACTAATTCCATTCGTTCAGCGACGCCCAGAGACGACGCCGGAATCCCGACGTCCGACACTTGTGTGAAGCCATCGACTTCTTTCGCCCTTCTATGTTTCCAGAAGGTCTCAGGTGTGTGTCTTGCAAATGTGTATTGACATTCCATGTATATGCACGCACAAACGCACGCCAGCCGGCTCGCATTTCCGCGCAATGCCGACAAAATGTCGAACCCACGACTGTTTGATCTCTTTCTGGTGGAACCAAAACATGGCCGTAGGAGATGCTTATTTCTGCATGTTGCAAGTAGGTCTCGCTATTCGATTAGGCACGTGCTTTGCATACGCTGCCACGCGCCCCTTTTACTCATAAGGACTTGAGACCAAGTTCCTATGGAAGTTCTCTTGTTGCAATTTCATAACAGACATTTGTCTATAAACTGAAACATAGTTTTAATACAATCTTATCGTTGATTTTTATGATTTGAATGCACCTTTAATATTTGATTAAAATAATTTAAAAAATTTATTTTTGTTACCGTTTTAGCATTGAAGTGTATTAAGGCATTCTTGTCTATTTGCATTAATTCTATACTTTACTTTTAAGTTTACAACGGCAAACATTCGTTCCTTTTTTCGCTCCTCTTTTTGTTATTTGATTACTATGTCATGTGTCAGATTAAACGTTCTTATAAACGAAACATAAATTCATATTAGTACTGATCCCTATTTAATTCCTTAACTATCGTTTCCAATCAACTTCTCCTCGTTTTGCTCTCATTATTTATCTCTTTCACCCGTGGAAATGGTAGAAGAAGGAATTGTATGAAGCTCATATTTCCCTAGTGAATACAAAGATGTTTTCCTCTTTAGTCTTCCCTCTTTACTCTTTTTCTCGCCCTATTTTCCTATCTTTGCTCGCTTTTCTCTGCTTTGCTTTTTTGTTTCCTTCAACCTATGATCTATAATCAGACTAATATTTTTTCTTTCTTCTATACTCTGTTATTCTCTTTATGCCTTTCAGTCTATACCATTCCTTCATCTTATTTTTATCTGTCTCTGCAGTCTCGTTGCTCTTCAAAGTGCAAATATATTCCTCATGAGCAAACTCGTTATAAAACGCGAGTGTTTTGTTCTTTTCCACGCGTGCGTTCCTTAGACGGAAAGCGGATTTCAGACACGAATGAAATCAAACGCACGTGTTTTCCTTTCTTGTAACACGTACTGTGAGCAACTCGAACAGACTAATTATTGCTTTTGAAAATAAGTCACATTCAGGACTTGGATATTTATATCTCGCAAAAAACTATAAGTACATGTATTGAAAAAAAGTTTCTCTTAGTCAAATATAGTGTAGTTTTTCGTTTTCTGTACTCAGGTAAGTAAATCGTCTTATGATTATGTCCATATACAATTTTTTAGTCAGTATGACTTGCATAAGTTTATTATACCTTCAATTCGGAGAATTTCTATCTTAGTGCATTATATTTCAAGGTACACTTAATCTTTTATTTACAATGACTATTTTAGTCAGTTTGTTGCCACGGCACAAAAAAAATTCTTTGTGTATAATTAGTGTTGATGCTGGGATTCATTTATCTTCTATTATTATAATTCCTGCAAAATTAATATTTACATTCAAACATTCTCTCTCTCTCCCTCTTTCTAAAATTTCTTGATGTTCATTGAGGATATTTCTTCATTTCTTTATTAAAATATGTTAAAGTTCCAATTGATTACTATTGATACCTCACGTATTGTTATACAAAATGTATGAAGCTTTGTAGATTACAATTCTCCTGCAAAGTTGAGGCATTTGAATGCGGACGGATAATGCAAAAAATATTGGAATAACGATCTTGTAACAGAATCCAATTCTACATATTTTTGCCCACTCGCTACAAGAAAATACATTACTGAAATGCAGGAAAAATTCAGCTATGAGGTAGCCGAGGAAAAGCGCTGTAAACAACAGGTGTTTGAAGAGCGCGTCGTTATCAAAGGCAAAAATTGGAAAAATGCTATAAAATGTTAAAATAATGAAACGTATAAACAAATAAAACAATGCAGGTTGTAAATAAATTGAGCAACAATATTTATGTGAAAGAGGATTATGGTGAAAAAGTGAAAAAACAAGACAAGATATAAAAAGTAGATAAGTAGCCGAAAATCATTTTGAAACAACATTTCCTTGGAACTTCAGAGGAGAAAGTGAAGAATACACTTAATGTGATGTATATGCCGTTTGCTAGAATAATAAACGTAGACAAAGAAAGGATTTGAGCAAAGGTTCTTTTCTTCCTAAATTTAAGCAGCGGAGAAATCGAAGTTGCTGTCATGGATAGAATTTGAGTAAAGCGCTCACTAGGAGATAATGCGTTAATATAATATGTGTATATACGTACGTCATCAAGATGACACATAAAGGAACTACCGCGGCAGGTCGACAAAATAAATATTGAAAACAGTGTGTCACTACAAAGGAAAAGTTTTGCGTCCACTATTTGTTTAATTTGAAGGAATATTAAATTCTACAAATATTTTGCTTGTGTAATTAAAAATGCTCCTAATTAAAAAGTCTGAAAGTACTGAATAAAACAAACATAACAACAGAAAATGTTGCACATCGAGAGGATAAACAGTTTTCGAATTGATGCGATGAATATGGTTGTCAATATTAAAGGAATTTGGTTTTATATCGGGATCTGGCTGCATTTTCTTTGCGTAATTCACGAATCAATAATGAAAGCTAACTTTATCTCTTTGAATTTTGAGAAAATAAGATACGAACCTCAACTGAAAACGTCGAAATCACTGATTGGTAAGAACACAGGAACGTGTAAAAATACGCAACTACAACTAAAATAGTCCATAAGAAGAATGTATATCACTTAGATTCATAATATTCATTCATTCATAATAATATGCCTCGGATTTAGGAGAGAGGCGCGATGATCCATGTTATATGACCCCTCTCGGTTTAACTGAGGATAGGTTCTCTTTCACGGTATGTATATGGAATTTTTTGATTTTCTTTAAATGTTTATCTGTTTTGTTTGCTCCAAACAGTAAAAGAGAAACCTCAGAGCTGACATCATTTTATAATCAGTGCAACAGAACTTTTTTCTAGCTCAGTGTATAAGACAAGAGGGATAAGTAGTCCGCAGTATATTAGATGACGTTATAACCAGGGAGTATTGCATTACAAATGTTTAAACAGAATTACAACATTCTTCTGTTTTAATACATAAAAATGTAGTTAATTAACTCACAATTAAGAGTTAAAATTAACAAAGTATTAGATTGTTCTCCGAACAAAGTGGCAGTTTATTGACTTTGATTTTTGCGATATATCATTTTGTAAACTCTTGTATATGTACTGAATATATCATTTTAAAATGCGAAGATTCGAAGGTAAGACCTTGTAATGCTTACCCACATATGATTTTCACATTAATTTGCTGAGAGATAATGTACACCGTCACACCTGTTGAGATAATTTTATTTCCATTAAAATAGCCTCAGAGCAAGAAATTATAATTGTTAATCAAGCGAAACCCCTGAGTTGAATAAGTTGTTACAGTCAGGCAATACTATTGTATTTGTACCCGTAGAAAAAAGGTTTATTTATTTCATTTATGTTAAGGATGAATTTTTTCTTACGGAAAAGCTTTTTATTGCTCAGCGAGGGGAGCAGGAGATAGGGATTAAGATATACGTTGGGAGAAATGAGGTAGAAAATAAAGGTATACGAAAATGCCGGAGGATAAATAAAATAAAGCAATCTTTGGAGAGAATGAAAGAGATTGGTGCACTTACCCGCGTGCGTGCATGAGAGAGAGAGAGAGATGCTGGAATGTAGTGGGGGATAGTAGCCCCATATTGTTTATCCTACCTCACACTAAGCGTACCGCAATAGGAGCGGTGCGTGTGTCTATGAGCACCAACTTCTCCATCGACACCACCTCGATTTCCCTTTGGACAAACAATTAAATCCTTCCAGGAGGGAATGAGCGGCCTGCCAGTTCACTCGTAGAGAAAAAACAACAGCCGGTCTACGTGGATTAGAAAACAATAAAGGGCATTTCTCGCGCCTGCAAAAGATAGGGGAATGAGTCAAAAATTTCAACGAACTGTGTCCACATGTAATAAAGGGAGGTGGGATATCACCAGCGTGTTTGAAAGATAGGAGTTCTTGGGAAAACATTAATTACCATTAAGGTTTATTTAGTTGTGCGTGCTAAACTCTCATTCACACTCTTTAAAAGGCAACGAGAACTAAAATTTAGCGGGTAACCGATGCTCACGGCAGATATTCAAGCGTGTGATATGTTTTACTGTTTTAAGTTTTATCATTAAGAAATTCGAGCTCAAGCAAAATAAACCAACTACCCGAAGCGCTATTCATTACCCATACCAAAGGGAAAAATTTTTCCCGACTATCACGAAACTATTCAGAACAAGAAATATAATGTGTTAAAGAGAATATTTTGTTGATTCAAGTTTGAATATTCATGTATCCATTTTCTTATTATTCAGCGTTACTTATTGCTAAGAATTATTCATTAGTAATGTAAAGTAATGCTTTATTAATTTTGATGTCTTAAAACTGCATAAAATATATTTTATAAAAGCACTCTTTATAAATATATTGTCATTATATCTGATACTATGCGTCGAGTGACGACTAATTTAAAAATAAAAAACAAGTTGCCTTTCAAACTGAAATAGTGGCAGTAAAAATCAATTAATTGAAAATTTTACACTTATCAAGGCTAGCATATCACCCTCTCCTATTTTTCTGCTTATAAATTGCCATCCAAAGTTATCTAACTATACCTATTCATCTGAAATAAGGCTTTGAAAGTGAGAAATAAAAAAATATTTTGTTTTTATCTTAAGATAAAATGTATTTTTTTCGTTAGTTTCCACGAACTAAAGTCTCTTTCCCCTTATTTGATAGTAGTCTATTTTTGATATAATTTTTTTAGCTAATACGTTTGATTCTCTGCTATTTTTGTGATGTTATGCAGAGTAAAGTGTTTGTAAGTATTCCAGCACCTCACATTCATGACATGCAAAATGTTTGATTTTTCCAGAAAATATTATTGATAGTAAATATGTTAATTAAACAGTGATGCCATTTGCAACTCCGGAAGCCATATAACTGTTGATAAGTCGATCGTGGTAATGGTAATTCATCGTTAGTTTTTTTTAATAATTATTACTGACGATGAATATTTTGTTGTTGAAACCTCGCATCCGATCCACTCGATCGCTGAATATTCATATCATCTATTTGATTTAATATACATATTTGATTTTATCTTATTGAATGATAACTATTACTGGATGTATTCATAAAACTCGCACATTTCAGTTCATATCCCTATCCATTTCTATTATTTAAAGAAAAGTTATGATTTGCCTTTATTACCATTTATTATTCATTGATCGGTCTCTTAATACTTGTTATATGAATCAATAATCCACTTTCTTCTAATATTTAATGTAAGTATTAAGCAAGAAATTTAATTATTTGGTAAATCATCTTTTTGCAGTATTTATTTTGAGTGAAACAGCAACTTAGGTTCCATTATCATTTTAGTTATCATTATTGAACAACATTAATGATTACATGACGCAAATCTTAAAGTCTAACTTAAAATTGTTCATTCCATCCAATTAAAAGTCCTAGTTTATGCATTATAAATTAGTTTCATTTATATATTTACGTTTAAATGTTTGTTAATAAGTTCTTCAAGGGGCTAAATAGATCTAAAAATACATTAGTAAGCTCGGATAGCCTTGGTATGACATCCAAATGCCGCGGTTTTCAAGATATTGCAACTTTGAGCATATGAATGACTGAGACTATTCTCTATTATAAGTATTTGCATTCATGAATATCTGGAAGAATTTTAATTTTAATTACCAAATCAAAGATAGAAAAGTTTCGGAAAATGATAAGAAAGTTTAGACCAAATTCAGATGAATTACAGTATTAATTTTTTCCTCAGTCGTACCTGATTAGCTCGAAATTGTCAGGCATGAGAATTTATTAAATATATGAAGAATTGTATTTTTATTAGCGTTTACAAAGTGTCAGTTAGACTACAAGCCAGTAGATACTTAATATTAGCTTTGCTATACAAAACGTCACAATTTGCAGTGAGCTTGATGTTTCAGAGTTTGAATTTCGAGTTTTAATAGTTTTTAAATCAAAAAAATCCCAAAGTGCATACAAGGATACCTTATATTACCTGAATAAAGCTGCTTAGTCGTTATTGGCTGCATGGACAAACTAAATTCTAAGGCCTCTCTTTAACCGCTATGGGCATGAGATTTGAAGAAATGGAAGGTCAAGAAATACAATTTACACAAAAATCCCAAAAAAGTACATTTTTGGGGAGTAATATATTCCCTACGATAAAACATGTGATATTTTATACGCGATTATAATCTTGCATGACTCTCAGTGTCGTTGCTGCTAGAGCAAGTAAGCAGATATGCAGGAAAGCAGATATAAAATAAAAACAAATATAACACCAAAAAATTATAAAATATGTTTGAGTCAAATTAAAATTACTTTGAACAGACTGGGTACTCTTTTTTTGGTGGTTTGAATAAATGAACTTGTTACACAGCAGGCATGATGTTCGGCTTTATCGGTTCTGGCATCTAGGACAGAAAGGACATGTTCCTGAAGAAACGTTCCTCTGCTCCAATTGTGGCTTTAGTAGGTATGGTTTCGCAATTCTGAATTATCTCTCGGCGTTAAGAAGGCAACATTTGCATTTGAAACCGTTCAGTGGCCATTTTCTTCAAAAAAAGAACGCTTCTTTTGTATGTTGTCTTTGCCAAAACCCTTGAATCTGCTCCGTAGGAAGATCACACTAATTCCTACTATCTTCAACATGTTTTATGATAAACACGGAAGCACCAGGGTTAATTTTTAAAAGCAACTGTATGATACCAAATTACTCCTGATGATGACACAAATCGAAATCTACATCGAGTCTCTCTAATAAAAGTATTGTGTGAATTTACTAAGTCACTTTATTTCTGAAATATCAAAAAGCATTACTTGGTTTTAATCTTCCATATCTCAAATTCTTCGATAATCCTTATAGATTTGTAGAATTACGGCTTTTGGTAAGCAAAGCAAAGACCCCGACGAAAGAGGTTAATCGGGTCAGGCGGAGGGTGGAAAGGGTTAGCGAGAAAATTAGCCTACAATGACGGCAAACAAGACAAAATATATTAAACGCCTTATGGGCACGTTTGGTCCGTCCGTCCGTCTAAACTTTCATCTACTAAACTGCTAGACGGATTTTAATTAAATTAAGTATGAGCGAACTTTATTAAAAATGTATCGCCCAATTGCGATTTTGAACTGAATCCGTCAATTAGAACTTCAACTTTAGATAATTATTTTTATAAACATATACTCGTATCTAATAAATGGCATCCGTCAAAAAACAATTAAATACCAAACTTTTCTCTCCCTAGCTCTTATATCATCCATAAAGTGTAGATTTAAAAAAATATTCTGATAGAGAGAAAGCAAGAAAGTCCACGAGACCACATATAGTTATAGTTTCGGAGATAAAAATTATAGAAAATCCCTCGAAAACCATTGCCTATTTTGTATACATCGATCTCTAAGGCGGTTCTCTCGGCAAACAACAATTAAAATCCATATATTTCTCTATCATTCTCTTATATGATCTGTGAGGTATAGGTAAAAAACTTTATTTGGATATAGAAGAAGATTTACTACAATATAATCCCCAAGACCATATAATTATGTCTTATAGTTTCTGTGAATAAAAATTCGAGAATCGCTCAATCTTTCGATACCGTTTCATTTGTATTTTCCATTAAGGACGCCGTTGAAATCTCTGTGTATTCCATTTATGGTGTATACTTTTTTATCTTGTTTAAGAAGGTTGCATCGTGTCAAAATACATAATACAATGCAATATATAATAAAATTAACTTATATATTGGCTTAGGTGCATTTTCCGCAAATACACATTTTCATGCCTTTTGCTCCAACGAAAGCTTCATGATACCATTCTGTTTTTTTTTTTTGTCATCTCACCTCTTTTCGCAGATTTTGTGTCAGAATATTGTAATTGGAAAAAATAGCACCTAGTATCATATTCTTTACCAATTTGTTCCTCATCAGATGGTTCGTCCTCATATTCACTATGCTTGCTGTCACTCTCTATAATAGTATTTTTATCGCACCGCATTCTGACTGTTTTCACTTTCTTAGCTTATTCATTGTCCACTGCCTTGCGTTCCAAATCACCGATACATTCTGGAGAGGTTAGGACACACGCTTTTTGCTTTGGTCTCCCCTTTTTTGAGGCTTTTGTAACTTTAATGGGAGTTGTTAACAAGTCCTGAAAAGAAGTGGACGAACCGTCATCATCATAAGTAAGATCGGTTTCAAGATTTTTCGTAGGACTCTTAGTTGATGTCGACGCTTGGTATGAGAGTGAGAGTAAGAATTCGTGAAGTTCAACAACATTTTAATTCAGGGAGAACACTCTCGGCGAAAGCTTTGGAACATACCGCTTCAAAAATTGCGCCAAAATTTAGTTTCGTTATCTTCCTTTCACCAACAGTGCGAAGAACAAAATTGTTACTGATGTCATTGCAATAAGCCTTTAACGGTTTGAAGAACGACTGGTCCAAAGGTTGTAGTCTATGAGTGGAGAAGGCAAACAAAATGGATGGAGTATTGCTCACAAAATTGTAGAATCTGAAGACATTTTGAGAATATTGGCCATCGAGGATCAGTACTCAGTATATGAGAGAGTAAAAGTAAAAGAAATTACTCCCCTTCCTTCTTTTAAGTTCTAATCGATGACCCAATTCACCAGACAATAGATGACCCGATTCATCCGTTTTACTGGGAAATGTAAAATCAGAGATTGGCAACACTGGCGTGAATATTGTGAGATTGCAATTAAATTTTAGAATAGCGGAAGGCATATGCTTAACGCAGAAGTGTTTTTCTCTCCGTTGCACGGTGTTTCTATTGCAGAATCACAACTTGGAACTTCCAAAAATAAGAATTCAGCAAAAACGCATGCGTATTTTCTTTGTTCTTCCAAAAAACAAGTGCGACTATCTCTATCTTGCAGAACAATGCCACTAAGGTTCCACTGCTAAGTGGAGTAACTCTCTGGGTTCAGCTATCTGGTCTCTAAGGCGCCATAACTTAAGTTTGACCCGAATCGTTTCCAACCCTATTCAGCCGCACTTACCCTATGTACGTATTGACTATTTAAGAGATATTTTGAATATCCGTCTGAATTTTTGTGAAGTGATATTTTTGTTTCCGTTTTTGTGAAGAAATTTTCTAATTGTTGATAGCGATGCTTAACACTTCTGAGAGTAGTTTTAATTGCGATAAAAATGACTCCAATGCCATCTAGCATATTATTTTGTATAAAATTATTCTTATAAATATTGACAAAGATCCCAGTGCCACCAAAGGTCATTTTAATCTCCCATCGATATTTTGTCATCCATAGCAGCAGATAATAATTTTGTTTGCTTATTGTTTTTTTTCAATGTGAAAAGTAAACTAAATTATTTACCTCTGTGAAAATTATTCAATGTTTAAAAATTATTCATGTGTGTTATTAGCGTTAATTATTCCTGAGAGCAGCTTGTGAAAATGTAATACTGCAATCATATTCATTACTCTGTATGGAGAAAATGATGTGCTTGACACCATGACCGGACGATATACCGAACGGACATTATACCAAACGGACATTATTCAAGGTACCCTTGACACGATTTAAATTACAGCTATTTCAATTCATAATTATAGGAATGGTTTTGTGGTTACAGTATATTTTATTTTATAATTATATATTAAGGGAATCCTTCCATATATCCATGTACTCATTAATAAATAATATCTTCAGCATTTAGCGAACAAGGAGCTGGTGGAAACGTAAAAACTTGAACACGGATTAGGTAAAAATATTAATATCACTTTTCAAAATGTGGCTACAAAGTTATGTAAGATTTTTACTAACCCTAGAATGGTAACGCTATTTTTAGGCACATATTGGTGACGCTGCGTCAGTTTGACTCACTTAAACTTGGAATAAGGAAATATCATAACACACTGTTTTAAAATGATTCTAATTAATATCAAAATGTAGTAAATGTTATAAATATATAAATTAACAGTTAGAGCAGAAGAGCACAATTGTTTTGTTGCTCGCTACAGAGAGGCTTATTGGAAAGTATGCAGAGAGTGGAGGCTTTCCTTCTCTTGGCATAGTGGCACAAATGACATTATTTTCTTGGTATTTGCCACTTTGTCGCTTGATGTGTTTCAGGATCCTCTCCTAAGGGCTTTGCAAATCATAGCTTTCAGATCATTACTTAAGTTTGTCAAGCTGAGTCTGCTTTTCTGCCATTGACACATCAGCCCACTGTGCAACTCTTGCATAAAATGTAGCCGGTAATAGTGACCGGAGAAAAATAACATTTTGCTCCTTTGACAGCACAAAGACAACTAACTTGAGGAAGCACTGCTAAGAGAGGGAGGAGCATGTTTGAACACAAACAGCGTTAGACTTATCTTTCGGTAATGTGTGAGTCAGAGTGACTCATGTTACCATTCTAGTGTTAATTATAATTATTATTTTTATTATTATTAATGGGCTTAACCCTCTTTACAAAAAGAAAATATACATATTTTTACTGCAAATAATATCATAAAATTAAATTGCACATAAACAGATATAATGTTAAAAATTTCTACAATACATTTTGAGAACTACAATTCATATCGAAATTATATAAAATTGCAGTCATATCATAGTAAATTAAATTGCACATAAACAGGTGTAATGCTAATATTTACTACAATACATATTTAATTGCATGGTATCTAAATACAGATATAGATATAATATGTAAATCTACAGATGAGGGCATATTGTTAAACTGCCTCATCATTCTTACTAGCGGAGAATGAATTATATAATTCTTTCCACAGAATTTAACATTGAAACACTTAGCATTTCTGGTGTTTACACTGGGAACATTGAACGTAAGCAACTTAACTAAATCTGGGCAGTTGATACCATTATTACAAAGTCTATATAAAAATATTAAGTCTGTCACTATCCAGCATCAAGGATGGGGCGAACTATTGCACAGAACAAAATCTTAAGCACATCAATGCTGTCAAAATCTTTGGAATATCTGTAGACAAAACCAATAGTTTTAATGGCTTTTGCAGTGATATACTCAATGTAATTCACAAAGGTGAGTTCAGAATCAAAAACTACCCCCAAATCCTTGATACAACTTACATAGGGGATAATTTCATTACATGTAAAATAAACGTGAATAACTGGAGTCTTCTTATGATAAAAACTTAAAGCATTTTTTTAGATTGAGTGACATCAAATGTAATTGATGCCAGTGAGAAATTCTATCAAGACAGTCATTTAATAACATACAATCTTTAACTGATTTTACACTTTGGTAGATTTTAATATTATCTGTTTACATTAGATATGAGGTGGGGTGTATTGATATACCAATATCATTAATAAAAATAAGGAAATAGAGTGGCCCAAGGTGGGAGCCTTGGGGAACTCCAGAGGGAACATGAAATTTGTAGGATTTAACAGACTGCAATTTAACCATTTGCATCTGACCAGAAATATAACTTTTAAACCAATCAAGCATAGTGCCGTGTATACCAACTGCCATTAATTTATTGATTAAAAGAGTATGGTTAACCTTTTCGAAGGCTTTGGCAAAAGTCAATATACACAGCATCAATTTGTAAGGCTCGTTCCATGGCATTCATTATAAAATTATTAAAAACGAGGAGTTTAATCCCGGTGCACAATCCCCGCCTGAAGCCATGCTGTTCAGGAACAATCACAGATTTCAACAACGTAGTTAATTTCGTCTCTACTAAGCTCTCTAAAAGTTTTGCAATACAAGATTGAATTACGATTGGTCGATAATTCTTTACATCACTCCTATCTTCCGCTTTATAAATTGGGACAATATAGCCTAGTTTTAATACCTCAGGAAAATATCCAGATCTCAAGGATTCATTAAATAAAATAAACAAAGGGTATGATAAAGGATGGCAACAATTCTTTAATAAGCTTGGAGGGATCTCATCTGGCCCAAAGCCTTTAGAAACATCAAATGATAATATTTTATTTTTTATATCTTTTAATGATTATATCATTTCCCAAAGTCTATATTAAAAGGTGACCAATAATCAGGAATATGGTTAGGTTGCTTATCACAATAGACCTTGGAGAAATAATCAGCAAATGAATTGGCTATATCTTGGTAATTATCAATATGGCAATCATCTAAGTACATATGACTAGGCAAATTGTTAGTTTTATGAGTACTGTTTACGTGTGATCAGAAACACTTGATATTATCATGAATGCCTAAGGCCAGATTACTCATGTATGTTTCGTAACAGGTTTTGGATAAAGGTTTGCACTGTTTCCTATAATCTGAAAATTATGTACAGTCCTGCAAAGAGTGTGATATTTTATATTGATTATGACATTTCTTCTTCAATGCAGTAAGTTTTTTCAGGTCCTTAGAAAACTATTTTGGATAAGATGACACACATAGGAGTATGTAAATCTATTGCCTCATACAACAAAGCATAAAACATCTCAAAGGCCTCATCCAATGACAAAGGGCACAAAAGACCAGCCCAATCAATTTTATCAATATAATTACTAATAGTCTTGTAATCACATTTCTTAAAATTGTTATAAAAAGTTACATATTCTTTCAATTGAATATCTACATTTAAAATTACTTCATACTGGATGGCAGGATGGTAATTATCACAAGGAATTAATGAAAAATCTGTTGCCCTGCTGATCACAGACTTATAGTTGGCAAAGGCTAAGTCAAGCATTTTATTTTTAACGTTTATAATGGTGTTTACCTGTTTTAATTGTAAAAATTGAAAAAATTATATAGAATTCTAGCACAGCAAGGGAAGGAGGATCTTAAAACAACATTATCTCAGCTACGGCAGTTGAAATCCAAAACATTGAAATCGCCGAATATAAAAATATCAAAGAAATCATGAACTGACGTTATATATTCAACTGATGAGCAAAATTGTTCCAATCTTTCATTAGGAGAGCTTGGAGGAAAATACACCACACATAACAATAATTTTGAATTACACAGAAATTTTGACAAAGAAATGCTCTAAGTCGCAGTGTGGGAAAAGGAGCTCCTTAGCAGGTATATCAGAGTAAACTGCAAGCAGTACACCACCTCCCTTAGTTTTGGAACTCGTCGTAGAATCACGGTCCTTTCTAAAAATATTATACCCAATTAACGGGATTTCACAGCACATAACATCACAAAATGTGTTACAGTTATTCTAAATATGCGTATAGTGAATTTACGATATAATAAATAGTTTTAAATTAATAGTAGAGTTATATGTGTAGTTTTGTTTAATAGGTGAGCGCCAAGACTGAATTAGCCCACGTTTAATCATGCGTTAAATGTTTCGAAAATTGATTATTCACATAAACGCTACAATTGGGAGCAGGTCCCGGTAGCAGCGGGTCCCCATCACAACTCGATGCATAATACCCAAATTACATAATAAAAATTGGGTTTACTTAATACAAAAATATAAGCTTTTTGATACCATTTCCTATACACTATATACTACTTCTTAACTTCAAGTCACAGGAACTCCCGTCACAACAGCTTAGGTATCACTCAATACATAATGCCCAAATTACATAATAACAATTGAATGTACTTAATACAAAAATAGAACCTTTTTTGATAGTAGTTCCTATACACTATATACAACTTCTTGACTTCAAGTCATAGGGACTCTCGTCACAACAGCTTAGCTACAAACTACATGTTTCATTTGTTATTTGTCCATACAACTACAAAAATTTTGAATAAGTAAATAATCTTCTTCATGAATAAAAGCGGATAGCGGATTCATAAAAATATATTCCTACGTATTACACTATTTTTTCTTAAATGAATGTTAATTATTTATTCATTTTAAGCTTAATCTTGCTTCATTTGAATTGAAAAAGTATTTTTAGTTATTTTTTATTCTATAACTGCTGTTCTCTGACGAGATTTGGAAAACTGTATTTCTATTAAAGTGTAGTTTTTTTAAATCTCTATGCAAAAATCTGTAATGGATTATTTTATATTCATTCGGTTTCCAACGCGAAAATTGTATTATATATTTGAACTAATGGTTCAATTTTCATATTAACATTAATTATACTGAAATAAAATATCTTTTTCGCCTATATATCGGGTTGCCTATGGCTTTTTATTTAATGATAATCTTCTCAAAAATATCCTATGACACATGCAAATTCTTTTATCAAGTTCCGGAAGATTTGGGAAAAATCTGATCTGCCCAGTACATAACTTTCTCCATTAAGAGTAATTAATATGATTTCAATTGTGCATGCAAGGTGCTCTTGACAACAGCATCCTCAGTAATAACTGTCAGGAATCACACTCGCGATTTATTTATAAACACTGAATAATTTTCACCATGGAAAATACTTTAAATCACTTTTTATATTGAAAAACGATAAGTAAACTTATATTTGTTGCTGTGGATAGCAAAATATAGTTCACAGTTGGCATCGTTTGCGTCTTTATCAACAATTAGCAAATTTCATAATTGCAAAAGAAACAAATTTTTCTTCTAGTGACATTAAATCCACTAAAATAATTATTAGAATAATAAAAATATCTCTGAAACAATCTGTTCTAAAGAAAAATGTTTTAAACGAAACTTGTAAAAGATTAAGCTGTCTACAACTTTGATTAAGACAAACATTTGCATCATGGAAGCTCTAAAACAAATATGCAGAAAAAAATAGAAAAATGACACTTTCGGTCTATTGATTTTAGCCTAAATTTTATCAAATATTGAGTTTTTAATAAAAATAATAAATATAAAGTTTTGTGCTGATTTCATTGATAGTTTTTTTTAATGCGCACAAAATTCCTAGCCCACTGATACACACACTGGCATTATCCATAAAAGAGTGAAAATGTATCCCGAGGTTCTAAAACGTATTTCTGTTGAAATCTCTAATTCGTTTTTTCGCAAAAACTAGACTGTACTGCGTATGTACAAAGTAAAATTAACTTAGCAACCTACTTTTTCACTTTTTAAACTTACATTTTTACACTTGTGTCCTTTTTAACCTATTTTCATCATGCATTCTTGTTCTTCTTTTACACCACGTATATCAAACTTTACAAATTAATATCTAAATAATTGTAGATTTTAATGGCGGTTGAATTTCTATCGAAAATTTTATGGTATCGTAATGGTTTTATCACAGTTTTTTGTTATTATATGAACAAAAACGCATTATTAAGGTACATTAGACTAACACACAATATAAATACGATAATTACCCCTTTTATCCTTCTTTATAATAAAAGGCTATGTTTGTCCATGACACGTTATTAAAACGTTAATAACTCAATCAAATATGCATATATAAACTTAAAATTTTGCAGAAATAATCTACTCTAATATGAAAATGCTGTGATGAAGAAAAATTTACGAATAACGTCAAGGGTTCGACTTCAGGGTATGACTTGCGTTAACAATAAGATAACACGTAAAAATCGATTTTTAGACGTGCAGGCTTTTTCTCTTTTAGAAATTAAAATTAGAAAAAATTGTCTCTCGACCTTTAGATCTAACGATTCTAAAGAAAAAAGTAAAAGGTTTCATATTCTGTTTTTTGCCTACAATTCGAAATCCTTCATGCTAAAGTTTAATTCGCATATTTTGGGGAAATCTTGCCAATTTAACGGGCTGTTGCCTTACCTACCAATGAAATTGCTAAACCTCGGAATCCTCTGGTTATTTGCGTTATTTACGAAAAGGAATACCTAAAGAGCTGAAATTTTATTCAAAAGATTAAATATCGTAATAAGGTTACAAATGTAATATTATTGAAACAAAAATTGTATGAAAATCTGAAGAACGTGCTGGAAATTTCAATGAACAAACCGAGCATGTAAAATATTTATAGAGTGTAGGATTAGGCGGTAGATTTCGGAAGTTATGTAGAAGAATGTAGAACATGAGGACGGTTTGAGAAATAGGAGGAGAAAGAAAGGTTTAACACTAGAACTCCCGGACGGGTCAATTTGACCAGAAGGAGAATTTGAATGTGTTTTCCTACTGTAATATGACCTTGAACCCAATTTCCTTTGGTGACTTTTAATCGTTTTAGAAGGTATTTACCCACAGGAGATTTTCATCTTGTCATGACAGTATGTCATGAATTATAAAGAAATTTACCTTGGACGCCCGAACGGGTCATTTTTACCCGAGTGTAGAATGAAACGTACTTTCTTCAGCATGGAATTCCAAAACGCTTCCATGTTATCGCACCTAATGGTATTGAATTACTATTTTTCTGCTGTTCCTTGCATTCAACCCTGGGTTCCTCAATCTCTCTCCCTCCCTCTCTCCTCCTCCCATTCTCCCCGATTACCCCTCACCTTCTCGCTCCTAATCATCACTCGATCGTCTTCTGTCCCGAAAATTCAACATTGTATGTTTAGGTTTTAACTAGCAGATATTGTCTTCCACTCATTTTATCTCAAAAAGCACTTTGCTCAGTCCAATGCGGTATTTGGACACACAATAATGTGCAAGCAGCCTCGCGTGCAAATTATGGTAATCAAGGCGAAGAATGATTTGGAAAAAGAAGATGTCCCAAAACGTAGAAGATTCCAGATCATAGAAAATTACAGGGAAAATAAAACCTCAACCAAATGCTAAGTATGATAGAAAATGATTGGTGGGAAGTGCATGGGTAAAATGCGTTGCACTTGCGTCAGCTGCACTAACGCGATGAAAGAATAATAATTTTAAGTTATAATATCTTTAAACATTGTTTGTTCGTCACAGATATGTGTCAAAAAAATTTATTTCTCAGGTCCGAAAGATTTTTGTTGTTACATGGTATAGCAAAATAATTACTATTTATAATTAGCGTTAATTTATTAAATTAGTTATAAATGAACCTGTTCATAGTATTTGTAAGCTAAATTAGTGCGTTCAACCTGAATGTATTACCGCTATGCATATTTGACTGATAATGCCTTTTTATAGTTTGCGTGTTTATCTCTTTATATTTCAATTATGTACATTCCGTTGACACCCGTACCTAATTCACTCTTCATGTTGGTAAATATGGGTGTGCCTTGTATAACATAAGCATAAGTTTTTTTACGTTCTTTTGCTGTTATGCAGTCATTGCGCAATTATCAAATATTATTTTAAATTGACATTTTGAAAATGTATGCATTTATTTTTTAAGTTTCATACAGAGAGTGTACCGGCTCATGCAATCTATAAATGGTAGTTAGTCTGAATAAACTGTATACCTTATTTCAACGATATAAATACGAAGAAATAATTGCTTTATTTTTTAGTTGGTTCTTACCACATATATACTAACTGTTTATCAATAGCATTTCCGGATTCTTAATGTGCCACATCCCAACATATAACTCTATGGAAAAGGATGTCTTTCTTTAGGCGTACATTCTCATAAGAGAGCAGTAAAATATTTATCACTTTGAAAGATGACTATAAAACAACATTCTTTTTGAAAAAAAATTTACAAACATTATTTTTTACAATGGTTGTATCAGTTTGTCAAAATTTACTAAGTAAAAACATGACTTACAAATGTTTAGATAACGAAAATAATGTATCGCTTTTAACTTCGAAATTTTGAGCTATAAAAGCTGATATTTCATAGTACGGTGAAATTGACCCGGTTGGGTGTTCTAGGGGGTGAGCTACGTCCGGGCGCCCGAGTGTTAAAAGGCTCACAAAAATAATAATAAAAGGCTTTGTTTTCCGTCCGTTGGTCTGAGTGTCAAACTTAAAACCCGAACAATTCGATCAAGGATGCAGATAGAAAATTGAAATTTGGCGGATATTTATATAACGAGCTAATCAGAATTTGTTTATATAGGTTTTACATGGTAATTTAAAAAATAAATGTATTTTATGTGGACTGCAAATTAAAAAATCTGATGTGACCAACACGTCTTTCTCCAACCCTTTAATATTTCTACGAATTCCAAATAGGTTAAATGATAATTAATATTTTAAGGAACTGCGAGAAATTTAAAGACTTCACAAATAACAGAAATACACTAAAACCGTAGCCTTCTGATATTGGGTATAGCCCCGAAGCTTCAGCAATTAAGAAAATTAAAAGGAGCGTTAAGTGTTTACAATAATCTCCGGTAGGTGGTGTGACGGTGGCAGCTAAATAATTTAGTTTTTCAAATATCTCGTCAACAATGCATTATATGGGAAAACGTTTCTAAGGTTGTAGAAAATTAAATTTTAAACCGAAATATTACTAAACATCCACTTTCGATTGAGCGATTGTTGTCAAAACCTAATAAGCTCTTCATTATATTGTACTCTTTTCAAAATATATAATTTGGTATTAATACGAGTGTAAGTGTTTGAGATAGAGTGCCCAAAATATCCCATCAAAGATAGACCAAAAGACTGACAGACAGACACACAGACATCATCGAGAAATTATCAAAACGTGTTCAGGGGACCTTAAATATGTATTTCCGTTGAAATCTGGAATTCGATTTATTTCATGAAAACAATACTATCTCTCTACTTCGTATATGGAAAAAGTAAAAGTATATATTCACATTATAGTATGTTCCAGAGAGTGGATATAATTTTGGCCAGCTAAAGTGATCTCGCGCAATGTTTAACAAACAATAATCTTTTTTATGTAAGATTTGTATCTACATAAGAGAGATAGCTACATTTTTGAGGGGGAAATGAGAGGGATAATTAGAGGGAGAAAGGGAGGAGAATGGGAGGGAGGAAGAGGGAGGATGGGAGAAGAGAGGTTGAAGAATAGTAGGAAGAGAGGGATGGAGAATGGTAAGAAGAAAAAGAGGAAAAATACGAGGGAGAGAGAATAGGGGGAGGAGGAAAGAGAATAGGGGGTAGGCGGAAAGAAAGAGGAAGAATGGGAAGTACCCTAATTTAAATACATAATCCGCACATACCAGTCATATTTGACGGGTAATTACGCTAGTCCCTTATAATAAAAGGCTATGTTGCTCCGTTGGTCCATGCCGCACTCTTAAAACGCGAATAACAATCAAATATTTAGGTATAAACTTCAAATTTTGCATAGATCATCTAAACCAATATAAACATGCTAGAGCGAAAAACCCCCAGGGTTCGACTCAAGGGGATGATTTGTATTTCCCATAAGATAACACGTAAAAATTGACTTTTTCACGTGCAAGCTTTTCTTCTTTTTGAGATTAAAATGAGAAAGAATTAGCCTATTATCTTTGGATCTAAACCATTTTAAAGTAAAAATATAAAGTTTTTTATTTTGTTCATATTTTCCAGCTTACAGTTCGAGATTCCTCATGTTAAACGTTTAATTTGCATATTTTCCGGAAATCTTGCCATTTTAACGGGATGTCACTTAGCCTACCAATTACATTACCTTGAAATCCTATTTTTATTCCAATCCTTGTGTTTCAGCGTGCATTTGAAGGCTTTTAAAACGGAAAGAAGAGAGACAGAAGGAGCAGGAATTTATTTTCAGCATTCGTAGTTATTTACGAGAAGGAGTACCTAGGAAGCTAAAATACTATTCAAACATTACAAATCGTAATAATGAGCTAAATTTAATATTAATGAACAAATGATATTATAAGCTGAGGAACGTGCTGGTCGTTTTAATAAACCGAGCATATAAAAAATTATAGAGTGAAGGATTGGGCGATAGTAAACGGGAGTTAGGTAGAACCGAGGACTTGAGGACAGTTTGAGAAATAGGGAGAGAAAGAGGTTTAATAGAATCAAAGAATCACAAAAATTATAATAAATGACTATATTTTTCCGTCGGTTGATTGAGTGTCAAGCTATTAAAACGCGAATAACTTGATTTAGGATGTAGATAGAAAATTGAAATTTGCCTGAAATTTATATAACGAGCTAATAAGAATTTGTTTATATAGAGTTGACACGGTAATTTAAGAAATAAATGCTCGTTCTCGGCGCTATATTGAACTTCCTCGGAATAAAACTAATAAATTTTAATTTATTGGAACAATATTTTATCTGAATTGAAAATTAAAAATATATAATTCACATTATAGTATGTTCCAGATAGTTGAAATAATGTTGGTAAGCTAAAGTGGTCTTACGTAATGTTTAGCAAATAGATAATCTTTTTGTATGTAAGATTTGTATCTACATATATCACGCTGAGAGAGAGAGAGAGCTACATTTTTAACGGGGCAATGAGAAGGAGAATGTAAGGGAGAAAGGGAGGGGAATGGGAGGATGGGGAGAAGAGAGCGTGAAGAATAAGATGGAGAGAGGGACGGAGAATGGGAAGAAGAAAAAGAGAGGGAAAATACGAGGGAGAGAGTGAGAATAGGTGAGAGAGAGAATATGGGGTGAAGAAGGGAAGAGAAAAGGAGGGAGGCAGAGGGACAGACAGACAGACAAACGTCTTTATTTAGGGCGAAATTGAGACTATATAGTCCCTTCTTACATTTAACCCTAGATAAAGGGAGGAGGAATGGAAAGTACCTTAATTTAAATACATAATCCGCACATACCCGGCATATTTGACGGGCAATTACGATAGTCTAATATAATAAAATCCTTTCTCTGTATGTCTCCAATGTGTTCACGCTTGGAAGCGCTTTCATTGGCTGACTGCAAGCCAATCAGAGACGCTCGACTGCAGCGCCATTTCTAAGTCGTGGAAGAAACGCGAACTAACAAACAACCACTAATAACTGAGTTTGCTTTGTGTTTTGTTTACATGACGACGTTGACTGGTTACAGAATCGGTTAATTTAGGGAAATAACATTTATTGTATCGAAGTAGTTAGAACTTGTTTTTTTTATTCACACTGTTGAGGTAATTTGTTTTATCGAATAAATGTGACGATAATTATGGTGTATTGCATTGAAATACGTAAAAAGTGATAAATATTGCATTTGTTATTTACTCATTTCTTGATGAAATTTGATTACTAGAGTATATGTGATAATATAATTCGAAATTATTTGTCGCATTTAAATAGGATATTTTACTGAAGAGATGTGATATTAGGTCCTTCTTAAAATCAATTTAATGATATAGTTAATTAATTAGTGAAATTAAAATTTGAAATCATGATATTTTCTGAATAAATATTTTTTCATTGTATTTAGTAGGTTTAAAATGTGAAAATTAGCGAAAATAATTCCTTTGAATTTGTGACCCTTCAAACATAAATATAGCGTAGTTATTTACGAAATCGAATTTTTTTTTACTTATACTTTTATCAAGAAAATCCCATCATACCTAAAAAATTGTTTAGTGCGTGTATTTTTTTCTTAATTTGACAAGTAAGGTTAAAAAAAATGTGAAGAATGGTTAAAAGTGATATCGCTATAGAAATAGAACACAGATATTAGAGTCGATTTTTGATAAGTGAGGTAGGTTTTTCTTAATTTATCTATTTATTAAAATCTTCCCCTATTTTTAAAATTTGCACATGAAATGGAGAACCTAGAGAAAAGCGCTGATGAACGATGAAGGTGAATGACGAGAGAAAGAACTAGACAATAGACAAGGAGGGAGAAACAGGTAGAAGGAGGGAGCGAAAATAGGAGGGAGAGAGGAAGGGAGAATGGGAGGGAGGAAGAGATGAAAGGGGGAAGAATGGGAAGTACCTTAATTTTAATACTTAATCTGTACACACCCGTCATATTTCACAGGCAATTACACTAGTGATTAATAATGCCAAATCCTATAAAAATATACCCCTACACGAGTCTTATAACCCATACATTTGATTCGAGATAATTCATAATCATTATTTGTAGAAAAATCCTGCAAGTTTTACTGTCACTTCATGATAATCTGCTAGTATATAAATATCTTGCAATGTCTCCACTCCCATACACATATAGTGCGAATATTTCATATTATATTACGACTCCTGACTTC